>CM076846.1:123633222-124190460 GCA_039519185.1 Astragalus membranaceus
ACATGGAAGAGCTTCCGAATGAGCAAGCACAGAGATTCTATAATATGTTGTTAGATGCAAACAAACCATTGTTTGAAGGGTCATCAAACTCAAAGTTATCGATTTGTGCGAAGCTTTTAGCTCTCAAATCGTTGAGTAATACATCTGAGGTGGGAATGGACTTGATATGTGATATGATGTCAGGCGTGACACCTATGAATGAAAATTTGCCAAAGAATTTTTACGAGGCTAAGAGGTTAGTTTCTAAGTTGGGATTGGAAGCTAGAAGGATCGATTGCTGTCCGGAAGGTCACATGTTGTATTATGACAATGAGTTTGGGAAAAAGGATGCTGCACTACTTGAATGCAAATTTTGTAATGCACCGAGGTATCATGCTCGCAAAAGGGGGACTAGTAGTAAGAATAAACCAGTTCCGGTGAAGTCAATGTTCTATTTGCCAATAATTCCAAGGTTGCAGAGAATGTTTGCATCCGAGCACATTGCAGGGAATATGATGTGGCATTTTGAGAATAAATGTCCCGGTGTGTTACGTCATCCGTCTGATGGGGAAGCATGGAAACACTTTGATCGGGTACAACCTGAGTTTGCAGCGGATCCACGCAACGTACGACTTGGGTTATGCTCTGATGGTTTTACGCCATATACCCAAGCATCGGCTTCGCCATATTCTTGCTGGCCCGTTATTGTTACCCCGTACAACCTTCCCCCTGAGATGTGCATGACTAAACCTTACATGTTTTTGACTTGTCTGATACCTGGCCCAGGAAATCCAAAAGCAGGCATTGACATCTATTTAGAACCACTAATTGATGATTTGAAGAGGTTGTGGGATGGTGTCTCGACCTACGATTACGCACGAAAGGAGAATTTTATGATGAGAGCCGCTTTGATGTGGACCATTAATGACTTCCCTGCTTATGGCATGTTGTCTGGTTGGCAAACTCATGGTAAATTAGCATGTCCACATTGTATGGAGCATACAAAGGCATTTACCTTGAAACATGGGGGTAAGAGTTCTTGGTTTGACTCGCATCGTAGGTTTTACCACATGATAATGCATTTAGAAGGAACAAGAATGCATTTAAGAAGAAGGAAGTTGAAAATGATGAGCCGCCTCCTCGGTTGACTCCAGACCAGGTTTGGGATAGAGTTAGAGATTTGCCCAAAATCACCGATGATCCCCTTGTTGCTCGATTTCATGGATATGGACAAGCGCATAATTGGACAAAGAGGAGTATCTTTTGGGATCTCCCATATTGGAAAGATAATTTATTGAGGCACAATCTTGATGTGATGCACATAGAGAAGAATTTTTTTGACAATATATTTAACACAGTGATGGACATAAAGGGCAAAACAAAGGACAATGATAAGGCGAGATTGGACGTTGCTCTTTACTGCAACAGAAAGGACTTAAATTTGAAACCACAAGCTAATGGGAAGATGCTCAAACCCAAAGCATGTTACTCATTAACTATCGAGCAAACAAATTCAGTTTATCAGTGGATAAAAGAACTGAAATTCCCAGATGGATATTCTTCTAATTTGGCAAGATGTGTTGATGTGAATAAGAGAAGAATGATTGGGATGAAAAGCCATGATTGTCATGTATTTATGGAATGTTTACTCCCTATTGCATTTAGTTCTTTACCGGCACATGTTCTAAATCCGCTAACTGAAGTGAGTCAATTTTTCAAGGATTTGTGTTCTACGTCTTTAAGAGATGTTGACCTTGTTAGGATGGAACAGAACATTTCATTCATTCTGTGTAAGATGGAGAGAGTATTTCCACCTGGTTTCTTTGATTCTATGGAACATCTCCCCGTTCATCTAGCATATGAGGCAAGACTTGGTGGGCCAGTTCAGTACAGGTGGATGTATCCATTTGAAAGGTATCATTTTGAGAACATATTCATTTTTTTCCATTTGAGGTAAGTATAATTTTCCATCTAATCAAGTTGTTTTATAGATTCATGGGTGATTCTAAACGATCGGTGAAAAACAAGGCGAGAGTTGAAGGATCGATTTGTGCATCATACCTACACCGCGAAATAACCCACTTTTGCTCACATTATTTCTCCAACTTCACGTTGAGAAATAAAAGGAATGAAATGCAAGATGATTGTGTTAGACACTCATTAATGTTATCGGTCTTCAACCAATCTGGTCGCCATTCTGGGAAGGAGTCAATTCATTGGTTAACAGATGTGGAGTATAAGTCAGCTCATGTTCATGTCTTGAACAATTGCATTGAAGTTAAACCATACATTGAGTACGTATATCAATATTTTCATTCAATTAATTGTTCATATCTGTCAGCTCATTTAGTAAGTATCATCTAATTTGATCAGGTCATTCTTGTTGTCTGAAGACGTAAGAGATGATCAGGCATCTGCTCATATATATGAAAATTTTCAAAAATGGTTTCAAGAAAAAGTAAGTGTTGAGTTACTTGTTCCTCAACCTTAATCATGTGTTCGTCATGAAATAACTTGTTTGTATGTCACGTACATAGGTTTACTCCGAGGAACCAACTCCAATCAATCAACACTTGAGAAACTTATCTGATGGTCCTTATTCAAAAGTGAAAGAGTATCACACATTTTTCGTGAATGGTTACAAGTTTCATACCCACTCATGGACGAAAAACAAAGCAACAATTAACAGCGGAGTTTATGTAAAAGGGGTCAATGAAGGAGGTGAAGATGATTATTACGGTGTAATCCGGCACATTTATGAACTACAGTTCAGTGAGTTAGACTACGCTAAAACTGTAGTGTTGTTTTATTGTGACTGGTTTGATCCGTCAGCTATAGGCACCAAAATGGATCCAAAGTATAATAGAGTGGACATACGAATGGACAAAAGATATCCGGCGTTTGATCCGTTTATAATGGCAGAGAATGTGAGACAAGTGTACTATGTTCCTTATCCATCAACTCGAAGAGACAAGCGAGGTTGGTGTGTCGCAATCAAGACAAAGCCAAGGAGTCGCATTGAAACAGATGAGCCAGTGGAAGATGTTCCCTATCAGACAGATGATATGTCACCTGTAAATGAAGTTAATGAAGTTGAACTAATTTCTAACTTACGTGATTTGGAAAGCAATGGTGAAGAAGTGGATCCAAACAACTTGGAAGGAGAGGACTCACATGAGGTTCTTCCAGTTGATGTAGAAGATGAAGACGATGAAGAAGATGAAGATGATGAATGGCCAGAAGATTAGATATATATAATGTGTTTGTGTTTGAATTGTGAATTGGTGTATCCAAACAACTTGAAACGCTTTTAATTCATGTTTGTGTTTGAATTGTGTGTGAATGGATGTATCCAAACAACTTGAACCGCTTTGTAATTGATGTTTGTGTTTGAATTGTGTGTGAATTGTTTCATGAGTTTTTTTAGAAGTAACGTTTATGTTTTTAAATTGTTTGTGTTTGTGTTTATGTTTAGTTTCCTCTGCAGCATGGCATCAGGTGGAGGTGATCGTAAGGGGAAGTCTAAAGTTGTCCCTCGTCGTAAGAAAAAGGTGATATGCGACGAGGACATAGGCGACTATTCAGAGATGCCTACGACATCTACCCCTACACAGACACGCCCAGCAGATGCAGGTAGAGTGAGATCATTGCAGAGTCCTCCGACACAGACGCAGCAGACCTCTGGAGTTAGGTCCTTACAGCAGACCTCTAGAGTTAGGTCCTTACAGCAGACCTCTGGAGTTAGATCCTTACATATTGGATCTAGTTTGTCGCCACGAGTTACTCCTTCACCTACTCAATCTCCCCGAGATTTACATGGTCATACTTCATCTGGAGTTAGGTCCTTACATATTGGATCTAGTTTGTCGCCGCGAGTTACTCCTTCACCTACTCAATCTCCCCAAGATATACATGGTCATACTTCATCTGCGCGAGTGACTCCTCCACCATCACAGAGTCCTCAATATCGCATGATTCCTAATCCAGGCTTTGGTGCGATACCTACTCCCACCCCTTCACCAGATGCTGTGCCTACTCCGACCCCTTTGCCATCACCGACAGAGCCACTTTCACCTGGAGATGATGCGATACCTGATGATGATCAGGTGCATGATGTTGAGGGGGGTGATGATGAGAATGAGGATGAGATTATTTTACGCGATCAGCGATATGTCATCCGTGTTGAGGATGGAGGGTATGTAAAGTTTATAACTTTGTTAGATTGATTGTTTTTTCATATATATAATGTGTTTTAATTGTTTTAGTCGTTTCAATTGTTTTAACTTCGCAGGTTTCTTCCTTCAAGGCCAGCCGCAAATGCTATCCGAGAGACTATTCACGAGTTATACCACTATCCATGGACTAGTTGGTTAGATCTTAATGAGGCTGAGCGAACCCATTTTTTTAACAATTTTAGAGTAAGTGGACATTTTAACACTTCACAATAATTGTCGTTTTTTTTAGAATTTGTTAAGTTATTTGATTTTGTGTAACATTTGTTTTCTAAATGTTTTCACAATGCAGAAGAGAGTTGCATGGCGTAAGTCTCAGGAGGCCGCCGTTGAGGATCTTTTTCATAGGAATGCTGCTCTCCGACTCCGTGATATTCTCAGACGTGTCCGCTTGGGGAGGAATAGACCTCTTTGGATGGGGGATCAAGTCTATAATCACCTAAGAGATCACATCTGGAATGATCCAAAATTCATAGCTAAGTGTGAGCGGAATAAGAAGAACAGAGCATCAGAAAAAGGTGGAAGCTTGCATACTGGAGGTTCTGTCTCTATGTTGCAGCATTCAGAGAGAATGGTATATTCTTAAGCGTATATATTCTCCTAATGTCAATATAATTAATTATAATTTACCATTTACAAACTTAAGTTATTAATAATAGGCCAAGAAGATGGGGAGGAAACCACATGTAGATGAGCTTCATCGCCACACTCACGTTAGGAAGGGCACAGGCGAGTTTGTAGAGGACCGCGCCCGCATTACTCAGGTATAAAAAATAGGCTTAATGCATCCTGGTATAAAAAATAGGCTTATTTATTTCATTATTAAAAGGAAATAAATAACAGCTGCTGGTTTAATGCATCCTGGTTTATTAATTCTGGTTTAGAAATGCATCGATTTTGTGCATCATTTTGTGCCTCATGTTGTGCATAATAACCTGCATAACAGTTGCTGGTTTGAAGCAATTTGTTCATATTTGCTGATTTCCGTAGCATTAAGAAGAGGTCCTTTAGTAGAATCTTCATTCTGAGCAAAATATTCAATCTCTGCGAAATATGCATAAGCTCTAGCATTCCCAAGAAAGTCTTCTAAGTTTAGTCTATAACTAAGTAACCCTTTTGTTCCAATAACTGCAGTTTGCATCACTTTTACTGGTGGGAATTCTCTTGTCACTATTACTATGTTCCTTGTTGTGTTAATTCTTTCGGTTCCAATAAGTGCAGTTTGCATAACCTTCTGTGTTGTAATCAACTTAAAGGAAATAAAACATACCTTCAAGTTAGCTAAGAGAACATGATATTAAGAAAGGAAGTATAAGGAGAAAGAGAGAAAATAAAGCCATTAGAGTTAGGAAAATGCTGGTTATTTTGCATGTTTTGTGTTTGTGTGGTTCTGTAAGTAACAGATATATCACAAATTGCATCCCAAACTAGCAACATTGCTGTTGTAACCGTAAAGAACGAGAAAGAAATCAATAGGGAATGATTGTCTGTGGAATATTTTAGCTAGTGTCTTATCTCTCCATTTGGAAGCTTAGCCTTATTTTTCTTTGTACCTTTCTTTTGAGTACTGATTTTATGCTAGTGACAGTAGCATATATATTGTAATAGCATTTAGGTAACTTTCATATTGATGTGTGTGCTTCTCTAAGATAAATTGTATTTAAAAAAACAAGACCAAAAAGAAATCGGGCCAGCCCAAAGCCCATGGGCCAGTCCGGCCCAGCCCAATTCAAGAGAATGGTTGTCTTTGAAACTGATTCTTCTGTTCAAAACAAAACAAGAGAATGGTTGTCTTATGGATATTTAATTATTGACAATTGATTGTCATTTGTCACTGTTCAGTAGTACTTGGAATTTAATTGCTTGTATCAACTATCAACCGTTTAGCATATTATATTATGTGTGGATGATATTTTGTTTGAAGTTGGATACCACTGAATCTGTGATACTTTTGGGATTAATTCTTATATTTTTATATCCCAATTTATCTGTGCTTGAGCTGAATCTGTGATACTTCTGAATTTGAGTATGATTATAACTTGTGCATTTGATAGGAGGAGTTTCAGCGGCTGTTCTCTCAGTCAGATATACCAGTAGACCCCGTTGAGTTGGCTAAGTTTAAGCGTTTGGTGTGGGAGGAGGCTGCTGGAGGGCCCTATAAGAGTCGTGGTGTGTATGGGACAGGAGGCATAGTTGACAATATGGTAGACTCTAGAGCTTCGACGAGTGCGGGCCTGTCTCCTGAGGCCCGTAGGATCATCCAACAAATGTCACAACAATTTGAAGAGCGGTTTGCACGACAGCAACAACTAATTGAGTACGTATTTAACCATGCTGGAATTCCAACACCTCCACCTGATTGGCAGCCTCCCGAGCAAGACCTGCCCGCCCAGCAGGATGAGAGCGAAGATGTAGATGATGGAGACTGTGGAGATCACGGAGACCAAGTTTATGAGAAGGGTTATTGACGAGATCTAGGTAATCTATGTTTTAATAAATGTGCAAAATATATTAGTTTTATGAATTAATTAGTAATCATTATCGTTTTTGATTTGTTAGGTATATATATTGTTCAGAGCTGGACTTGAAGATGCTTCGTCGGAATTTTTTGAGTTTACTGGACATTATCGTTTTTGATTTGTTAGGTATATTGGTATATTTTGATAAACTAGTGGCATGTTTTGATATATTTGAGTAAACTAATGGTATGTTTGTCACTTTTAACTAATTTGGTGGATTGGGTTGACACTTTTAACAATAGTGTAGTTTATGTATAACTAAGTTGATGGTTTGGATTGACACTTTTGATAATAGTGATGTTTATTTATGCTTGAATTGGTGGATTGGAGTCTGAATTAAATTGCCAGGGAATATTGCTAACAGAAATGACAATGGAAATGTCAAATTTTGGTAGAATTAATTATATTTTGTTTTGCGACGGAATTTGCGACGGAATTTTTTTTGGTAGTTACTGAATTTGCCACGGAATTATTACAATTTGCGACGAAATTTTCAAACAATTTACCACGGATTTTCCAAATTTGCGACAGAAAGACGTTAAGAGTTGCGACGACTTTGCCACGAAAATGTGCGACGGCTTTGCGACGAGTTTGCCACGAAATATTTGCGACGGCGTTGCGTCGAGTTTGCCACGGAACATTTGCGACGGATTTGCGACGAGTTTGCCACGGAATATTTGCGACGGGGAGTTTCGTCGCAAAGGATTTGCGACGAGCTGTTTTGCGACGACTTTTCGTCCGTCGCAAAGGCACATTTGCCACGGAAAAAGGCCCATTTGCGACGGAAATTGCCGTCGCAAATGAACGATTTTCTTGTAGTGAACACTTAGATAAGATGATTTAGGTCTCTTTCAGCTTAACTATGGTCTTGAGTTCTGATCCAGCCTAGAGAGTGCAACAATGTTAAATCTATTAATTGAGGGAGAGCTTTGCCGTACATTGTGGTTATGCCTGCCTCGAGGCGTTAGTCTTTGCAGTTGCACGCAGAGGATACCTAGTTTAAACCAAAAATATGATAGACACCTATTTACTTCATAGTCAAAATTGTCAATTGAATTTCTTCTACTTTTCTATGTCCCACTTTAAACTTTACTCTCTTCCACTTTATTTCTCTCTACTTTCATTTTGAATTTATTCCCTAGTATCTTTCACACATTTTCTTCGATTTTCTCCTTCCCAACAGAAAAATATTATCTATTGCTGGTATAATTATTTTTAGATTTTATTTTTATAAACACATATTTGTTTTATAATTTCAACAAGATAACATTTTTTGTTGTCCAAATAATTATTTTTGTTTCTATTAAATATATATATATATATTTTGCTCATGAGTTTCAATGAAGAAACATTACATATATTCTGGGTATAATTTCATTCATATTGATCAAAAAGTATAATTTCATTCATTTGAATCTTAAGAGAAATATTGTACGTTGTCAGAATAATATAAAGGAATATTTAGCCTTTGAGTCCTTACGAGAAAATATTACGTGTTGTCAATATAGTTTTATTATTTTTAACCTGACGGAAAAATATTATACATTGTCGATATAATTATTTTTTTGTATTTTATCTTTTAACAATGTACTTTTTTATCAATGATTATCTTGCTTTTAAGCTGCAATGAAGAAATATTCAATATAATTGATTTTTTATTTTGTCTTCATCTTTAGGGTTGAATATGTCTTTTGTCCATATAAAATTTGAAAATTTGGGGTTTAATCTCTACAAAAATTTCTAACTTTTCATCCCACAAGTTTTCCTGGTCACCACTTTTAGTCATAATGTTTTTTTACTCGACGTTTAGTTCTATTGTTAACTCTTATCCGGTTGGCTAACATAATTACACGTGACAATGCAAATGCCGTGTTGGTGGCAATATGGAAAGCACGGTTAATGAGCAATCAATGGTATGTTACATATACCAAGTAGGTAGTTTAGTTGACGAGCTAAGGGATACCATAAGAGTTTAAGAAGAGGTCGAGAATTCTAACATTGGAAACTAACAGCTTATTATGAATAACTTGCTTTCTATTTGGTTATAACTATGTATTTTTATGACATGAACTAGCAAATGCTCTGTTTGTCAAAGCCAAATCGCTAGCTTATAGCGGATAAGCTCCTGGTAGCTATTTGGCATGACAAGCTTATAGCATTTTTTCTACTAGCTTATAGTTTTTTTTTTAAACGCCACTTGAAGTAGCGTTTGAGCTTATAGCTTATAACGTTTCATTTTTGCTACCACTTTTGTTCTTATTATTTTAATTAAATTCCTCATTTATCCATTAAATAAATCTTTTCTCTCATATTCAAAAAATAATTATAAATATGCATTTATGTCATTTTGCCAAATAATTAAAATTCAATCCAGTAACTTATATGGTACCAACTCAATCTGCAAAGTCGGTAGTACTGAGCACCAATAAATAAGACGGTAAAGGAAGAGCTCTAACATTTCCTCCACCTCTGTCTTCTCTCTCACGCCGCGCCACGCGCTCTTCAATCGCGATATCCGACACAACACTACCCCCAGATTCATCGGTAAAAACCCTAACTGTTGTGTCTCTCCTTTGCTTTTCACGCATGTCAATTGGTATTATCATTTTTCTTTTCGGATTATAATAATTGTCTGGTTACGGTCATCCTAGATGGATGATTGATAGATTTTACTCTTTCTATTATCATTATGTTTACATTTAATTTGAGAAATTAGTTATAGAGCTGATGAATTTGTTGTGTGTAAAAGGAGGATTTGGAAGACGGTATGTATATTGTATTTGAGGATTCCATTCGAATTGGGAGGCCAAGAGGGTCCAAAAGTCATGGGAGTTATTGGTTGTTGATTCATGGTCGATAACTCTATCTGTTTGTGCATATATTACAGGGGAGAAAGGTTTTGAGATCGATTTTGCTTCTGAATTTGGAATCTAGAGCTTCCGCAGGGGGCTATTGCTTGGCAAGAAATGGATCCTGGTCGCTATGCTCTGCATCAAGGCTGGGATAATAACAGCGTAATTGTGGTTTCCTCCTTAGTAAATAAATTCACCTATGTGGGAAAGATGATTATTCAAAGAAACTATTAGGGTTTCAATGTGAATTTTTTTACCGGGGATGTCTTCCTTAGAGAATTATGAAAGAAAGCTAGCTGTGTGGGGGAAATGAGGATAAGGACTCCATTTGCCTAACCTCGTCTCATCATTGATTATTTGTTGCTGACATAGCTTATTCTCTTGAATCCACAGGCTCTTGAGGGTTATGGTGCGGTCCATGAGCCAAATTTCCGGTGAGTGCAACTTCTGCTTGTTGGTTATCATCATCACGGTGGTAATATAAAACCCTGTGGATAAAAATTTGTGTCCTTTAGTGTTTGCTTATTTAGTTTCTAATTAGA
The DNA here is from genome assembly GCA_039519185.1 of Astragalus membranaceus. Lineage (NCBI taxonomy): Eukaryota > Viridiplantae > Streptophyta > Magnoliopsida > Fabales > Fabaceae > Astragalus > Astragalus membranaceus. The sequence continues at coordinate 123,643,347 of CM076846.1, forward strand.
ACTATTTTGTAGTTTTGTGGTATTGTGGTACAGATTTCGGCTCATGTATGATCGTACAGTTGTGATGCACCTTTCTGTTTGCTTAATGTATTAATGTTTGCCTTAGAATCATGACCATAGGATGTTCATTTTGATGCATGCTGTCCAATTTTATTTTATTTTATTTTTCTTTCCCCCCACTTTACCCCATATTTTGGCAGGGCCGGTGGTTCATATGATGAAAGACGGTTTGTAGATGAACGATTTCCAAGGGATGCTATATACCATAGAGATAATTTGCACCGTGATGTTTTGGATAGGGATGCCTATTTGCCACCAGGACCTGCTGTTGGTCACTGGAGTCAATCCAAACGGAGAGGCTATGATGAAGATTATCCACTTGAAAGGGAATCTAGACGTTTTCAAAGGCCCTATCATGAATCATACAATCAGATTGATGGTTTCAGGGACCATGAGATTGACATGTACCCGGAGTATGATAAGTTCCGAGATAGCTATACCAGCATGGAAAATTATGGTGATCGAGGATATGATAAACCTGCTAGGTTTGCTGGGCCTGACCGTGGTGATTATGCATATGATGATTATGGGTACAAGTCCCGTGTTTCTTCTCATCATCGTAGGGAGGGTAGCCATGAGAGGGATTATGATCACAATCGGAATAGTTATGATTCTGATTATGAAAGAGGTACCAAAAGAGATAGTAATTGGAAGCGACGCGATTCCCGCGATCGAGAACAAGACAAGAAAAGTCTTAGCCGGGAAAAAGATCTGAGTCCACATAGGAGACATGAGCGATCACGTTCACGATCCCGTTCTCGTTCCCGGTCCATTTCCCGTTCCCATTCCCACTCTCGTTCACGTTCCCATTCTCGTGGATATGATGATTATCCAAAATCTAGGTCTCCTCGAGGTCGAAGCCACAGTCGTTATCGGGAAGACAACTATGTTGACAGCCGATATGATAGAAGTGAAAGACGTAGGGATCGTGAAGATAAACGTCAGCATGAGCACTACTCTGTGGTATGTGTTGAATGGTGCTTTTTATGGTGATTATCTTACAACTGGGTGAGAATTAATGTAAAAACTATTTTCCTAGGCCCCATCTGCAACTGTTGTTGTGAAAGGTCTTTCACAGAAGACGACTGAAGAAGATCTATACCAAATCCTTGTATGTGCTGCATGTTTTGTTTTTTTTTTGAGCATTTAAATTACTCCTTTATATTTTGAGAATGTCTTCCGAGTTCTGATAGCCATTTATATGATTTTTTAGGCGGAATGGGGGCCCCTTCGTCATGTTCGTGTTATAAAGGAGAGAACTTCTGGCATCTCTCGTGGATTTGCATTTATTGATTTTCCTTCTGTGGTATTAATCATTTTCATCTTCCAATATAGTACATTTTGATTTCAAGAATGTTATATTGAGAATTATATTATGGATTAGGGAGCTGCACAGGGAATGATGAACAAACTAAGAGATGATGGTCTTGTTGTGGACGGTAGAAAGCTCTTCTTTGAGTATAGGTAATTTTTCATTTTTAGGGCTCTGCTAGCTGTCTGTATTTTAATTAGGTTATATTCCAATGCTTTTGAACCCCTATTCAGTTTATGTTTTAGTATTACAATTTTGTGCTATATTTTGTTGCAGTAGTAAGCCAACTGGAGGTTCAGGTCTAGATGGAGCTATGAAATCAGGTCATAGTCATAAGAGCATCACAGTACCATCTGACTGGATGTGCACCATATGTGGCTACATCAATTTTGCCCGCCGGACTTCCTGTTATCAGGTTCATATCTTTTCCTGCATCATTTTGTATTTGTATTGCTATTTCTATTGTTAATTCAGTACTTGACGTCTATTGCTTTAGATTATACTGTCTAAATGAGTTAGTGTCAGCCAATTTTCAACTGAGTTATAGGTGTATCTTGGTGCATGTCTACAGATATTGAATTGGTTTAATTTTTTTCCCCTCATTGCTGCAGTGTAATGAGCCACGGACTGATGATTCTCCTGCAGCCGATATTTCATTATCAAATTCAACAACCTTAGGAAAGAAAGGTTTAGAAGCAGGTATGTAGAACTCCTTTATCTGACATTGACCTGTTATTGATATTCTGCAACTAACAAGTTAGCATGTAATCAGGTCCAACTCATGTATTGGTTGTCCGCGGGTTGGATGAAAATGCTGATGAGGAAATGCTCCGCTATGAGTTTTCCAAACATGCTGCACTCAAGGTTTGATTAAATAGTTGAGCAGATTAATTTAGCCTTTTACTGGGGTTGGGGGGGGGGGGGGGTCAGTGATGTGCTAAGAAGTGTCATCATTATCAATTTCAGGATCTACGGCTTGTGAGAGACAAGTTTACTCATGTCTCAAGGGGTTTTGCTTTTGTACATTTTTATTCGGTAGGTACATCTTATGCTCAATGTATGAGCAGTCGTTATTGAATTTTTTGTACTCCTTTCAATATTTTCTTCTGATGTTCATAAAATGTATGCATTTGGCCTGCTTAATGTTTGGTGAACCGTGAAAGGGCATGTTTAAATTTCATATCTTTTGGTGATATCTTACTCATTAATATTATTTAGTATATTTTGCAACTGCAAAAACTTTTGAACACTGAAGACATACCTTTCTTTTTTGGTGGACATGTTAATTTATTCAATCAAAAATTTAACATGAGTGAGTCCCTTTATTTGAAGGACTTCTTGGAAATTTGCTGTTGAAGTAATACATCGATAGTCAAAAAAAGTTATGATTGTTATATTTGTTTATATTTACTACTAGTTGTCGTTGCCTGTCGAAGTCCTTTGCGAATGTTGCTCTTCGATTTCACAATTTTGTAAAAGGTTTTGATAGCTATGACATGGTAACTTATTTATGTTTAGGTAGAGGATGCTACCAAGGCTCTAGAGGCAACAAATGGAATGATCCTTGAGAAAAATGGTCAGATTTTAAGAGTAGCATATGCAAAAAGCATACTGGGTCCTGGATCAGGAACATCAGGAACTTCCCAATCAAGCAGTCTAGCTGCTGCTGCTATCGAAGCTGCAACATTTTCCCAGCAGGTGTTTTATTAATTTTCATATATATATATATATATATATATATAGACACATGATGAATTTGTCTCATAGTTTAGTTTTGGTTAAAGACATTATGTATTGCTGCAGTCTTGCAGGTAACAATTATCAATTTAAGATTACTTCATGCTAGCTTAGCCAATTTGTCAGTTTGTCACCTGTGTATCCTGTAGAGGTTAATTTTTAGTGCCAACTTCCGGACCCGATCGTTGAACTGAAGTTATATTATTTAGTTTAGAAACAATCTAGCAGAGAATATCTGGAATTCTACCGCGCAAGACTCAAAATTTGTGTCTGAGCATTTTTTTTGGGAATTGAGATTCATTTTTTTTGACTGAGAAATTGAGATTCATGATGAGCTGTTCTGATTTTGTAAAGCAGGAAATTAGCATGGCACTTTTGAATCTGTTCTTATTGACAATTTTTTAGTAAAAATTTGTTGTGAAATATCATTGTTTTAATCAAGTTAGTTTGATATTTGGATACAAAGCTTTTATGCTATTAATTTTTTGCTACTCTGTTTAAAGGAAAACAAAGAGATATGTAAAACATATGGTATGAAACTATTTTAAACTCCTTGTATGAAATCCTGCCATAATTCCAATCTTAAATCAATAGTGGTTGATGAAGGTTTGTTTAGTGTAAATATTTCTTAGCAGATTTTCTGATTTGGCATACAGCTTGTGAGTGATTTATTATCTGTCTCATGTTTTGGGAGTTTCTCCATATGTATATTTACTCGGTGATTCTATTTGATTGTAGATCGATGTTCTCTTGAGAGTGTTTCTGAGATCTCATTATATATACCACATTATTCTTATGTATTTCTTAATGAAGTGGTCTTGTTTATTAGTTTTGAAATACCATCAAGTTATCCTAAATGAGGTAAATCTCTTGTATTTTTCTCTGATCTTCAGTATGATTCGGTTGGATGGGCTCCAAAAGAATACAATCCAGATGACAAACAATCTAATGGTCCAGAGCAGAGTGGTACAGAAATTGGTGCTCCACAATCAGGCTTTGTTTGGGATGAAGCATCTGGTTACTACTACGATGCTGCTTCTGGGTTTTATTATGATGGGAATACTGGTATGTTTCTTGGTTGAGTTGATCTGAAAAGTCAACATTGAGCAACTTGTTAGAAGTTTCTCAAAAGCCCTTCTAGGCATCTGTATAAATAATTCTTGTATTTTATTCCTTTATTCAGCTTTTTTTAAATGAGCCAAAAAGCAAGTTTGTAGAGTACCCAAAACATGCAAGTTGAATTCTTCACTTATAATTTTTTGGTATGGAAGTGCCAGTAATTTCCGGGCTGTTACTTCTCTGGCATCACCGTTTTTCATTTTAATTTTATCCTGTAACTGGGTTCTGTTAGAAGGCGAAGGCAAAGAGGCTGCAGAATTTTGCGTATCTCCCTTTTTTCCCAATATGGGTGTGTTGTAGGTGCCAACACACATATCGTAGGCTGCATGTCTCGGTTGAGCCTATTTTTGGACAAGCATACTTGGAAACCAATCAACTTGTTTTATTCTCTCTCTCTCTCTCTGGAATTATTTTTTCATTTTCTACATTGTGTTGCATGTAGGTCTTTACTATGATGGTAATAATGGGATTTGGTATTCGTATGACAACAAAACTCAGCAGTACATCCCATGCACAGATCAAAATCAGAATAAAACAGCTAATAATGAGTCTGAACCTTCTAAGGCATCTGATGGTTCCAACAGTAAAAAAGTAGTGATTTCTGCACCAGCTACTACTGTTACATCCAACGAGAAGCCTGGTTCACTGGCAGATGCTGTCCAGGCTGCTGCAGCTGCTGCTTTAGCGGCCGAGAAGAAAGAGAAAGAAAAACAAAAGGAGATTAAACTTGCCTCAAAAAGCAGTATTTTGGCTAATAAGAAAAAAATGAACAATGTGTTGACAATGTGGAAGCAGAGGAGCCATGAGGGGCAAGCTACTCGAGTGGCACTGGAGGACAATCAGTTATCTGGTTCTTCTGATGATAGGGCCTATTCTTCTGGACAGCATGCAAAGAATAAGTTAAAAACCGAGACACCGGTGAGGGAAGTTAATGCATCTAATCTGGGAGGTCAGATAACTACTCAGGTTGCTGCTATTGACTCTCAGGTACAGCCACGGCCAGTCAGTAACAGCCTCGGAGGCACTTTGATGGGTGTTATAAGGGGCTCTGGAAGAGGAATTGTTAAATCAGATACTTCTTATTCTGGTTCTGCGTCTACTGCATCATCTATGTCAACTTCATCTTCAGCAAAAGTTGATGCTCAGACAATTGCTACTCCCTTTAAAACAGATGTTTCTGCCCTAGGTTCATATACAACATCCTCGTCTGTTGGAAGTGGCCGTCGAAGGTTTTCTGAAATGCCTCAGTCTGCTTCAACCCATAAGGAACAGCCTCAAACCACCTACAGGGATCGGGCAGCTGAAAGGAGAAGTCTGTATGGTTCATCAACCTCGGTTGGGAATGATTTGGCTGACCTTGAAATTGGGGATTCAAGTAAGATTGCTTAATTTGTATAGGGTTCATACTTCATACTTTTGAGTTCAAGTATTTTGAAAAATTGTTAGGTGAAGAGGAAGTTTTACTTCACAGTAATTAGTTATTCGTACTTAAAACATTGTCATGTGCCTGATGAAAAGGCTCGGCGGATAGAGGAAGCCTTACTTTTGCATTAGGTGTTGAGTACAATATAGTTTTAAGGGAAATTAGATAGGCTTTTGTGGTAAGGAAATCAATTGTGTGTAATTATTTATTTATTTTTTTCTTTGGTTTTAGGTATGTATTCATGAAAAATATAGTAGACATTCTTTTTTTCCTGAAGCCAAAATTTTACTTTTTAGATGTTTTAAATAACAAAATAATAGGTTTGTAAACCAATAGGCTCGCTGGTAATTTTTTTTCTCAGATATATAATTGACTTTTGGGAAAACATTTGTTTCTACGATGTGTCCTTGAAGCTCGAGATTTCGCATCAAGGAAGGGTGATCCAATGCCATTCCCTCCTGGTGTTGGTGGAGGACGCATGGTTGGAGAAGCCAACCTGGATACTTTTGAGGTGATTACAGCAGACAAAGCGATCAATGAAAACAATGTTGGCAATCGGATGCTTCGCAACATGGGATGGCAGGAAGGCTTGGTATCTTTTCGTACACTCTGCTAAATGAATTTTTTAACTGTTATTAAAGGTGTTTGGTGGACCTTGTCATAGTCCTTTGTTTATATTTGCAGTCTGCTCCAGCTTTTGAAATTTTTTATTCTTGGGGATGTGCTAGTAGTAGAATATATATTTCCTTTCAATACCAGAAAAAATAAAGAATATAATCAACATGTATTTCCTTTTTCCTAAGGTATCTCTCTTTCTTAAATAAGCACCCCAAGAATTGGATGGGACCAGATAACCTCGGACATTTGGTGTACTCTCAACATATCTTCTGAATGATTCTAACATTTCCACATTATTTTGTTTCTTGTACTTTGGATAATTTGATGCACAGGGACTAGGAAAAGATGGAAGTGGAATGGTAGAGCCTGTCCAGACCCAAGCCATGGAACATCGAGCAGGACTTGGGAGTCAGCAGAAGAAGATGGACCCTAGCCTTGAGGTGCAGGCCGGGGATAGTTACAAGATGCTTATTCATAAAAAAGCACTTGCGAGATTTCGGGAAATGTCAGAAAGTTGAGGTTTGAGCCCAGACTCTAGGATTTAGTCGAGAATATAGTATTTAGGTGTCTTCTGACATAATCACCAGCTTGCCAGGACAAATTTCAAATTTCATTTTAGAAATTTGGTTAATATTTTAATTTATGTTTGAATTTCCTATGATCTTTTGCCTGGTTGAATACTGAGGAGTACACTGGATTGCCATTTTTAGTTGATGTTTTGCCTTGATAGGTTGATTATAAGTGGTCTTGTGGATATTTATTTTTCATCGTTTAATCCATCAATTTTTTTTGTCATTACTAGACTGTAGGAGTGTTGATTACGACTATCAACTAAGCCTCGTCTGACTCTTACGTATTCTTGCTGTTAATTTCATGATCAAATCTGTCGATGCAGTCAATGGTGGAGCAGTTTAATGTGGTGGCGGTTGTGACGGAATTGCGAAGGAATAATGGAAAAATTGCGAGAAGTCGAGCTCAACAGAGAAGATGAGTGAAAATGACAAAACAGCCTTTGCTTTTTAATCGTGAAGAGACAAATGTGCTCAGTTTTTGTTGTCTAGGGTTATTTTTTGAACATTTTAGTCTTCTCAAACTGTTTAGGCTTCACGACTTCTTCTCTCTCCACTTTCACGAGCTCTTTCTCTCCTGAGATTGCAACCCATCCTCTCCTTTTTGTGACCTTAGCTGCAATGCGACTCTGGCGTGCCAAGTGATGACTTCGACGTGACCTTAGCTGCAATGCGACTCTGGCGTGCCAAGTGATGACTTTGACGTGACCTTCTCTTCCATGTTCTCTACACGATTAGGTCTCTTCACCTATGTTTTTCTTTTTCCTAGTGGTCGCAACGCTAATTGCTAGAACACTAGTGTTTTGGGAGTTGTTTGCTATGCTTTGCTATTCGTCATTGACTACATTGGTTATATATTTGTTTCAAATTAATTGGAAATGAATGTAACACAATTGAATGGATTTCGTTGAATTCTATATCTTGCATTCTTCCTCCAATTGGAGTAAAATAGCATTTTTATCATTAAGTTATTTAAGATAATGGCTGGTTATTTTGTTTGTCCAGGAGTCCATAATGCTTTGTTAGGGAGATTAAGGACTTTGCTGAACAATTTTTGGTTAGTAGCAAGAGATGGAGTAGATTTTCCTCTCCGTTTCATCAACGACTTCTTAATTTTAACCTTGACAGCAAGATAGAGTTGTGTTAGTGTCAGCTCAAATGGGGATGAGGAATCCCTAAACTCAAGGGTCTATGTATCTATTTACTTGGCTTTTTTAGTTTTTTTTAACAAGTTAAATCAATGGTGATAAAAGTGCTGGCATTCAATGGATAAGATTGTTATCACTGTGAGGCCCATGCTTCTCCCACTACCCTTTACTCACCACACACCCCCCAAATCCCAAAAATTTCAAACATACCCTTATGTGAAACACGCTCTCAAACCATCCCATGTTGTGTTTTGGCTTCGTACGGTACGTATGTAATGTACTAAGGAATAATTAGGACAAAATAAGCTATGTTCCAGTTGCCATTGAGTATTGTAATGACTCCCCTGCTATTAGGTACTGAAACTAGACTGCTAAAATAATGTGTCAAAAAGCATGGTGAAATGATGAGGTGACAACTCTTTTCCAATGAAACTAGACTGCTAAAATAATGTGTCAAAAAGCATGGTGAAATGATGAGGTGACATAACTCTTTTCCAACCATCGACAAACTTGATGTCGAACGCGTTCGATAGCATAATGCCAGGCCTGTTAAAATTTCAAAATATGGGGGGGGGGGGGGTTGTCACAAGACATAACACACGACACCACACAACTATACTCGATTCGGTACATTGTTGCCGAACCCATAAATTTCCAGAAAAAAAGGGACACGCTTGGAATATTTTTATTCAGTAAAGGTATTTTGGACATTTCCCAAGGTTTGGGGGTGTGTGTTGAGTAGGAGGGGGAGTGGGAGAAGCATGGGCCTCACTACAATGATGGCAACAAAAGTTGAATGCAGTGCATCTAGATCCATTAAGTGGGCCACCATCTTTTGGAGTTGTGGATAAGTGGTGACCCATTCTTTTGAAACATACATCCTTCACTTCCCCCTCACTTCTCAAAAAAATCCCAAAATACCCTAGAACATAAAACCCCATATTCCCCTACTCTTCCACCTCCTCTCTCACACTCCTTCACTCTCGTCTCTCTCTCTCTCTCTCTCTCTCTCTCTCTCTCACACACACACACACACACACACACACAACCAATGGCCACACGTTGCACTGGAGACAACCACCAACTCCCTCTCCTACGACGTTCGTCACTATCACACCCTCTTTCCTTTTTCTTCAATGCGTTGTAAGTTCGTCGCTGTCTTTTTTCCCCTGCAACTACATAATGCTCGGTACCTTGGTACCGAGAGGATTTATTACCTTGTTACCGAGATCCCTCATTGAGTGTGTTGTTTGAGGATCCATTGCCATTACGAGTTCGGTTCCAAGGTATCGAGGGATCTCGATAACAAGGTATTGAAACCTCTAGGTACCAAAGTAGTTGTAGGTTTGTTAATTTGGTTCCAAAGTTGTAACATGTACCTAACTCGCCACTTAATTTGTTGCATGTATGATTAAACTTAGGGGCAGAGGATCTTCCTAACATTCTACTCGCGGTGAGCGCCCTACGATATCAAGGAGAAGTTTGAGGAAGCTAGTGCACACACGTGTAGATGTTATTGATGAGGCACTCGTAGTCGAGCAACGGGATGCTCCTGCTGATGCGGGGAATCAAATCATCTTGAGCAGTAGGACGCTCCTGTTACCGCTCCTTTAGGCTCGACACCCTACTTGGGCGACCCAGAGGACAGATTATTCCTCACGACCTACAACAACCATGTTGCCAACGACCTATTGGAGGGAAAGGCGAGTAACAATTATATCGTGGATTGTTTATACTTTGGTTCATTTTGGTTTAATATTTCAATTCAACTAACAGTAACCATCATGACACAGGACAACGACAAGCTAGAGATCATTAGCCACTCACAGAGTATGGACATGATTGCCCCTGTACCAGTGATTGAGCATGTCGTTGTATAAGAACTTGCATTAGTTCATTATAGTCCTTCACATTTCTCCAACTTCGTTTCAAATAGCTACCAACATCACACTTTCTAATATGAAGGCCCAACTTAACGCTTAATCAAAAATGTTGCGACTAGAAGGGTAGTTGATATTGCATGTCGTTGCCCTTACATGACACACTTTCATATGGTTCTGTTCGTTATGAACCACTTTAGCTTAAAGATGTTGATGACATAAAATCAATTTTCTCTAATTTTGCTCGTTACAAGACCAATGGACCATTGGACGACGTTGAAACCAATTATTGGCGAGTCATCAAACAACGCCATCACTGGTTGAATGCGACCAAAATATTATGTTATCTGATGTTACATTATGTTAATTGATATATATTTCGCATTTGTTAATTGATATATGTATTACAATTTTGTTGGATTGAAAAGTATATGTCACATAAAATAAATAGTGTGCATACAACAGAATCAATCATTTGTAATGTTAGTTAAGTATACAAAATCTTGTGTTCTTGTCCCCCACAAACAGCGATCTCCAGTGCTGCTGTGCTGCATGCGACTAACATATGTCTTGTCCGAATCACATACTATGTCCTATTTATGAGCACGCCATAGAGCATCTGTTGGGGTATTTTTCATAAATACCTTTATAAGAACATTTGGAACGGTGGCTAATAGTAGAGTTCTGAAAGTATGGACGGAGGATTCAGCCCCAGGTTAATTGTAGCTAAGAGGAAAGATAACCACGGCTAAACAAAAAAATGTCTTCACGATTTAAGTTCGCATTGTTAACACCAACTATCACGGCTAAGTTTTAGTGACGCCGTGAGTTTCCATAGTTATGATAGCCATGGCTAAGTTTATTTGCCACAGTTTTGGGGTCTGGTCACAGCGTAGTTTTGGAGTGCATATTTTTTTTCCAACCGAGAAAATTGTGGAAGTGCATATTTTTTTCCATCTCAGTTGTTCCCTACACGAAAATCAAATTCTTCACTCAAATGTCTATGATCAATTGTACATTGTAAAACTAAAACACGAATTGTAAAATTATCTTGCCAACTGTTGCCTTTTGTATGATTTTAAACATTTTATTTAATTGACCCTTTCTTTTTAATCTTGTCATATGGTGATTGCTTGGTCTCTTTAATTAAGATGTCCTCTCTGTTCAGTTTTTGTTGGGATAAACTGACATTACTCCCCCACACTGTCTAAAACTAAATAGAAGAGCATCTAGCCTACAAAATTTCCCTTTACTATTACTATGAAAATGGGACAAAAGATTTACACAAAAAACTACACCGTATATATCAAACATAGAGGATGATAGTCCCTTCCCCATGTGGACAGCAACTCATAATAATTCAATTGAGTCATCCCTCGTCTCAGCCTTCTGTGGGTCCAATAGATGAGCTAGCACCAAGTGTTCTAATCGTTGAAATAATATTTTGATGGGATAACAACTCCTGCTCAACAGAACAGCCTTTTTTGCTGCAAGAGAGTAATTGTTATAAAGTCAATATTAAAATTTTAAAATAAATATATAAATTACATATGGAACCTTAAGTTTAATCAGCAGAACTGGTCAGATTATTCCACTAGAATTCTCAACATTTCCAGTATATTAGACACAGTTAATTTAACTTGACAAAGGAAACAATTGTTCTTAGCTGACTCTACTGTTGTTATTTGTTAACAGCTTAACACGACCCTCTATCGCCTTCGGACTTGCTATGTTAAGATTGGCAAATGGCAACAAAGCACAACATATGAAATATTCAAAAATATAAAAGACAATAAAAAACTTACTTCGTTCTTTGATGTCCGCAAATTCTCCAGTAACTCAGCAATCTCAAACTGTTTCATTACTGTATCATGTAGCACCTGCATCAAATAATAAACAATTAAACATCATATAATCAGAAGAACCACTAGTTGTAGATGACTGAAGAGAAGTATAGAGAAAAACCCTCTTAGTCTTTTCAAGGTCAAACTCAATAGATTTAATCCTATCCAAGGAACCCATAAGCATCTTTTCCTTCTCCAAAGGTATATCAGCAGGTTTATGGCTAAGTTCTTCAAATGTTTTTTCTAGTCTCTGAAGACGTTGTATACATGGAAGAATATGATCCTGTTCAGAAGGTGTATCATCAGCTGCTGTAACGTTATTCTTTTGTTCCACGACAATAGTTGGGTAAATATTGTTCCGTGTTCTCCAAAATTCTAATCTCAAACTGTGGAAAAACATATTTAGTCTCTCAAATAGATATATCAGCACACATGACAAATATGTTTTCTCCACTTTTTCCTTAGCAAAGCTGAACCAATTGCTGATGGAAGTGCCTGTAAGAAAAATGAGAATTTTTGTTTATCCTACAAAATATTGATGTATTGCTAGTGATACAAATCACACCCAACATAAACATTAGCAATGGTAAGTTTCAACTTCCATAATCGACATTGAAGAACAACTCTCAATTGTTGAGACGCTTCACCTACACTGTCGCGAGTTCGATTCATCTAGAGGGGAAGTGAGGTATGGACCCCCTTTCATATAAAATAAGGAATATATTAAACTTGGTTCCACGTAACATATACAAGAGAAACACACAATTGTTTCAATAAATTCACACAAAAGGGGCCTCTAGTTTGCAAAGTCTGTTTTCATTCCTGGGAATCACGATTTCTAAGAATGATCTTAAAATGTTCACCTTAAATATTCTTAAAATGTTGGACAAAAACTTTACAAAGTGTTTCCACCTTAACGTTTCAATAACTTCACACTAAAGGGGCCTTTAGTTTGCAAAGTCTGTTTTCAATTTCATTCCAGGGATTCATGATTCTTAGGAATTTTCTTAAAATCTTTCCATAAATATGCTTCAAAATTCAAATGTTGGACAATGTTTACATAGACTTTCCACCTTAATGGGGATCTTGCATTCTCATCCCCCCCCCCCTGTGGGAATGTTTTGCCAAGATATATATCAAAATATATTTATGGGAATGTTGGTCTTTAAGGACTTTTTTAAAAATGTACACACTCTAAAATTCCCAAACTAATATTTTTTCAAAACTTTAAGAATATCCATACCAAACACACCATAATTCAGTACCTTTGGAATTTTCTGTACAAGTAATGTTCCCCATATTATCATTTTGCAATGACTGTTCCTGAGTAAGTTGATATTTATCACTTTTGTTCACTTCCTTTGCTGCACGAGCACTATCATTACAACTATGGTAGCTATCCGATACCCGGACCTGCAGAGAAAACCACGTTTTAAGGCTTAAGACAAACACAATGTGAAAGCAGTCTGTTAATATGCAATAGCAAAGCTTCTTTCTAAAATCGGGTTCAAAGGTTCCAAAACTCACTGCTTCATGAGCTGGGGCTAAACGAGGATAAGTAAGTCTCCTTTGTCTGATGGGTGAGCAAGAATCATTCAATTTTGACCGAGATTCTGCTGTTGACAAATCACTGCTTCGTCCCTTAGAAATGAGAGTAGGAAGTCAAAAGCATGCAAATGTATATTGTACTCATAAAACAATCATTTTTTTAAAATCCTAACCATATACCATCCATTTTTAAGAAAATTTGAATTTACCTTCTGTCGGTGAGTCTGAAAATGCTCAATTTTGTGTTGTTCATTGGACTCTTTGGGGATTTGTCTCAGAAATGTTGCGCCCGCATTATGAACCAGCTAAAACCAACAGAATACCTAAATTAGTGTCCCAATAAATATTTCCCTCACTATTACCAGGAAGGACAAAGACAACCAAAAGGTGGCAGAAAGGATAAAGAAAAATGAGATAGCAAAGCAATATTACCTTCATTAAACCAGGATCATTCCACGGACCCCTGTTAGACCTAAGACATCCACCTTCTTCGGAACATTTACATGAGCCACCCAAAAAGTCTGGCAACTGACTGTATAGACGCAATTACAAACTATAAAGTAAACAATAATCCAAAAAAAACGACAAGCCAGTATGCTGAGCAGCTGAAGGCAGAGTTGCATACCCAGTGTCAATGATATCCAGTAATTTACATAGAGACTTGGGTTTCAGAACCTGGAATTTCAGGGAAAAATGTATTATCAGTAGGACTTCAGGCAAAGGACATATAAAATAACGCCAGCCAAAAGTTATATCCTTCACCTGTATCTTTGCAATAGTTTTGGCATCAAGGAACTTTTGAGCAGCGGGCCAAAGCATCTTCTTAAAACCGGGACTGGCATTGATGATATACATTCGATGTAATGTCTGCAAATATATTTTGATAAGGCTTGTTTATATAGGAAGAGCACTAGAAATCAAGTTACTTTGGGAAGGGACAACATAAAAACCTCAGGATAGTATCTGTTATCGATTTGTGTGATAGCAGCCAAGAGATTAGCAGCAGTAGGCGAGAAATTCTTCATTCCCTGTATTACACATATCATCAAATGCCAATTAAAATTTCAGCATGGTAGCATATTAAAAACAAGGAAGATCCTGAAAGTGACAAAAAACTAAGAAAACCGCACTAAAGATAGATACATCACACAAGTATTAATACAATTCTTAAGGCATGATACATAAATAGTCAACAATCACAAACCAGTACAAACTGTAAGGCACACAGCATATTTTATTGATGAGGCACACTAATTTAAAAAAGAATACTCAGCGTAATGCCACATACCAAGCCCTGTACATCCAATATTGTTATGGTTGAAGAAATCCGTCTTTTTGATGCAATGGAGCATGCTGGAAATTTCTCTTGCAGAGCCCTCTCAAACTCCTGGACATGGTATTTTAAATAACGATCCATTGTGGTGATCCGCATCAAGTGGCTAGGATGAGTTTTCCCAAGCCTCTCAATGTAAACTGGCCTACCTTCCTTATCAACTCCATGATATCCTTGGGGGTAATACTGCAAGACTTCTTCCAACTCTTCAAATTCAAAATCCTTCAAATATCACCATAGCATTAGATCCAAGTGTATCCTAGCAACACATGCTAATGAGAAAATATACAACCATCAAATAGTAGTATGAATTTGTTCTAACTAGAAAAAATGAATTCAATTTAAAGTTGCAGTTGTTGGAAAAAACAATGGACTAATGAATATTGCGTTAAGCTTGTATCCCCTTTAACTGTAAAACTTTTTGAGAACAGCAAACAACACACACTCCTCATTAGTAGTATTTTTTTTTTTAAAAAGTCAATTTAGGTAGCTTGTAAATAGGAGTACATCACCTTAGATAGTGTGTTGACCTTTTAGAAACTAAAAACATAATAAGGAGTGTATATTAAGAAAGTGTATTCCTAGCAACCCTCAAACTTTTTTACACTATCTTTTCATTACAAAATTGGATCCTCTCATGTTCAATATCAACAGAACATGGTCTTGTTGAAGAGAGAGACAGAATTTGCATGCTAGTTGTAGTGTCCACCAGTGATATTCAAAATTGAACGTGTCTTTCTCTCTCCAACATAACCATCATATCTGTTATTGAAAATATAACTGCAGAAGATCCAAATACTCTAACTACATGCTTTCACAGGATCCAAACTCTTCTGATATAAACCATTACAAAACTGACTTCTAATAAAGTGCCTAACTCGTGATCCAAAAGCACTTAGATAACATGGTTAAGGTCTTTTCCAATTTAATTAGAGCTCAAGGGATAAAATTCAACTTTGGAAATGCAGTGGAGTTAAAACTCTTGAAGAAGAATTTTGCGGCTCATGGTGGTCTTAAACCGTTTGAGGGATTAGTCGCAGAGATACTAGTTTACATAAAAAAAAATGATAATTTAAATTAGTAAAAAATAAATTAAAAATCATAAATGTTTTATCTTCCTTCTTTGACAGTAGCATTGATTATTTGCACAACATTTATTGATCGTTATTTATCGCAATAAATATTTGGAGTCCAACTTATTTAGCTGGTAATCAATAAATACCTAACCGACACCCACGAGAGAGAGAGAGAGAGAGAGAGAAACAAAGATGAAAAAGGAAGGTACTAGTAAAGTACTGGAACTAATGCAGCACACACCAAAACAAAGCATCCAATGAAATTACTGTACCTGTAGAATAGTATCAGTTCCATATTCTTTTCTCCAAATTACCATTTCTTCCCACATCTCAACCGTCTTCTCAATGTTGAAATCCCTAGCCTTCAGAAACCTACCAAACCAAAAACGCACCTTCAGAAACAAACAAAACAAAAATAAAAAAAGAATAAAAAATAAAAAAATATAAAGACCTTAATAATGTGTAGTAATCATCAAGATTTGAAGGCATGAAACCACTGTGAATCAATCTATGACGCAATTCCAACACAGCTGACTCCTCTTCCGCGTCTCTCACATCCTCAATTGGAAATCGATAATCTATTTTTCTTTTCCCTCTTTTCTTAAGCGAATGTGTGAACCTACACGAAGCATTAATCGCTTTTTTCTTTAAGTTTCTAATTCTCGATCTTCTTCGTTCATCTTCTGAGTTCTCCACATCAACAACCACTTCTTCTATCCCTTTTCAACCACATTTCAACAATAATAATAATAATATTCAACTCACATTATGTTAAATATAAAATAAAAAGAGTAATAATTTCTAACTTGATTTGTAGAGCATACCTGACATATTTGATTTGAGCTCGCTTGATGACTGTTTTTTGGTGAAGGAAGAAAGAAAATGTTTTAATATTAATTAATAGACAGAAATAAAGAATGGGGGGAGTAAAGGAAATGAAAAAGGTAATGATTAATGAATAATGAATAATGGGGAGAGTGTAAATGACAGATCTATCATTTTTTGAGAGTAGTAGCATTTAGAAGTTGTGTTGTACCTACCGGTAATTAAAATGTCGGCAATAAATTGAGTTCAATTCAATGAACCCGTTAAGTGTTTTGTTGTGGATCTCAGTCGAAGTGGCAGAAGAGAAGGGAGAAGGAGAGACCGAGAGAGAGAGAGAATAATGGTTGTACAATGTATGTATGAAATGAATTTATAAGTGTAAAAATAGAGGAGCACGCGGCATGCTATGGCGGAGGAGACAGACAATTTTGTGTAAATGTACACGTCTCCCACGTGATCATGTCTACGTTACGAATACTGTCAATTAAAATGGTGACATGGGGCAATGTTGAAATTTCTTAATTTTGAAAAAACAAATATGCAAATACTTGCATTGTGAAATTAGCATCCTCGATTTTATTAGGGATAATAATAAATAGTATCTATTGGCAAGAAAATTTTGTAGAAGAAACCATTTCTCCCTTCCCACGCACGGAATGACAAAAAGTTATTAATGGAACTCGATTAGTAAATTTGGTTAAGATTCTGCGGAGAGATGAAGTATTTATTAAGTGAGTATTATTATTAAAAAGTTATAAAAAACTTATGTCTACACGTGGACCAATTTAAATACTCAAATGACAGTTTATCTGCTGTGATGCTCTAAGTACATAAGTAATCTCATATATAAGAGAAAAATGGTGCTATATTAATTATGGGGGAGTTGAGTTATTTTGATGTCAAAATACTCACACCGAATGTAACACTATACATAACGTTGGTTTTTTTTTTACCCCCCTCATATACCGTGTATCCCCAAAATGACCAAATTACCAATTTTACCCCTAATTTTTTTTCCTTTTTCGGAAACACCTCAAAAAGGTGTTTTTGGAACACATTTATCATTCCGGAAATACTTTTTTGAGATGTTTCCAAACACATTTTTTCATTCCGGAAATACCTTTTTTGAGGTTTTTCTGGAACACAATTTTATCATTCCGGAAACACCTTTATTGAGGTGTTTCTAGAACACATTTGGGGGGTATTTTGGGGTTAAATGCAAATATGAAGGTACAAAATATATGAGGGGTACAAAAAAAAAGCCTGTAACATTTGTATGTGTTTGGAAAGCTACCCTTTCCATGACAACATGGACGTAATCGTGGAAGCTCCAACTTATTAAACTTTAATTTTAACTTGTGGAATCGCATGATTCCACAATTTCAAGTCAACAATTCGAGTTAACTCACTTGTGGTATGTGGACACATTTCTGAGGTGTACTTAACTTTTTTGCTATTTCACCCAATTGAATTAGTGAGTCACTCGTAAAATTGAGTAAACTTGATCGAGTTTAAGCGATTTTACTTAGCAAAAATGTTTATGAACTTATACTTTTATGGTTTAACGTGATAATTTATGTAGTTTGATACAAGTCTATGACACTTTATTACATTGATTTGCTATTTTGTTATATTATGGAGTTGAAGTTTTGAACTATTGGTGAATTGATGGTATTATGTAAGTGTATATGTCGTGTATATATTACTTTTAATATTGGATAAACCCGTACGATTCGAGGTTACAAGTCGAGTTAACCTAGGCAAAACGAGCTAGCTTGAACTCTCGATTTTGACAACCTTGGTTGCGCGTTTACTTCCAATCAACGTGAATCCAAACAAATGGTTTATCTCTATCTCTTTCTCACTTTTTATCTTATACAACTTACACACATTTCAAAACTACACATAAAAACAAATGAATGATGTCAAAATATTATTTCTCTTATGCAGGGGAGAGAACTCACTCTCTTCAATAAAATCTGATTAGTAGTGCAACTAAGCTAAGTCTCATAAGGTTTCACATAAATAGATTTTACATGAAGGTTTTTGCATCTAATTAGATAAGTGTTATGGAACTTCTAGTGGTAGATTCTAAACTTAGCATATCGAAGAGGGGTAGGTCTGATGAGAACCAGCCTTTCATGAAGGTTAAGAAGCTTCAAAAGAGCCATTAATTAGAGGAAATCTTAGAAAGCTCAAGGCACAGTTGGAGCATAAAGTGGCAAAAAAACCAACTGTAGCACGAAAAAAAATATTTATCAAAATAGCACCATTTTTAGATTATTTACCAAACTAGCACACATCCAAAATTCAGGCCAGAAGTCGCCCCCACAGAAAACGACTTCTGAACTGCATTTTGGAAATTTTTTTGCTTTTTCAGTTCAGAAGTCGCCCCCACAGGAAACGATCTGAACTGAAAAAGCAAAAAAAATTACAAAATCCAGTTCAGAAGTCGCCCCCACAGGAAACGACTTCTGAACTGGATTTTGCAAATTTTTTTGCTTTTTCAGTTCAGAAGTCGCCTCCCCCCAGGGTGACTTCTGAACTGTGTTTTTTTATTATTTTTTTCTTCTATATTAATTTAAATAAATTTAATTTTGTAACATCCCCTATTTTTGCTATTTTAATTAAATTGGCATGATATTATATTGGATGGTTAATTAAGTTGTTGAAAATAAAATGAAGTGTTTGATTTCTTGACTATTCGAATTGTGTGTGATTGATGATTAAATGCTTTGAGTTAGGCTAGTTAGAGCTAATAGGAGTCATAGGGGAGGATTAGTAATTGAGAGGTAGATTGGTCTTTTCCCACCTTGTCACTTAACCCCCAGCTGAACTAAAACAGAACCACACATTCACTTGTGAAATTTCAGAAAATCAAAAGAAGGGAAAAAGGGGAGAGGACGCGAGAGAGAGGGAGGGAGGAAGAAAGGAGGGAATTCCTCAAAGTACCATGCATGCTCAATCCAATAGCACCATCAGAATCAGCTCACCTTCCCCTTCCTATTGATACTCAATCTGAAATCATCCCCCTCCTCCACTTTAACTCACCATTGATGACCACCATAAGCCTTCTTAGCTAAAACTGAAATCTAAACTTTTGCATGTTGAATTAGAGGGCTGTAGGACCCACTTCAGTACCTATATCACGAATTGGAACAACCTAGGAGTCATTTCAGTGGCTGGGTTTCAGTTGTGAGTAATTTGGAGCGGATTTGGGAGAGTTCGTGAGTCTCCGTTAGTTCGTGCTCTCTCGAGGATTCTCGCGTATTCAGCAAATTGGTGAGTTCAATACTCACTAGGGAAATTGATGTTAATATATATGTTGATGTTCCTTGATGAATATATGTTTTGATGACTGAAATTGGATGCTTATTGTATTGATAATTTCACTGTGTGGAGACATTCTGGATAGGTTCGGTGTTCTGGTAACTGGGACTGTTTTACCGGTTCAAAAATTATGTGACTTATCTTTTTAGAAACTAGATTGAATGCTTGTCATTTTGGCTTTTTGTTTGGTCGCATTTGGAGTAGTATAGCTCCAGTTATGGGCATCACAAGTTAGGCTAGAATTCTGGAGACAATCTAGGGATAGGTTCGGTTTCTGGGTATCTGGGGATGATCTAGATATCCAAAAATTTTATAACCTGCCATTATGGAAACTAGACTTGATGCTTGATATTTTGGCTTTGGTTTGGTTGCAAGTGGACTTGTGTGGCTCAAGATATGAGCAGTATAAATTAGGTTAGAATTCTGGTGATAATCCTGACATAGGTTCGATATTTTGAGCATAGCACTTTCAAATGAACTCATTTTTGCATAATTTCTGTTTATTGGGAAACTAGTCAAGATTTTCTACTGTTTAGGCACAAGTTTCAGGTCATTTGGATTAGTTTTGACCACTTTAGGAGAGTTCAAACTCAGGACACTATCACTGTCCCAGTTTCTGGACCTACTGCCTTGTTTGTGAAAACTGTACTATTTGACTCGTCATTTTGAAATTATAAAAATACCGCCAGAGACTAGACTTCATAAGCTTTCCGTAGAGAGGTCGTTCGCTAAATTCCGATCTCGTCTGGTTTGGTCTTTCGATTGTGAAAACCGGTGTCAAGTCGCTTTGTGAGAATATGCTTTGGATGTTGAGATTGTGATTGATTATTATGATATTAATTATGATTGAGGTAAGTTCATGTTATGATTATGCTGAGTGTGGTTGATGTAATTATGTTTGGATTGAATGGTGAATAATTATGAGTTAAGTTAAGAACTTTAGAAATCACGAGTGAGATCACGTTATGATAAGATAAGACGGACTAAAGGCCCTAAGGTTAAGAATAAGACTAAGTTATGTTTATATCAAGTTAATATTATGTTATGTTCATGTTCAGGTATATTAAAATATATACATCAGTTCAGTCTAGGGTGACGACCCTATTTCAGTTTAGTGTGCTAGGGGAGGGGAAGTCATGAGCCCTATGAACCTAGGCCCATGAGGTTTGCCCACTAGTGATTAGTGGATTGGGTTCACCGGGAGTTTATTTTGCCAAATGACCGGTGACATGCTAAAAATCATGTGTTAGTGTTGCCTCTCGTAGCCGGCTTAAGGGTTATGAGGACAACGTTAGAATTAGCCACATAGTCAACTATTAGGACTATGAGTTATGAATCAAGCATAATGAACCGAGAGAGTTAGTAAGGGGTCTCGATAGAACTCGCTGAAACAAGTTGTCTCACCCAATCATTGTTGTTTTTTTCAGAGATGCAGGATAAGTTGAAGATGATGAGGCATGGGCCTGGAGCTACTTGAGGAGTTGCCGACACTTTTAGTTATTCTGCCATGTATTTTCCTTTCAGTATCTTAGACTGTTCGATTGTATGACTTACGTTTTTAAAAGTTGTAAACCGCTTCCGCAGACTTCTTATTTTGGTATTGAACACTGAGTGATGTAAGGAACGAATTTCAATTGTCCTAATTAAGTTATGTTCAGTTATGTAAGTGCGCTTGATGTGTTTTGCATCGATGTTTAGTTTGTGTTCAATATCTTAAAAAGGAAGTTACTCTGATATAGGCCAGTAGTGCATTTCGGTAATTTCTACAAGTTAGAAATTATCAGGGTGTTACAAAATTAATTAATTTAGAAAATTAATATTGTTAATTCTAAATTAATTATAAATATTTTTGTGAAAAAAAAATTATGCGCTAAATAGAAATATGGAACTAACTGTATTGATTTAATTAGTAGCACATTACAAACAACTGATAGAAATTGGCTATTCTATATTGCGGTTTGGACAGTTATTTTTGTTGTGACCCTCATTTCTACAAATACCGCATCTCTTGGTGCGACTACGTACCCTTTTCTGTTTGATCCATCTCTGTACGAATACGGGTAGACTGTGGACGACCTTTTTTATCTCTCCGTTTAGATGGATCATGCTGCAGTTCTGGGCCATTGAAATCAGGTCATGACAACTCAGATGGCAATGGTGGGAACTCCTCAAAGTATGTATTGAAAACATACTGCATTTTGTACTGTGGTTGCACGAATTTCATGTGATCGTAATTAACTTTTGAACATGTCGCGATCACATGGGAACAAGGATAGTGCAGTGCCTGAAATTCCCCACACTCACACATGTTGTCTCTGAAGTTAACCACGAATGTGCCCGCAGGTCTCCCACTTTGTGGTCGTATAATTTCTTCCACTCTGAACAATTTTTGGGCACGATCGTGAATTGCCACGTTGTGCGTGTTCGAGACAGCTCGGTTGTGATCTATTTTTTCCATCAATTTTTCAAAGTACATAGTTCTCGACTCCAACATTGCCTGTGCTTGGGTTCCCCTTTTGACAAAAGTCTCGTTCAGCCTAAAATATGAGGCCGCTATCAAAGAATGTATAGGGAGATTTCGCAGGCCCTTGATCACTTTATTGATGCACCGCCAACTGGACGTGCGACACCAAATTTCCCAATCTTTGAAGAAAACCAAGAGCCCGTGCCTCACCGCCACTCCATCTCCTTCACACCAACATATCAACATTACGAGGCGGTCAACCAGTCAGTAGAATACACTCCAGTCCAAGATCATCATCATCGGCATTCTACGGCTTCGTCCGACCAGGATTTATTTAGTAATTTGTTTGGCCCCAATTATGATACGCCGGATTCATATAGATATTATCAATCCATTTTGGAATCTGGCCAACCATGGGACTCCAACCAGGATTTATTTAGTAATTTGTGTCTAATAAGACTAAATTTGCTGTTCTTGTTGTTGAGTCAATGTGACTAAATCTTGTTGTTGTTGTTGCTGGGTCAAATATGACCAAAACTCGATGATGATGTGGTTGGGTCGAATATGACCAATGATGATGTTGTTGACGTTGTTGTGCATAGCATGATTATGTTGTTGATTGTTCCGATGCGTTGTACATGGTGTCTCATGCATGGCATAATGCATTATTACGTTGATGTAGGCTTCGGCCATAGAGCTTTGCTCAGTGTTGATGATGAAGCCACAAAGGCTATTTACGTTGATTGGTACCACATGCATATACCCGTCGGTGTGGGTTGCATTTCATACATACACGTTGTACCCATGGTGTCGTTGCTTGTCGTTTTGCTTATGTTGTTACTTGTTGGTGTTGCTCGTCGTTTTGCTTATGTTGTTACTTGTTGGTGTTGCTCCGTGATAGTTGTACTTATGACTGTCGATGTGCTATGGTAGTTATAGTTGCCTATTCTCTAGTATATTATCTATCATATATGCTTTTATGCTGTTAGAGACTCACCCCTTTCTGTTTGAATGTTACCTCTACGTGGGTAACGTGCAGGTAGTCGCAAATGAAGACCAAGGGTCTTTTAGTAGCCGAGTTAGTGTCGTCTCTGATACGTAGCACTCGGGGAGGGGAAGAACACTGTTTTCAATTGCTTGTTGCATTAGTTGTTTTTGAAACATGGATAGGTGGTTTGAAGTATTTGAACAAATATTCGGGGTTGTAAACTAAGTTGATGTTGTTCTTCAACGTTTTTACTTGATTATACGTTGTTGGCTTTTGAAATGTTGCATGTGACGCTCCATTGCCTGTTTTAAGTTTAATTTCCGCACTCTGATATGTAATAAAACGAACGGGTAGAATTGGGGTGTTACAGTCACCGTCGACCACGACTATGTGGGACTGGGCACCATCTAGGATAATAAAACTTTTCCTTTCAGATTGATTGTACAACTCTTGTAATAATTTGTATTATATAATTTAATATAATATTTTTTAAATGCTGTATAATTAATATTTTTTTCACCACACATTTTATAATTAATTTAGAATTAAGATTATTAATTTTCTAAATTACTTAAATTAATTAGTATACTTTTATTAAACTACTATAAAGAAAATAAAAAATAAAAAAACACATAAAAAAGTATATAAGTTTATAAGTGTCGGCAAGATCCTAGCCATTTAAAAAATTGACCACGTGTATAAAAAAAAGATACACCATGTGTCTAAAAAAATAAATTTTTATACCATTTAGGGGACAATTTTTATCATATTTAATTTAATTTTTTGACCGAAAAAAATATATGGCCTTGTAGTGTCGGTGCAATCTGGGCCATTTAAAGTGTCGGTGCAATCTGGACCATTTAAAGTGTCGGTGTAATCTGGGCCATTTAAAGTGTTGGTGCAATCTGGACCATTTAAACTGTCGGTGTAATCTGGGCCATTTAAAGTGTCGATGCAATCTGGACCATTTAAAGTGTCGGTGCAATCTGGGCCATTTTAAAAAGTAAGTATTTAACGGCCTATATTTTGCCGACACTCTTTAGGGTTTCATATTTTCCCTATAAATAAACCCATTACATTTCACTTCTTTCACACATAACAAAAGAAAATGACCACTTCCTGTACACTTTACTGTCAGGGCCATCTCCTTTACAATGAAGAAGGTGTCTATTTTGATGGTCCAAACACCATTTTTTCCACGCTTCAAAACAACACCACCTTCGCCGTATTACCACAGAATCCATAATTCGTCTTATTTTCCTTAATGGGCGCTAATAAGGTGCAGCTGGAGGGTGAGAAGCAAGAAGCCACTCAATTCGTCGTGTTTTCAGACCATCTAAGTAGTTTGTATTATGTTTTCGTCTCATTTCGTTTTGTATTTTCTAATGATGTATTTCTGGGAACTGTGTTGTTTATTTAAGTATTTCTTCTATAGCGTAAATTAATTTTTTTTACCATTAATTATCT
Organism: Astragalus membranaceus; assembly: GCA_039519185.1. Classification (NCBI taxonomy): domain Eukaryota; kingdom Viridiplantae; phylum Streptophyta; class Magnoliopsida; order Fabales; family Fabaceae; genus Astragalus; species Astragalus membranaceus. The sequence continues at coordinate 123,668,088 of CM076846.1, forward strand.
AATTATTTTATGTTAGAAAAAACAAAATTAATTTTTAACCGTTTATTAGTGTCGTCAAGATCTTGACCGTTGAACCTGCACATTGCACTATGCACTATATATGCACTTTGTAATCTGCTACTAATTAAATCAATACAGTTAGTTCCATATTTCTATTTAGCGCATAATTTTTTTTCACAAAAAAAGTTATAATTAATTTAGAATTAACAATATTAATTTTCTAAATTAATTAAATTAATTAAATTAAATTTATTTAAATTAATATAGAAGAAAAAGAAAAAATAAAAAAACACAGTTCAGAAGTCACCCTGGGGAGACTTCTGAACTAGATGGGGAGACTTCTGAACTAGAAATGAAAAAAAAAAATTAAAATTTTTAGTTCAGAAGTCGTTTTAGTGGGGGGCGACTTCTACACTAAAAATTGGATGTGTGCTAGTTTGGTAAATAATCTAAAAAGTGTGCTATTTTGGTATTTTTTTTGTGCTACAGTTGCGAATTTGCCGCATAAAATTGCTAGATATCTTAGCATAAATACTGGAGCATAAATGTTGTATTGGTATTCTAAAACGACAAATAATTTGAAACAAAGAAAAACGGTAAAGAAAACACTTAAATCGAGATGGAGAGAGACATTAATTATTTTCTTATTACACATGCCAATGAGTAATGACCATAGTATTAAAATTGAGGGAGTAAATTTCTTCTTATCTTATCAAAAGTAGTAAAAAAGAAAGGGAAGAATCCATTAGATCAAAATCGGACCGTTGAGAACAAAATACTAGGCATTTAGTCATAGTCATAACCATTTGTTTTTGTGAAAATGAAAAGAAAAAAAACACAGGCATTTATGAAAACGGAATTTGACCTGTGCTTTAGTATTTTGTTCCCATTAATTTTCTGCCCTCTCCTCTGGACCGAATTTCACATTCTCTTGCATAAAGCAACTGGCCTTTTCAGACTAAAATTTTGTTTTTGCTATAGTCCCCCCATTTTTTTTTTGTGTATTTTCTCTTTTTTATCAGTAAATTTTAGGGGGGAGTACTCTTTTTCCTTCTTGGTATTTTTTTCTCTAAAGAGGGTTTTGCATCAGAAGGTTTTAACGATGCTCCATATCCCTTTCTTTTGCTAAAAAAAACTAGTGTTTAGTGTTTTTGGGTAAAGTTTAGAGTTTTTTCAAACACCACTTCAAGTAATGTTTAACTTATAGCGTATCACTTTTTTTTTATCATTTTTACCCTCGTTATTTTTCTTAAATTCCTTCTCTATCTTCGGTATAATAAATTAAAAAAATTTAAATCCCTAATTTTGTACTAGTAAGTATTTACGCAGCGCATTAGTCTGTACTATCATTATATGTCGATTATTATATGGCAATACATAAGTACTGGTATGTTTATTTAACTATTTTTTATGTAGTTATATATATATATAATATTAATTAATACAAAACATTTATGTAGAAATAGGTAGATAAAAAATAAAATAAAAAAATATAAATTCTAAAATTATACTAGTAACTTTTAAATATCTTAATATCTAGTTTAATTACCATTAACTTATTGCGACTTAAAAAGATGCTGTTATAATTTATATTCATTAAACATATATTTTTATGTCATTTTACATTTATCAGTTAGTTTAATTACTAGTTTTACAAAATACATCATTTGTTATCCGCCGCTAGCTTATTCACTATCTGTAATCTGTTAGCTTATCTGTTATCCGCTATATGTTCATCTGCTATACGCTAGCTTTCCGCTAGCCGCTACATATTACTAAACAGAGGGTTAGTCTTTAATAATATTTAATATTGTATTGCATTTTAAATTATATTCTTCATAATTTTAATTTAGATACATTATATTTTAGTACTATCTATATATATATATATATATATATATATATATATATATATGTAAAGGAGACCCCAATGGAGCCTCCACATTGCTTCTCAAGCTTTTTGTGTATTACAATATTTATTTAAAATTTAGAAATGAAGAGAAATTGAATTTTAATGATATCTAATAATTGCCACTACTTATTAAATGATTCTCTTAGTGGAATATTAAAAAACTGTTTTATATTTACATTAGAATGATATTTTCTAATTAAAATATTTCTATATTGATATTAAAATAAAATTTTCTTTTGGAAATATAGAAATTGATAATAACAACTTACAATATAATATAATATAATATAATATAATATAATATAATATAATATAATATAATATAATATAATATAATATTTCAATATTTATATTTTTATATATTTGTCTATCTATATTCTATATTCTATTTAAAATTTAGAAATGAAGAGAAATTTAATTTTAATGAAATCTAATAATTGCCACTACTTATTAAATGATTCTCTTAGTGGAATATTAAAAAATTGTTTTATATTTACATTAGAATGATATTTTCTAATTAAAATATTTCTATATTGATATTAAAATAAAATTTTCTTTTGGAAATATAGAAATTGATAATAACAACTTACAATATAATATAATATAATATTTCTATATTTATATTTTTATATATTTGTCTATCTATATTCTATATTCTATTTATATCTATATATCTATATATCAAATAATCTTGACTCATGAATTGTGAGTTTTTCTCCCTTTATTATTATTATTTTAAAAAAAATTCTGACTTATTGGTTACTCTTTATTCATAAATTGATGTTTTGATTTTTGTTGCCTTTTGGTGTCTCTAAATTATTATTTTGATTAGTACTAATTATTATAGGTTTTTAATAGAGATATGTTACAATCTTTTCATTTTCCTTCACTTTAACTCTTCTTTAAGAAATACTATAAATACTATAGAAGAGTAGTTACCACTTATCATTTTATTTTTTACATCATTTTTATTTGGTTGTCACGTCACTTATGTTACTTTTTTTTACATCACTATTATTCAGGTTTGGAGAAAGCCATTGTAGTAGTTGTAGTTCCAAAAAATATTTGTGTAAATTTGTCTTTTATTCATAATATTTTATTGATATTGAGTTTGTTATATGTTTCAAATTGCAGTCAAGGGAAGGAAAATGGAGCTTACATGAATATAGAAGAAATTGAAAAGGAAAAGGAAAGGATTTCAATTTCATGTTCTAGACAATTCTAATGTAGTCAAAAAGACAAAAAACAAATTGGATTACTTAGTGAGTCATGCAATTGAGGAACAATTTTTTTGTCAAGCTATAGACATGTATGGATTATGTTTAGTTTTAATACTATTCTTTAAAAAATTGTTTAATTTTAATAGCTTCCATGAAATTGACTGATGTGTTATATCTCAAATTTCTTTTAATATCTTCCTTTGAAATTATTTTTGGTGTCATAGTTAAGTATTGAAATATTAGAGTTTCAAAATAATATAAAGAATTATTTTAGTTGTCAATAAACTCATGTTTTAATATAATATGAGTGTAAGAGACAAAGTTTTTAAGTTCGTCATTTATTTATATAATTTCTTATGAATTGTTTCATTTTATTTTGATATTGGGGTTATCCATTCGTTTCCATTTTTGCTAAATTATTTACTTATTTATTTCGATTATATATCATAAGTTTAAATGTACATTTTGTTTCTCTAGCAATTATATAAAATAAAATTGATCACTCTTGATTCAAATTGATCACTCTTAAATCAAATTTAATCAGAAATGTTTTTTGTGTATTACAATATTTATTTAAAATTTAGAAATGAAGAGAAATTGAATTTTAATGATATCTAATAATTGTCACTACTTATTAAATGATTCTCTTAGTGGAATATTAAAAAACTGTTTTATATTTACATTAGAATGATATTTTCTAATTAAAATATTTCTATATTGATATTAAAATAAAATTTTCTTTTGGAAATATAGAAATTGATAATAACAACTTACAATATAATATAATATAATATAATATAATATAATATTTCAATATTTATATTTTTATATATTTGTCTATCTATATTCTATATTCTATTTAAAATTTAGAAATGAAGAGAAATTTAATTTTAATGAAATCTAATAATTGCCCCTACTTATTAAATGATTCTCTTAGTGGAATATTAAAAAATTGTTTTATATTTACATTAGAATGATATTTTCTAATTAAAATATTTCTATATTGATATTAAAATAAAATTTTCTTTTGGAAATATAGAAATTGATAATAACAACTTACAATATAATATAATATAATATAATATAATATAATATAATATAATATAATATTTCAATATTTATATTTTTATATATTTGTCTATCTATATTCTATATTCTATTTAAAATTTAGAAATGAAGAGAAATTTAATTTTAATGAAATCTAATAATTGCCACTACTTATTAAATGATTCTCTTAGTGGAATATTAAAAAATTGTTTTATATTTACATTAGAATGATATTTTCTAATTAAAATATTTCTATATTGATATTAAAATAAAATTTTCTTTTGGAAATATAGAAATTGATAATAACAACTTACAATATAATATAATATAATATTTCTATATTTATATTTTTATATATTTGTCTATCTATATTCTATATTCTATTTATATCTATATATCTATATATCAAATAATCTTGACTCATGAATTGTGAGTTTTTCTCCCTTTATTATTATTATTTTAAAAAAAATTCTGACTTATTGGTTACTCTTTATTCATAAATTGATGTTTTGATTTTTGTTGCCTTTTGGTGTCTCTAAATTATTATTTTGATTAGTACTAATTATTATAGGTTTTTAATAGAGATATGTTACAATCTTTTCATTTTCCTTCACTTTAACTCTTCTTTAAGAAATACTATAAATACTATAGAAGAGTAGTCACCACTTATCATTTTATTTTTTACATCATTTTTATTTGGTTGTCACGTCACTTATGTTACTTTTTTTTACATCACTATTATTCAGGCTTGGAGAAAGCCATTGTAGTAGTTGTAGTTCCAAAAAATATTTGTGTAAATTTGTCTTTTATTCATAATATTTTATTGATATTGAGTTTGTTATATGTTTCAAATTGCAGTCAAGGGAAGGAAAATGGAGCTTACATGAATATAGAAGAAATTGAAAAGGAAAAGGAAAGGATTTCAATTTCATGTTCTAGACAATTCTAATGTAGTCAAAAAGACAAAAAAAAATTGGATTACTTAGTGAGTCATGCAATTGAGGAACAATTTTTTTGTCAAGCTATAGACATGTATGGATTATGTTTAGTTTTAATACTATTCTTTAAAAAATTGTTTAATTTTAATAGCTTCCATGAAATTGACTGATGTGTTATATCTCAAATTTCTTTTAATATCTTCCTTTGAAATTATTTTTGGTGTCATAGTTAAGTATTGAAATATTAGAGTTTCAAAATAATATAAAGAATTATTTTAGTTGTCAATAAACTCATGTTTTAATATAATATGAGTGTAAGAGACAAAGTTTTTAAGTTCATCATTTATTTATATAATTTCTTATGAATTGTTTCATTTTATTTTGATATTGGGGTTATCCATTCGTTTCCATTTTTGCTAAATTATTTACTTATTTATTTCGATTATATATCATAAGAGTAAATGTACATTTTGTTTTTCTAGCAATTGTATAAAATAAAATTGATCACTCTTGATTCAAATTGATCACTCTTAAATCAAATTTAATCAGAAATGTTTTTGAGCTAAGAAATAATGAGTGAGCCTTTGATATTCTTTTTGGTGTAACTATTATGCATTGAAAGGGGAGAGTTTCATATTAATATGGATCATTCCTTTTGTTGCCAATAAATTCACGGGTTAGTAATATATATATAGAAGAGCTATAGTTTTAATCAATTATAATAACATACAACTATTTATAGGAGACAATTTTAGATGGAGTGGGGTAGGATTTTGGCAAACAAAAAATAGATTGTGCATGCTAGCATTAGAAATGAGTGGTCACACGAGAAGAGGCAGAGTGCGCAGTCAATGGAGGCAAAATGATTCGAGCTTCGTGTTCTACACAATTCTATTATAGTCATAAGGGAAAAAGGAAAATTTTGGATCAGTTATTGAACCATGCAATTGGGCAAAAGAAAACAGTGAAATAAGAAGTATTCTCAACAATGTCTTTAGTGAAATTGAATAGTTTGTTGTAATGAAAAGTTACATTGCTCTTATTTTTGCTGTCAAAAAAAATGATTCAATTCAATATGAGAATGAAAATAAATAGTTTGACCCTATGATTAACTAATATATATATATATATATATATATATATATATATATATATATATATATATATATATATATATATATATATAAATTGTCTTTCTCCCCCAATTGTAATGTCCGTAATACCGTCAGCTTTATAATCCCGTTAATGCTTTACAGAAAACTAACCATATTCCATATAGCCAACAACTTATGTTTTAACCATAAAACCATCCAATGACTATAGAATAACACGAGTTTCTAAATATACGCTTTCACTAATTATATCTACATATTTTTTTGTGAAGATAATTATATCTACATATAGCTAGAAACCAATAGATAATAAAAATATTAACTCTTTTTTTGACAAAAAATATTAACTCATTTTATTCCCTCACTTAGTTCATATGCTTTATATACATTACTATTCACATAATGTAACATCCCTAAATTTTTAAAGATTCGATTTATGGAAAATAAGAACGATTAAATTTTTAGAGTGAAATAATTAGTCGCAACTCGAAAGAGGGGTAGTCGAGAAATTTATACCGAATGAATAACCGTAGAATCATTGGGGTCTTAGCCTCAAAACCTTGGATCAATGGGCCAAGGGCAGTTTGGTCATTTCACCATCACTTAACCCTCAGCCCAACTCCACCTCAGCTGAACCCAACTCATTTTCTTCACTTACCACTTTCAGCAACTGAAAACAGAAAACTCAAAGGAAAGAAGAGAGAGTGAGGGGCGATAGAAGGAAGGAGAAGATGTGGAGAGAAATTCTGAAATTCTGGATGCATGTAAGTTCTTTTCTTCCCATTCCCTTTTATTTTTCGAGCTCTTCCCAATGATCATAGTTTCAGCTCCGCATTCCTCTCCTAACTCAACTTTCCATTTTTGACACTTGAAGCTCTCCAAAGTGAAACAATGGAGTTTTGAGCTCTAGACTGCCTTGCATGTTCAGTAGGAGCTAAGGAGAGGGGGATTCAGGACCTGCATTGTGGATTGGAAGCTGTTTTGAGGTGGAACTGTTGTTGGTTTGAGTTAGGCCAAGTTTGGATTTCGTTGGAAGCGGTTTGGACGTTCACGGGGATTGTTCGAGCGGTTTTCGGTTTGGTCGTTTCGTGCTCCGTCGGGACTTCTCGGGGAATCGTCAACAATTTTGAAGTAGGCAAAGAGACAAGAAGATAAATTTGGATCAATTAGTGAATGAGGCAATGTAGACAACATTTATTTGTAAAGTTATAGGCATTGAGAAATCATTTATATTTTAATATTATTATTGAGAAAAATGTTTAATTTTATTTTCTTCGTTTCTACTATATAGATAAGGTTTATTTCTTTCTACCCTTTTAGGTAGTATAATGACTTTGTTACTTTATAAGTTTGTTTCAGTTGGTTTTTCAATTTTCTTGCATGAGGATTACTCTTCAATATGTGATTGTTGGATCATGTTGTGTGCCTCATGCTTCTCATGGAGACTTAATGTAAGTGATCAAATTACTTGGAGGATTATTCTTCTATTTGTGATTTTTGTCTATTTTTCTTTAAAAACATCTCTCTCTCTCTCTCTCTCTCTCTCTCTCTCTCTCTCTCTCTCTCTCTCTCTCTCTCTCTCTCTCTCTCTCTCTATATATATATATATATATATATATAAATATATAAATATATGTCATAGTTTTTGGAATTATATACTTTGTTACTAATAAATTATATTATTGGAGTTTGTAAAAATTTAAATAAGTTGGATAAATATATTTACTAATTATAATAGTTTATTATATGAACTAAAAATATTACAATACAATATAAGTTTTTTTTTAGATAAAAAATAATAATTAGTTGACCTTTAAAATTCTTTTTTATGTAACAATTATGCATTGAAGGGGAGGGGTTTCACATTCACAAAAAAGATAAAGGGCTGCACAATTTTGGATCAGTAGTGAATAATGCAATAGAGCCACAATTTTTTGTAAAGTTGTAGGTATTGAGAAATTGTGTATATTTTAATATTATTCTTTCAAGTTATAAGCATTGAAAAATCATGAATTGGAATTTTCATTTCATTAGAAAAAATAAAAATAAAGATTTTTTTTATTTTCCTATTATAACTTTGAATTAAATAAATTTATTTCGATAAATAATTAAATAATATTTTTTTAATTAAAATTTTATTTTAAATTTAATTTATAGTTTTACTTTGAATTTATGATTTATATTAGGTGATAAAGATCAAAGAAAGAAAATAATAAAGATGATTATATTTTTGTTTTCTATGATATATTTTTGCCATACTCATCTGCATATATTTTTAAATTTTATGCCCATCAATTTCAATTAAACATATTAAAAAGAGAATACACTATATAATATTTTTTGCTTAAAATAAATAACTTTTGAATATTGAAAAAATTAAACAATATATTTATGTTATACTATATTTTTAGAATACATAATGTATTTTGTGAAAAAAAAAAACAATACATAATGTATATCACTAAAATTATATATCTTTATATCAAAATTCCATAAAATTTTAAAACGATATTATACAACAACCCGTGCAACGCACGGGCATTCCACTAGTTATTATGTAAATCGGGAAGCATGTCGAACTTATGAGGCCTTCGATCATGGTTCAATCGCTTTAAACTGTGCGAAACAAGCTAAAACCACAAACAAACAACTCAAATAACCGAACCGTAGAAGTGTAACTCACTTTTAACTTAAATCAAACTCTTGTCACTCCAAAACCAAATACGTGCTCAAATATAATACTAAAATGGGGTTAAATGTCATATAATATCCCGTAGATTTAAGAAGAGTAAAATTAAGGTTTAAATATATATTACCCCCTGCAAATATACCCATTATCCAGTTACCCCCCTAAAAAAAAAATATTTAAAACAAACCTTGCAAAATATAAAGTTATCCAGTTACCCCCCTGCCGTTAAATTTTCTGTTAAAAAATGTAAAATGTCACATATCCAGTTACCCCCTGCTACATGTCACCATATTATTGGGCCTCTGTGACACGTGGCACTGACTGCCACGTCAGCATCCTTGTCAACAGTGCCACGTCAGCAACCAATGGATGGCTGCCACGTGGCACAACTTATATCACTCAAAAATAAATATATTTGTCCCCAATGGGTGTTGAACCCGTGACCAAGCACTCACATACACGCCTCCTAACCACTAAGCTACATTATTACTTGTGATTAATAACTCACCTAATAATATATATTACATCATTATCAATAGAATTAAAAAAAAAATCTGGCAACGAACAGATCTGGAAACGAACAACAACATCATCAAACCCAGAAACAGTAGCCATTCAAAAACAAAATCGAAACAAATTTTTAGCAATATCTCCAGATATCTCCAGAATCTAAACAAAATCGAAACAAATTCTCCCCGGGTGGTAGCCATTCCAGAATCTTCGAGCGATAACTCCAGAATCTTCGAACAACATTTCCAGAACCAAACGAACAACATCTCCACTGAACCAAATCAGAAGCTAAACGATTAAACGCGAAATCAAAAATAGAAGTATCAGATTGAGAAACAAAACGCGAAGGAAATGAGAGAAGTTTCACGAAGAACATCTCCTTCTTCTTCTTCACGATTTCTTCTTCTTCTTCTTCAATAATCGATTTCTTCTTCTTCTTCTTCAATAATCGACTTCTTCTTCAAGCTAACAATCGTAATCCCTAAGTTCAGAACCGAAAATCCCAAGTATGAGTGATTAATTAAATCGATTTGAAACTTCGTTTTCTTCTCACCTTCGTTTTCTCACCCAGATCTTCGAAGAGAGGAGAGAGAGAAAACCAGATCTTCGAAGAGAGGAGAGAGAGAGAGACGAACTGAGAGAGAGAGAGAGATGATGATGAACGATGGTTGCTGGTTGATGATGATGAACGATGGTTGCTGGTTGATTTTAATTGTTCTCTCCTGGGTTAAGTTGATTTTAATTTTTTGGATGGTTGCTGGTTAATTTTTTGGATGGTTGCTGGTTGATGATGATGAACCCAGATCTTAATTTTTTTTTTAATTTTCGTTTTAATGTTGTAATATATAAATGTAAGTTAGCTATTAATCACAAGTAATAATGTAGCTCAGTGGTTAGGAGGCGTGTGTGTGAGTACTTGGTCACGGGTTCAACACCGGGGACAAATATATTTATTTTTGAGTGATATAAGTTGTGCCACGTGGCAGCCATCCATTGGTTGCTGACGTGGCACCGTTGACAAGGATGCTGACGTGGCAGTCAGTGCCACGTGTCACAGAGGCCCAATAATATGGTGACACGTGGCAGGGGGTAACTGGATATGTGACATTTTACATTTTTTAACAGAAAATTTAACGGCAGGGGGGTAACTGGATAACTTTATATTTTGCAAGGTTTGTTTTAAATGTTTTTTTTTGTAGGGGGTAACTGGATAATGGGTATATTTGCAGGGGTAATATATATTTAAACCTAAAATTAATTACAAAAAATACCCATGTGTTTTTCATAAAATTAATTACAAAAAAATACCCATTTGTTTACAAAAAAAAAAACATTTTTCAAAGGATTTCCCATTAAAAAACAAACTAAATCACCAAGCTAAAAAGTAGAGTAAAATGGGTGCTTAATTGGGGAGGGGGGTAATTTGGAAAATAAAAGACAACTGGGATATTCAAAAAAAAATCTCCAGAGATTTACCGTGTAACAATAACAAATGTTAAGCGAAAAAAAAGAAGATTTTGTCATGATTCAACAAGCCAGATTTGCAATCAGATACTTACAGTAGAAGGGGTGAGTAGCAGTAGAAAACTACAAGAGCTGAAAGTGATACTTCACAAATCGTATAGCTAGTCCCCCCACACGACCGATAGTGCCATTTCAAATACCATTCTTAATGCCTCAAGAATAATGTTACATCAATCTGACTCCAAAACATTACAATCTACATATATTACAATAAAATAAAAGGTTTTTTTACCCCACATTATATCTCATACGTTCGTATTTGACCAAACGGACGAAATTATTCCTAAAATAAAATAAAAAAATTGGATTTGCGCCATAATGAGATAAATTTGGAACTCGGTTTTTTTGAATTTCCGGATTTACCTCTTTTTAGTGTATTTTCAGAATGTTAACTGGGTTCCGGAATTACACTAAAATGTCGTAAATCCGGAAATCCATGGAAAATGGCTTTCGGAAGTATGTTTTTTTTGACAAATGGCTTTCGGAAGTATGTTAAAAGAAGTATTTCCGGAATTCCCAAAAAAATGGCTTTCGGAATTATGTTTAAAATGGGTATTTCCGGAATGGACTTTTACCCACGGTTTTGTCCGTAGGTAAAAGTTTTTTTTTTTCCAAATTTTTTCTTCCCAGAAGTATGGTATTTTCGGAGACCAACATCCGCCACAACAGCATCCGCATTCACTCCATTTACCTGCAACTTCATATCCCTCTCTTTCACCCACAAAGGATATTCACCCTCGGCGGTAGCGATGGTGAATTCATCGGAAATCGGAGGAACCATTTGAACAAGCAAATTTGTCACCAACGATATCACTTTTCCAAGTCCACTCGATATTAGACGTTTCACAATGCTATTGGTGCCTCCTATACCATGCATGTTTCGGGATTCACCATTACCGCACTCAGCCATGTTCTCAAATCAGGGCTTAGACTTCCAGTACTGTTACCTTTCCCTGCAACCCTGTAGCAATCTGTCATTGCATAATATACTTCCGGAATTATGCCAAAACACATAATTCCGGAAGCCAATTTTTTGACTTCCAGAATTATGTGTTTTGGCATAATTCCAGAAATCTTTTATACCCCATTTTCCGGAATTTAGAAGCCAATTTGGCTTCCGAAAATACCTCTTTTGAGGTGATTCCAGAAAACCCCAAAAAATTGACTTCCGGAATTATCCTCTTTTGAGGTAATTTCGGAAAATTTTAAAAAAATCAATTTTCTTTTAATTTTTTGAAGGGTATTTTGGGGATTTAAGCAATTATGGGGGTATAGGGGAGAAATGTCGGTACAAAAGAAAAAACCCTAAAATAAAATGCCAAGAATCTAGCGATTTGAATTTCGTATCTTTCCAACATGACAAAATCCTTTTGCTTCCTACTAGTACGTTTTTTATCTTATATAAAATGAAAGAAATTATCCAACAAAAAAAATACTATATTAACTAATCTCATTAGACACTTTTCAAAACAAAAAACTCTTTTGACACTTTAGAAAAATAAAATTAATCTTCTTTGACACATAGTCAAGAATCTAGCGATTTGAATTTCGTATCTTTCCAACATGACAAATCTTTTTGCTTCCAACGTTTTTTTATCTTATCTAATCTAATTTAATCTATACAAACAACTTATGAAATTACTAATTTTGATATCTTATTAACAAGACACATATCTAATTTAAGGGCAAAAATGTCATTACCATCTTTTTCTTTATTTTTTTTCTTAAGTGAAGAAATAGAGTGTAAGAAGAAAAATGAAGAAAGAGAGCACTACAAAAAACGGAACAGATTGCGGGGGTTTTTAAGTTGCATAGCAGGGGTTTTAAACCCCCGAACGTAATCTGCGGGAGTTTTAAAAAACGCCGGAGATTCAAGTGCCGCAATCTTTTTGCGGGGGTTTTAAGGAAACGCTGGTATCATGTCTTTTAGCGGGGGTTTTACTGCGGGGTTTTTAACCCCCACGATTAGAGGAGGTTTTTTTGAGGGGGTTATAAACCTCCCTAAACCGAGTGATTTGTAGGAGTTTTATTTTTGTGGAGATTTTTGATTGTCATATAGTTTATAGGACTTTTTTGTGCGGGTTAATTACAACCTCCTATAATAGAGACAATATTTCTTTTGCAATTTGAGAATTTTTTTTCCTTATGTCATTACCATATTTTTATCAATAATAACTATACACACATCTTACATAAAACTTATTAAGATTAATCAAAAAACTGAAAATTTCATTAAAAAATATAACTGTGATAACATAAATGTAATGTCAAATATCTAAAATAGTTAATGTCATCCAACTCAAAAACATAATAAAAAGAAACAATTGTAGCTCAAATATCTATCAAAATGATAATAGCATCAAGAAATCCTATACTAAAGGATCCTAAAACTATTAAATGTTGCTAGCAGATGTCTTACAGCAGCAGCAGATCCAGGTGCCTTGCAGCAGCAGATTTATCTTCGAGTTGGGCTCTCCCCATTCACAGTCTACAACCAGGTCCAGTTGTCCCCCTTGCTTCTCCTGGAACATTGAGACAACATTTTAGAGAGAATACAGTTTCATATATATGCAATTTTTTCAGATATGGTCACCATTAAGTATTTGATGCATAAAATTCACACTGATTTGAAAATCAAGATCACAAGTATAGTCTTGCTTTGCACCTTGTACTTGCTTTGGTAAAGGGAAGTATGGCTCTACGGATATATTTTCACGTCTTCCAGGAGCATGAATAGTAGTATCATACCCATTAATCGCAGTTTGAATGGGCTCATTGATAGTCATCCAGTTCTTCACTCTATCACCAAAACTTGCAAAGCAAGTATCTGCATAGACTGCAAAATATTCTCTGCCATATGCCACATATAAACAAACACACTTCAGTAATAGAATATTGGAAATCAATCACCAACATAGGAAACAAATCATAAAATATAAAATCCTAACAGATCTTCTAAGAAACCCGTCTAACATAGTATAAGATATCAAAAGAATATATTATTAGATATTATAGAGTCTATACTCTATAGTTCTGTTTCTGAAGTTGTTTAGCACTTTGAGTAATTAGTCTTCCTCAAAAAACTTCCAGAGACTATTTGAATTTCCATTGCTGGCTGAGGAACAAATCATAGATGTGTTTCCATAAATACAATTTATTATTCTGTATATCCAGTTTCATTTTCTTACAACTGAAATAGTCATTAAATAGATATGATCACAATAACCATTTCAGTTCCAAATAAATAAGATACTATACCACCATATCCTTTACTACTTTCAAGAATATCATACAAATTGTAAAATGGAAAGAAAAAAATCAGTCCCAAAGAGTTCATCAGTAAGATGTTGCCAATAATGGATATTCAATACTTAACTAATAACTAATGATTCAAGATCTACAAGGAACAATCTTGTAGAGGTAAATATAAGAATGGGTAAGAATAACACTCACTTGTACACTTTCCATTCAGAAGGTGGTTAATAGTTACATCATTTACTAGTTCTATGCTCAAGTTTTATTGCAACCCGATAAAAAAGTTAAAAACCGAGTTTCTGAAATCAAATACTTTAGTATCTAAAATCTAAAATAAGAACTAAAACTTATCACCCAAGTTTGAGAAAAAACGTATACCTCTACAGCTCCAGGTCCACTTCTCTTACTCAAAGTTCCACCAGTAAGTCAGAAACATGTTGACCAACAAATACTTGACCTTTTTGTCAAAAAAAAAACAAATACTTGACCAAATCCACCCATGCCAAGTTTTTTTTCTACTTTATACGAATGAGAATTACTTAATTGAACCTGTGGCCAGAAGAGAACAATGTTACGATAATAAGTATTATCAGTACAAAGTTATAAATTAGGGAAACTACAACATAATTGAAGACAAATATGAGAAAACCAGCAACGAAGATAAACAATTTGAAGGTTGCTTCGGACTAACAACAATAAGAACCAAATCTCTATCCAATTCAACTTGATTTTGCTGCTGTTCTGGTTGCTTCTGCTATTGTCGTTTATGTTTCTTTGTTGGTCGGCCCCTGCGAACTCCGCTATGCAATACCGGCATGTTTCATCCTTCAAATCAGAGAAATTATATCAGATATCAATTTGAAGTCAGTGCTGTAAATAAGTCACACACACACACATGAAACAGGCAACATAACAGCAAAAATAGGACAACTAATTTTCAAAGACGTCGCGTCGAGCAGCAGTGTACGTGACTGATTCACCGTGGGTTTCTCTCAGAGAGAGTTGAAGACGTCGCTGGTTTCACAAAATTAAAACCCTCTTAATATCAAAACTAAGTTCTAAATTTGTAACTTAGGTAAATTAATAAAATGGAGAAACTAATTAGACTTACTGTGACTCTGTGAGCAATGTAGCCGTAAGAAACTGTGAACTGAGAATTAACTCAAAATGAACCAGGTGATTCTGGAAAGGGATGAACTCGCGAGAGAGATGGATAAACGGTTAAGGTTTTGCGAGACAAAAAAGGAGGGTTTCGCGAGACAAAGGGAGGGTTTCGCGAGACAGAGAGGGAGGGTTTCAGTTTCTGGGTTAACGAGAGGGTGGAAGGGGAAAGGGTTTCGCGAGATACAGATAGGGTTTCTTGTTTGAGAGTCTGAGATAGGGTTTCTTGTTTGAGAGTCTGAGATAGGGTTTGCAAAATTTGTGATTCTGAGATGAGAAATCGAAGCAAGGGAGAGTGGGAGGGTTTGTGAAATCGTTGAAGCTGAGAGTGGAACCTTTGCTGCGAAAGTGAGGGAGAGAAAAGGGTTTGCGAAATCTGTGATTCTGAGATGAGAAATCGATCAAGGGAGCGTGGAAGCGTTGCTGCGAAATCGTTGAAGCTGAGAGTGGAAGCATTGCTGCGAAATCGTTGAAGCTGAGAGTGTGGAAGCGTGGAAGCGTTGCTGCGAAGTGAGTGAGGGGAAAAACGTGAAGGTATCTGAAGCAAGAGGGTAACGATAAAAGTGAAGAGGAAAAAAATAATTGTTAATTTTTGTAGGGTTTTTTTTACAAACCGTGGGGGTTTTTTCTTGACAATTAGTGGGAGTTTTAAAACTCCTTAAATTGAAACAAAATTTTTAACTGTAGTAGAGGGAGCTCCTTTTTTTAACGTCAAACTGAGGGGGTTTTTAAAACCTCCGCAAAAAAAACCCCGCAATCTGTTCCGTTTTTTGTAGTGGAGGGTAATGACATTTTTTCCCTTAAATTAGATATGTGTCTTGCTAATAAGATATCTAAATTGGTAATTTCATAAGTTATTTGTTTGTATAAATAGAAGATTTCTTCATTTTTCTTCACTTTCTTCTTACACTCTTTTTCTTTCTTTTCATTTTTCTCTTACACTCTCTTCTTTTCTTTGTTCTTTTTACTTTACTATTATATTTCACAAAATTTTGACTTTTACTTCACTTTTTTTTCTTTATATCCCATATATCATCTTTCTATCTCATTTATTCTCTCTCTTCTATTTTTCCCATAAACAATTTTTCTATTTCTCTTATCAGTTCACTTTAGTTTTCTAATATCTATTTATACTAATAAACTACACTTAAAATTCCATCTTTAGACTCTCACTTTATTAGACACCTAGATAGCTTAATTTAAGGAGAAATGATACAATGGTAGCCTAATCTAATCTAATCTAACATCTATTCATTTATACAAATAAACCACCTATGAAATTACCAATTTGGATATCTTATTAACAAGACACATATCTAATTGGTTTAAATATATATTACCCCCCTGCAAATATACCCATTATCCAGTTACCCCCCTACAAAAAAAAACATTTAAAACAAACCTTGCAAAATATAAAGTTATCCAGTTACCCCCTGCCGTTAAATTTTCTGTTAAAAAATGTAAAATGTCACATATCCAGTTACCCCCCTGCCACGTGTCACCATATTATTGGGCCTCTGTGACACGTGGCACTGACTGCCACGTCAGCATCCTTGTCAACAGTGCCACGTCAGCAACCAATGGATGGCTGCCATGTGGCACAACTTATATCACTCAAAAATAAATATATTTGTCCCCAATGGGTATTGAACCCATGACCAAGCACTCACATACACGCCTCCTAACCACTAAGCTACATTATTACTTGTGATTAATAACTCACCTAATAATATATATTACATCATTATCAATAGAATTAAAAAAAAAAATCTGGCAACGAACAGATCTGGAAACGAACAACAACATCATCAAACCCAGAAACAGTAGCCATTCAAAAACAAAATCGAAACAAATTTTTAGCAATATCTCCAGATATCTCCAGAATCTAAACAAATTCTCCCCGGGTGGTAGCCATTCCAGAATCTTCGAGCGATATCTCCAGAATCTTCGAACAACATTTCCAGAACCAAACGAACAACATCTCCACTGAACCAAATCAGAAGCTAAACGATTAAACGCGAAATCAAAAATAGAAGTATCAGATTGAGAAACAAAACGCGAAGGAAATGGGAGAAGTTTCACGAAGAACATCTCCTTCTTCTTCTTCACGATTTCTTCTTCTTCTTCTTCAATAATCGATTTCTTCTTCTTCTTCTTCTTCAATAATCGACTTCTTCTTCAAGCTAACAATCGTAATCCCTAAGTTCAGAACCGAAAATCCCAAGTATGAGTGATTAATTAAATCGATTTGAAACTTCGTTTTCTTCTCACCTTCGTTTTCTCACCCAGATCTTCGAAGAGAGGAGAGAGAGAAAACCAGATCTTCGAAGAGAGGAGAGAGAGAGACGAACTGAGAGAGAGAGAGATGATGATGAACGATGGTTGCTGGTTGATGATGATGAACGATGGTTGCTGGTTGATTTTAATTGTTCTCTCCTGGGTTAAGTTGATTTTAATTTTTTGGATGGTTGCTGGTTAATTTTTTGGATGGTTGCTGGTTGATGATGATGAACCCAGATCTTAATTTTTTTTTTAATTTTCGTTTTAATGTTGTAATATATAAATGTAAGTTAGCTATTAATCACAAGTAATAATGTAGCTCAGTGGTTAGGAGGCGTGTGTGTGAGTACTTGGTCACGGGTTCAACACCCATTGGTGACAAATATATTTATTTTTGAGTGATATAAGTTGTGCCACGTGGCAGCCATCCATTGATTGCTGACGTGGCACTGTTGACAAGGATGCTGACGTGGCAGTCAGTGCCACGTGTCACAGAGACCCAATAATATGGTGACACGTGGCAGGGGGTAACTGGATATGTGACATTTTACATTTTTTAACAGAAAATTTAACGGCAGGGGGGTAACTGGATAACTTTATATTTTGCAAGGTTTGTTTTAAATGTTTTTTTTTTGTAGGGGGGTAACTGGATAATGGGTATATTTGCAGGGGGGTAATATATATTTAAACCTATCTAATTTAAGGGCAAAAATGTCATTACCATCTCTTTCTTCATTTTTCTTCTCTTTCTTCCTTTTCACTTTTCTCGTACACTCTCTTTCTTCCTTTCTTCTTTTTATTTTACTTATTATCTTTCACAAAATTTTGACTTTTACTTCACTTTTTTCTTTATATCTCATATATCATCTTTCTATCTCCTTTCTTCTCTCTCATCTATTTTTCCCATAAACAATTCTTTCCTTTCTCTTCTATCTATTTATACTAATAAACTACACTTAAAATTCCATCTTTAGCCTCTCACTTTATTTGACACCTAGATAGCTTAATTTAATGGTAGTTGGACTAAAATTTATATTTTTTTCTCACTTATCCACACTCACATCTTGGTCCCACTTTCTTTCACATCTAACTACAAAAAGCTATGCAAATTAGTCCAACTACAATTTAGGGATAATAGTGTACTCGAAAAAAATAAAATAAAAGAACTACAAAAAGCTATACAAAAAGCTGCGCGTCAGGAGTGTCAAGAAAAAAACAAAAAAACGTTGGAGAGAGAAAAGTGAGTGAGAGAGAGAAAGAGAATGGATTGGAGAAAAAAGAAAAAAATGTAAACAGAGAGAGAAGAGAAATGGTCAGAAACCTGGAGAGAGAAAAAGAGAAAGGTACATGTGAGACAACTATTTTTTTATCAAAACATGTGAGACAACTATTTGTCATTAATAACTAACAGAGACAACTACTATTTGACACCGATATAACTAATAGAAGGACAATTGTTTTTTGTGATTAAAAATTATAAAATTAAAAAACTACTACAAAAATTTAGTGACAAATATTTGTTTCTTATTTTTTAAAGACTACTATAAACCTACTATACAAAATGTAACAAAAAAAAACCTACTATATAAAAAACACGGGATTAATATTTGTCATTGATAAACCTACTATTTAAAAAACAAGAAGGCTTAATGACTATTTAAACTACTGATTAATATTTAAAATAAATATTTCTTATTTATAATGTATTATCTATCTTTTTTTTATAGGTAGACGGAGTGGTCATAGCCACTAGAAACTCACACACACAATTGTGAGGTCTCGGGTTCGAACCCGGGACATGGTATCCAACCTAACAGTTTCGGCAATTGCCAGTTGAGCTAGGCTTGACAGATTGTACTATCTATCTTTTACTAACTACTATAATCTACTAAGCAACTAAAATAATCAATTGAAACTACGAGATAACTGCAATGATATATAAAAAAGCGGGATAACTGCACTGATATATAAAATACACACGGAATTAATATTTGTCGTTGTTAATTAAAAAAATTGAAGACTACTATAAACCTACTATCTAAAAAATAAGAAGATTTAATGACTATTTAAACTACTGATTAATGCTTAAAACAAATGCTTCTTATTTATAATCTACCATCTCTCTTTTACTATCTACCATAATCTACTAATCAACTACAATAATCAATTAAAACTACGAGATAACTGCACTGATATATAAGAAAAATACGGGATAACTACACTGATATATAAAAAAATACAGTATAACTCTAATATATATATATATATATATATATATATATATATATATATATATATATATATACACATCCGGAGGTAGTCTGACGCCAACATTGGTGGGACCCTACCCCGACCCCCCCCCCCCCCCCCACTCCCTCATCCCTCCCTTTTTTTTTACATATTTTCATTTTCAACCCCCTTTTTTTGTTTTTGTTTTTCATATTTTCATTTTTAAGAGTATATTAAAATTTAGGTGAAAAAAATTCAACTATTCAAATATGCAAAGTTTGTGTCTCAGCAACCAATTTGGTTAGGTGAAAAAAATATAATTTTGTGACAAAATATGTAAAGTGTGATGCTAAGTAGTGTTTTTGAGATACTTTAGTGTTGGAAAAAAAAGTAACCGTTCAAATGCTCAACGTTCAGTCCTCAATATCGAAAAATAACTTAACTGTTTGAATGCGCAAAATTTGTTTTGGTGAAAAATAAATAAAAACAAAATATGTAAAGTTCGATGCTAAGTAGTGTGTTTTTTTATGCTTTAGTGTTCATAAAAAATATTAACCGTTCAAATGTTCAACGTTAAGTGCTCAATATCGGAATAAAATTTAACTGTTTGAATGCGCAAAATTTGTTTTGGTGAAAAAAAAATCAAAACAAAATATGTAAAGTTTGATGCTAAATAGTGTGTTTTTTTTATACTTTAGTGTTTGTAAAAAAGATTCATCTATTCAAATATGTTATGTAGTGTGTTGTTGTGTGAGATCTTTATTAATGTGATAATGCGTCAAACAAAAGTTATTTAATTATCATTTGTTGTCTATATTTTAATGGATCAATTTCATTTGTGTGCTGATTTTTTTAAAAAAAAATTCACTTTTTGAATTACTTATATTTGAATTATAAATTACTACGCTACCTTATTTACATGGACTATTACTTTTATTTGAATTATAAATTTTCGTTAATTTGTGTGCTGATTTTTAATTTATCCATCAAATTTTAATATCACAACTATTAAGTACTCGCTAAAGCTTTGACGGGTCCTGGCCCTAGTATATAAAAACGCAGGATAGTCGCACCGATATATAAAATAACACGGGATAACAATACTGATATATAAAAAAACACCGGAAATTTTAATATTTTATCTATTTTTTATTTGAGACTCCTTTTTTATCTACTTTAAATTTGTCTTTATTTTCACGAGGTAATGTTTAGAATATTTAAATTCTATCTAAATTCATTCATAAAAAGAACACGACAGCACCCGTGCATATGCACGGGTATCCTACCAGTATAAAATATAAAATGAAGTTTGCGAACAAAAAATACTATATTAACTAATCTCATTATTGGTAACCAAAAAAAATTAGTCTCATTATTAGACACTTTTCAAAACAAAACACTCCTTTGACACTTTAGAGAAAAAAAAACTAATCTCCTTTTTTTATGCATGATAAAAAGCCAAGTTTAATTAAATTTTTTTAAAAGAAGAAAAGTAGCCTAGTTTGATTAGAATGTATTTATTTATGTAGACAGGAGGAACAAAAGTATAAAAATGTTGTTTTTACGTCAAATTGTGTGTTTTTTAAACCATGCTATCTTGTATGGAACCTAATCTTTCGAGGTATCAGAGATCCATTTAAGGGGTTGACCTCTCCCAATAATTGTTTTTCCATGCGCACTGGCCAGGATCGAACCCATGACCAAAAGGTTAATGAATGACCTAAGTATCTACCACTTATGTCACATCATGTAGGTCAAAATGTGTGTTTTTATTTATGTGTGTTTAAATTACTTTTTAATTTTCTGTCGAAAAATTACATTTTTTATTTCTTTTTTTTAATTTTTTTTCCACATGTTTCCTATCGACATTGTTTTTTTTTGACAAAAGGTGATCACATTGTTAGATACTAAATTTGAAAGGTTATTGGTTTTAAGGACATTTAACATTAATTGATTATTTAAGACATCAGATGTTAAATGTGTTTTTAGATGGTCAAACAATAATGAAACACTATTCTGAAACACTTAATGTTAAATGTAATATTTAACATCTCTTATATAACTAATGTTAAATGTCTCGGTTTTAACATCGAAAGATACGGAATAGACAAATCGATGTTAAATGTCTAAAATAACTATTATTTAATCCTGTTGGTTGAAAAATTGTTTTTAAATTTATAAAAATATTAAGTAAGTTCGTTTGTAATTTGATAATTTATGTCACGAGTATTCAATTATTCCAAATGATTTATTATAGGATATGATGGTTACATTACATTTTTTTATTACGTTAGATTACATGAGTACAAAATTGAGCATCTCATGGTTTGCAGAAACCAAATTCTTCGTTGGTAATTGGTAATTGAAATTGAACCAAGTAAGTAAGATAGCAATATCAATAGAGAGTTGAAAAGTAGGTTAATAGGGATTTGTTGTTAGAGAGGTCACTTTCTGCAGAATGGGTGTTGTTGTTCATGTCAGCTTACAGAGCCCAAGAGAGAGAGAGAGTTGCAGTTAGTAGTCGCTTTCAACTGTGGTTCTGTTCTGTATCTGTAATGTGACAGTGAAGAAAGCTGTATGATGCTAGCTCGCTACTAGTATAGCTAAGCTATGATGTGCCAATTATGCAGCATGGTATGTCATAAATGGGTAACTGATGTTATATACTACTCTGCTGTTGTGACCGGTGATACCGGTTTTACTTTTTCTGTCTTTACCAGTGTCCGTAGTTGTTGGCTTTGGCGCTAGAGACCGGAGAAATCCCTGGAATAGAATTGCTAGCGGTTGGTGGCTTTGTATTCTCTCTGTATCTATTTTTTTTTTGCTTAATTACGGTTTTGGTAACCCTATTATGACCAATTCTCGATTTTGGTTCTTGAAGTTTTAATTTGACGATTTTGGTCCCCCTATTTTCCCAATTTGTAAAATCAAGGTCCCCCACCCCAATTTTGACTGACTTATCCTACGTGGCAGCCCACGTGGACTGCCACGTAGGCGCACCCCCCACCCCCACCCCACCCCACCCCCCTCCACTGTTCCTCTTCCCCTCCCCCATCCCCCCCACCTCCGTGACCCCCCCCACAACCACACCCTCTCTCTCTTCGCATCTCTCTCACCCTCGACCGATCCCCACCGATCCTCTCTCAATCACCGTCCCCACCGATCCTCTCTCAATCACCGCTGCTCTCCCTCCTCTCTCAATCACCGATCCCCCTTTCTTCCCCCTCGTTTTCCATCTCTCTCTTCCCCGCTCGTCGCTCTCCCTCTCTCGCTCGTCGCTCTCGCTCGTCGCAGATCGCCGTCGGAGGGAAAGGAGGGCGAAGGTGGTGGGTGGTGCGAAGGGGCTGGGGAGGTGGTGCGAAGGTGGTGGGTGGTGCGAAGGGGGTGGGGGTGGTGCGAAGGGGGTTGGTGCGAAGGGGGTGGTGCGAAGGGGGTGGGGGTGGGGTGGGTGGGGGGTGGGGGGTGTGCCTACGTGGCAGTCCACGTGAGCTGCCACGTAGGATAAGTCAGTCAAAATTGAACAGGGGGACTATGATTTTTCAAATTGGGAAAATAGGGGGACCAAAATCGTCAGATTAAAACTTCAGGGACCAAAATCGAGAATTGGTGAAAACAGGGGGACCAAAAATGTAATTAAGCCTTTTTTTTTTATGAAAATCTCTCTGTATCTATATCCCTCTCTATCATTGATATTGATATATCTCTCTCAAAATTTTACACTATCTTATTATTATATTCTATTTTATCATCACATTTTGTATGAGTAACCTCTCAATTTTGTATTTCGATTATCACATTTCTCCTGTTCAGTTATAGAACTATGAAAATATAATAAATAGTCCTAAACATTTTTAAATTGATTAATTTAGTCTCTTAATTACTTTCAAAATAGGAGAGAGTGGATAATTTAGGGACTAAATAGATGAATTTATTATAATTTAGAGATTACTTATTATATTTTTATAGTTTGGAGACCAAATAGTAGAGAGTGCGATAGTAATAGAGAGTGGAGAATTTGTTCCTTGAAAATAATATTAAATTCAACAACTAAAGCCCACCCTGTAACACCCCGGTATATTTAACTTGTAAAAATACCAAGCGTGCCAAAATATAAACATCAGAGATAATAGTTTCCTGCTTAGACACTGAATACCAACATAAAATTTTGCTGAAATACAACATGACCATCTTATACACAAATAAGATCATACGGTACACAGACCATAACTGTCAGCAACTGGTAATCAGAGTCATACAAGAAAGCGGAAAAGAATAAACAAAACACTAATGCCATAGTGTTGTTATACATAGGCAACATAAGGAAAATAAACTTAAACATAAAGCTAAGTCATCATCCTTCACCCGGGGCCACCTACTCGTGTCTCTGAGGTTTCTTCTGTCCCTGTTTATCTGTAAAACAACAACATTTAAACAGTGAGATACAATCTCAGTGAGTTCTACCGAGACCCCTACTAACACTCTCGGTTCATTTATGAATTTTATATAACGTGACACGGCACCGACTGCGTTACCGCTTCCAAACCCGGTGGACCGCATTACTTAACCTTTAACAGATCACCGACTGCGTAACCGCTTCCAAACCCGGTGAACCTGTTATGACTCAGTACGACACCGACTGCGTTACCGCTTCCAAACCCGGTGAATCGTACAACAAACAATTTGACATAACACCGACTGCGTAACCGCTTCCAAACCCGGTGAACCCCCTTACCAATAGTGTTTCCTAATGGCACGGAGCCTAGGGTAAGGGATCATGACTGCCCCGCCTAGTATGTCAACATGGGTCGTCACCCAAACTCGATATAATATATATATCTACAATCATATGAACATTTAATTCATTAAATTTTACTTTACCACACAGGACTCATAGTCCATTTGTTATCAATAAAACGTATCCGCACACGTGTACTATTATTCGGTTTTTCGAAATGATTTAGACACCAAAAAGCGTTTTATAAAATCCTTTGTAACACACCCAAAATCATGGCGTCATAAGCCTAATATCATTATATAAGGGTTAGGAAAGGATTAGGAGAGGATTGGAATCGAAACGGAATCATTTAGGGTACTTTGAAAAATTTGGACAGAAGCACACGCACGGGTCGTGCCCCTGGGACGCACGGGTCGTGCGCCCTGTTTGACATTTTTAAACACTGAACCCGCACCGGGCGCACGGTTCGTGCACCCTGGACGCACGGATCGTGCGCATGCGCACGGATCGTGCCCCTAGGACGCACGGGTCGTGCTCCCTGTCAAGCATTTTAAAAACTAAAACCGAACCAGGCGCACGGGTCGTGCCCCTGGTACGCACGGGTCGTGCGCATTTGACAGCATTTGCAAAAATAGCCATTTTCATGAAAATCCGCTTTCCGTTTAATCCGAAACTCGCTCCGATCGATTCCTAACTCGAAAACAGATAATACCAGACAATATACCAGTCCAATCAACATCAAACAATCAAGCAATTCAATCAAAAACTCCATGATTACGAATTTCGTTAAAACGCAATATTTTTCGAAATAACGTTTTTGACTCAAAATCTTTCGAAAACAAATCACACAACTCATTTTAAAACGGAATAAACCTAAACGTGAGTAAAACTCACCCTTGAAGCGAGAGCCGATATCGAACCGAATTTGCCGAGACGTCGAAATCACCGAATCGAACCCAAACAACACCAATTCGCTTCCAACTTCGATTCGAGCTCCCAAACGCGTTCCACCGCTCTTGGCTTTGATCCTAATCATGAATCAATCATCAATTCCAGTTTACAACTTGAGATTTCAACAAATCGATTCCCAAAATCTCTAGAAATTCGTGGGCCATGAGAAGGGGAAAAATTGAGGGGAAGCTTACCAAGTTATAGGGTTTTGTAGAGGGAAGTGAGGGGATGATGGTGATGAAATTTGAGAGGGTGGGCTTCACACCTCTTCTTCCTTTCTCTTCTTCTTTCCTCTTCTTCTTTCTCTTCCTTTCTTCTCTTTTCTTCTCTTTTTCCTCTTCTGCGCGTATCTCTTCTTTCTTTCTTCTCTTTCATTCTTTTATTTTCTTTTATCACACACACACAACACATATTTAATTAATAAATAAGTGGTAGCGTGGTCCAATTACCATATTGATCCTAATCACTTATTTCGATTCCAAAACTTCCTTGATCCGTATTATCCGGTTAACGATCTAATGTCATTCAATGAATAATTTTAGTACTCAATAAATTTACCAGTTGAGTACCAAATTATTCCTATTGGGTTAACATCCAACTAAATCGTCTAATTATTTTGAGGACGTTACATTCTCCCTCACTTAAAAGAATTTTGTCCTCAAAATTAAACACAACGTACCTTAAGAAAACAAATACGGATACTGAGTACGCATATCATCCTCCAACTCCCAAGTAGCTTCCTCGACGGAAAAACCATCCCAAACCACCTTGACAATGGGAATTGACTTCGTCCGTAGCGTTCTCTCGCCACGTTCCATGATGTAATTCGGACTAGGTTGGAAAGACAAATCCGGTCGGAGGTCAATCGTTTCAAAATCTAACGGTTGACTTGGATCGGGAATGTACTTTCGCAACTGAGACACATGAAATACATCATGCAAACTCGACAATGGAGGAGGCAAGGCGATGCGGTATGCAAGAGGCCCAACTCGCTCGATAATTTGGAAGGGTCCAATATACCGAGGACTGAGCTTCTTCACCCGTAATGCTCTACCTGTTCCAATTGTTGGTGATAATCTCAAAAACACATGATCACCTGACTCAAACTCTAACGGCCTTCTCCTTTTGTCGGCATAACTCTTTTGCCTACTTTGAGCAGCTTTCATTCTTTCCCTGATCTGGCGGATCTTTTCAGTAGTGTCTTGAATCACCTCAGGTCCTAACAATCGGTTCTCACCGACTTCCCACCAACACAATGGAGTTCTACATTTCCTTCCATACAAGGCCTCAAAAGGCGCCATTCCGATACTGGAATGATAACTGTTGTTATATGAGAATTCAACCAGTGGAAGATGATCCTCCCATTTCTTCCCGTTATCAAGTACCGAAGCCCTAAGCATATCCTCTAATGTCTGGATAGTTCTCTCGGTCTGCCCATCTGTCTGCGGGTGATAAGCGGTACTAAGAAGTACTTTGGTCCCCAATGCTTCATTCAGAGCTTTCCAAAATCGAGAAGTGAACTTCGGATCTCGATCCGACACTATACTGGTAGGAACCCCATGTAACCTTACTATGTTCTTCAAGTACACCTCAGCTAACTTGGATACTTTACTGCTAGAACGGACCGGAATAAAATGAGCTGATTTGGTTAACCGATCTACCACTACCCAAATGGAGTCGTTACCGGCTTGAGACTTTGGCAACGCCATTACAAAATCCATGGAAATGTCTTCCCATTTCCACACTGGCACATCTAGTGGCCGTAGCAGACCAGCAGGCTTCTGATGTTCTATCTTAACTCTTTGGCAAGTTAAGCATTGAGATACAAACTCAGCAATCTCTAACTTCATTCCTTGCCACCAATACATCTGCTTTAAATCTCTATACATCTTGGTGGACCCAGGATGTACAGAAAATAAACTTCGATGTGCTTCCTCTAGCACTTGCTTCTTAATACACTCATCGTCGGGCACACAGATCCTACCGTTGAAACAAATAACTCCATCACTATCTTCAGTGAAATCTGGCAGCAGTTTCTGTGATTGTAACTTCACATCAATTTCCTGTGCTAAGCGAATAGAATCCCTTAATGAGCTAGAGATCCTCATGTGGCTCAGCACTAACCGGTTTTTCCTTGATCTTGCTTTCACATTTAAGTCCCTAAAGGACTCCAACAATTTCATCTCATGCATCATAAACTCTGCTATGTGGATGGATTTCCTACTTAGTGCATCAGCTACAACATTAGCTTTTCCCGGATGATACTTCAACTCGAAGTCATAATCCTTCAGAAATTCCACCCACCTTCTCTGCCTGTTATTCAACTCCTTCTGGTCAAATAAATATTTCAAACTTTTATGATCACTGAAGACTTCGAAACGAGACCCATACAGGTAATGTCTCCAAATCTTCAATGCGTACACAATAGCTGCTAACTCCAAATCATGAGTCGGATAGTTCTCTTCATGAGTCTTCAACTGTCTAGAGGCATAAGCTACAACTTGTTGGTTCTGCATGAGAACACATCCCAAACCCTTCCCAGAAGCATCGCTGAAAATTTGAAAATCCAGAGACGGATCTGGAAGAATTAGGATTGGAGCAGAAGTCAACCTAACCTTCAATTCTTGAAAACATTCCTCACAATCGGCATCCCATAAAAACGGTTGGGCCTTACGAGTCAACCGGGTAAGTGGAAGAACCAGTTGTGAGAAACCTTGAATAAACCTCCTATAGTAACCAGCTAGACCCAAGAAACTTCTTATTTCTGTAACAGATGTTGGTCTTTCCCAGTTCAATACAGCTTCCACCTTACTGGGATCCACGGCAACTCCCGATTGGGAAATCACGTGTCCCAAAAACTTTACTTCCGGCATCCAGAAGTCACACTTCGATGGCTTGGCATACAATTTCTTTTCTCGGAGTACGTTCAGAACAATGCGTAGATGTTGAACATGGTCCTCAATGGTCTTAGAGTACACCAAGATATCATCAATAAAAACTACTACAAACTGATCGAGATAAGTATGGAATACTCGGTTCATGTAATCCATGAATACCTGCTGGAGCATTAGTCAAACCGAAGGGCATTACTACGAACTCGTAATGTCCATACCTCGTACGGAAAGCTGTCTTCGGAATATCTAAGGCTCGTACCTTTATTTGATGATAGCCCGATCTCAGATCAATTTTTGAAAATACCACTGCACCTCGAAGTTGGTCAAGCAAGTCGTCTATCCTCGGTAATGGATATTTGTTCTTAATCGTCACCTTGTTGAGTTGACGGTAGTCAATACACAACCTCATGCTTCCGTCCTTCTTCTTAACTAGCAATACCGGAGCACCCCATGGAGAAGCACTCGGTCGGATAAATCTCTTCGATATTAACTCTTCAAGTTGAGACTTCAATTCCTTCAATTCTAAAGGAGACATCCTATAAGGGGCAATAGATATCGATCCTGTACCAGGAATCAATTCTATTGAGAATTCTACCTCTCTGTCAGGAGGTAAAGATGAAACTTCCTCTGGAAAGATATCTAGGAATTCATTTACCACTTGCACAGACGACAAGTCTAAACCCGTTTCAGTAGATGCAGACAACATAATAAGAATAGCTTCCGCACCTTGGAATAATGACTGGCTTGCCTCGGTGTAAGAGATCATCGCTTCAGAACCTGCCTGTGTCAGTCCTACGGATTCGGAGGCGAAGCTAATGGTCCGATCGGCACAGTTAATTGTCACTTGATTGTCAGCCATCCAATTCATACCCAGAACAATGTCCATACTCCTCATAGGCAAGCAAATAAATTTCACAACAAATTGTCTGTCCCCTATGACAAGTAGGCAATTTTCACACAATGATTGGGTCTGGACACGACCCTTGGCAGCGGTTAAAATAGTTATCGGTTCGGATAGCTCAGATATTGCTAGTCCCAACCGATCCACACATGCTTGTGATATAAAACAGTGAGTTGCACCGGAATCATATAAAATACTGACTGAGTTATTAAAAAGAGATCCCGTACCCCTTAGAAGATTATCTGTTGGTGTGATGGTTCGAGCATCCAATGTGTTGATTCGTCCTTGCCTTGGAGCATTCGGTGCTCCTTGGAAAGTTTTCTTTGCTGGGCACTCGTTTGCATAGTGGCCCTCCTCATTACAATGATAGCACCTAGTAGATCTTAGTTGACACTCACCACGGTGATACCTTCCGCACTTAGGACAATTTTTAAACCTCGATTGGTCAGCTGTTTGCACCTGCTTTCCCTTATAATTGTTTCCCTTGAATGGCCTGGATGGAGTAGAAGATTCAGCAACCTTTTTCTTACCCTTCCAATAGTCCTTCTTTTCAGCATACATTTTCCTCAGATCCTCCTCAGCAACATAGGCTTGTTGCACTAAGGCAGGATAATTAACCAAGGTGTAAGAACTGAGTCCTTGGCTCACATCAGCTCGGAGACCTTCCTTGAACATTTGCATCTTCCACATATCATTTGGGGCATACCTCCCCAACTCATAGAACTGAGACAGTCTTTCAAATTTAGCAGCATATTCCCCAACTGACAAATCACCTTGCTTAAGATTCACAAACTCTGCTTGTTTACTCAGCTTCTTCACCGAAGGGAAATATTGCTTCAGAAATAATTCCTTGAAGTTGTCCCAAGTTAGGGGAGTTTCTTGGAGTTCCATCATATGTCTTGCATTACACCACCAGGTGTGGGCATCTTCATCGAGCACATTTGCCGCAAATATTACTTTCTCTTCTTCCCCGCATTGCAAGGTTTGAAAAATTTTTTCCATTGAATCAATCCAATAGTAGGCGGTCATTGGATCTGATCCTCCCTTGAAAGTCGGGGGCTTCATCTTTTGAAATTGAAAATATGCCCGGTTAGGATCCTCCTGATGGGGTTGAACATTGGGCTGCTGCAGAGCCATTTGGTCATGCTGCATTTGCAACATATCCTGCATCATCTTTTGCTGATTCTCGATGATATTTTGCATCCATTCAAAGTTTGGATCAACAGGAGGAGGAACGCCTCTACCTCTTCTGGCCATGATTCTGCGAAATATGCACAAAGTATTAAGTTGATCAAGCTCAATGTCTAATAGCATACTAAGAAAATCACGACTGGAGAAAGTAAAGACCCTAACAGCTAAGTCCGACTAGGTCGAACCGCTCTGATACCAACTGTAACACCCCGGTATATTTAACTTGTAAAAATACCAAGCGTGCCAAAATATAAACATCAGAGATAATAGTTTCCTGCTTAGACACTGAATACCAACATAAAATTTTGCTGAAATACAACATGACCATCTTATACACAAATAAGATCATACGGTACACAGACCATAACTGTCAGCAACTGGTAATCAGAGTCATACAAGAAAGCGGAAAAGAATAAACAAAACACTAATGCCATAGTGTTGTTATACATAGGCAACATAAGGAAAATAAACTTAAACATAAAGCTAAGTCATCATCCTTCACCCGGGGCCACCTACTCGTGTCTCTGAGGTTTCTTCTGTCCCTGTTTATCTGTAAAACAACAACATTTAAACAGTGAGATACAATCTCAGTGAGTTCTACCGAGACCCCTACTAACACTCTCGGTTCATTTATGAATTTTATATAACGTGACACGGCACCGACTGCGTTACCGCTTCCAAACCCGGTGGACCGCATTACTTAACCTTTAACAGATCACCGACTGCGTAACCGCTTCCAAACCCGGTGAACCTGTTATGACTCAGTACGACACCGACTGCGTTACCGCTTCCAAACCCGGTGAACCCCCTTACCAATAGTGTTTCCTAATGGCACGGAGCCTAGGGTAAGGGATCATGACTGCCCCGCCTAGTATGTCAACATGGGCCGTCACCCAAACTCGATATAATATATATATCTACAATCATATGAACATTTAATTCATTAAATTTTACTTTACCACACAGGACTCATAGTCCATTTGTTATCAAT
Source organism: Astragalus membranaceus (assembly GCA_039519185.1). NCBI lineage: Eukaryota > Viridiplantae > Streptophyta > Magnoliopsida > Fabales > Fabaceae > Astragalus > Astragalus membranaceus. Next base: position 123,699,628 of record CM076846.1, read on the forward strand.
AAAACGTATCCGCACACGTGTACTATTATTCGGTTTTTCGAAATGATTTAGACACCAAAAAGCGTTTTATAAAATCCTTTGTAACACACCCAAAATCATGGCGTCATAAGCCTAATATCATTATATAAGGGTTAGGAAAGGATTAGGAGAGGATTGGAATCGAAACGGAATCATTTAGGGTACTTTGAAAAATTTGGACAGAAGCACACGCACGGGTCGTGCCCCTGGGACGCACGGGTCGTGCGCCCTGTTTGACATTTTTAAACACTGAACCCGCACCGGGCGCACGGTTCGTGCACCCTGGACGCACGGATCGTGCGCATGCGCACGGATCGTGCCCCTAGGACGCACGGGTCGTGCTCCCTGTCAAGCATTTTAAAAACTAAAACCGAACCAGGCGCACGGGTCGTGCCCCTGGTACGCACGGGTCGTGCGCATTTGACAGCATTTGCAAAAATAGCCATTTTCATGAAAATCCGCTTTCCGTTTAATCCGAAACTCGCTCCGATCGATTCCTAACTCGAAAACAGATAATACCAGACAATATACCAGTCCAATCAACATCAAACAATCAAGCAATTCAATCAAAAACTCCATGATTACGAATTTCGTTAAAACGCAATATTTTTCGAAATAACGTTTTTGACTCAAAATCTTTCGAAAACAAATCACACAACTCATTTTAAAACGGAATAAACCTAAACGTGAGTAAAACTCACCCTTGAAGCGAGAGCCGATATCGAACCGAATTTGCCGAGACGTCGAAATCACCGAATCGAACCCAAACAACACCAATTCGCTTCCAACTTCGATTCGAGCTCCCAAACGCGTTCCACCGCTCTTGGCTTTGATCCTAATCATGAATCAATCATCAATTCCAGTTTACAACTTGAGATTTCAACAAATCGATTCCCAAAATCTCTAGAAATTCGTGGGCCATGAGAAGGGGAAAAATTGAGGGGAAGCTTACCAAGTTATAGGGTTTTGTAGAGGGAAGTGAGGGGATGATGGTGATGAAATTTGAGAGGGTGGGCTTCACACCTCTTCTTCCTTTCTCTTCTTCTTTCCTCTTCTTCTTTCTCTTCCTTTCTTCTCTTTTCTTCTCTTTTTCCTCTTCTGCGCGTATCTCTTCTTTCTTTCTTCTCTTTCATTCTTTTATTTTCTTTTATCACACACACACAACACATATTTAATTAATAAATAAGTGGTAGCGTGGTCCAATTACCATATTGATCCTAATCACTTATTTCGATTCCAAAACTTCCTTGATCCGTATTATCCGGTTAACGATCTAATGTCATTCAATGAATAATTTTAGTACTCAATAAATTTACCAGTTGAGTACCAAATTATTCCTATTGGGTTAACATCCAACTAAATCGTCTAATTATTTTGAGGACGTTACACACCCATTTGGTGAAAAAAACAACTAATGCCCACTCATGCATGTAAGTGGGAGCATGCATCCTCCTCATCGACTCGATTAATACAGTGTCTTTATTAGTGTTGTTTCACAAAAACAAAAAAAATTAATCCGTAAGGTGTAGCTCAACTGACAAATACCGAAATTGTTAGGCCGTGTATCGTGTTCTGGATTCGAACCTATGTGAGTTTCAAGTGGTATTTGTCACTAACAAAAAAAATTAAATATGTTGAGTTGAGATATTCATATACTTTTTTGCCTTATTTTTGCCGCCGAATCAATATCGGTTAGGCTACCGTTTCAGTTATATGAATGTTTGGAATCACGTTGGTTTTATTCAAAACGTAGTTTTACCTTAAAGCAACAAACTATAGCTTTTACTTGGACATGTTTATAGGCTTTTTAACGTGAATCAAAACATGTTAATGGTAAAATCGTGAATTACAACTTATAGAGAGTGATGTTAATGGGAATAGATTGTCTCTAGTGGATGTGGAGACCTCACATGGGGTGCAGTAAAAAATCTCCACCCTTAAAAACTCAGTTTGCTTTTTTTTCTTCTGTATTTTAAAGCTCTTTATTTTACGATGAATAGTTAGGATTTCACTGGACATACATTTAATGGGAGAAAATTGAAACCCAATGTTGATTATTATTGGAATTTAAAGCATACTGGACTTTGCTCTGTCTGCGAAAATCCAACCATTTGTTAATTTGGTTGTACAAGGCAAGAAATATAACAATAAGGAGGTAATGCAATCAGAAATAGGCTTACTATTTGGACAAAACAAGTGGTAATGCAATTGTAGGTAATGTTGTATATTGTTTTTGTTTATTTTGTGACACTCCCAAATTGACCATCTACCTTTGGCAGATTAATCACTGTGTATGGCAAAAGAATTCCTTATGGCACTGCAAAGCCTCACAGGCTTTTAAACTATGACACAAACTTGGACATGTTTATAATAGGCCCCACTTGCAATGAAAGGAAGCCATTGTTGAGGGTGTGCTTGGCCTTCTAATAACTAACCACTGATTTAAACCTCGATAGAGTAAAGAGATGAGGTTAATCTCATGGAAACAATCTTGTCCATCAAGTTGCACTCGTAACACAATCTCATGGAAACAATTTTGGTGGAATGGAACCTAATTAAATAGTCATGCAGCCTATGTGCGTCTGAATTCTTTAAATTATCACCATCTTTAAGTCCATAAAATATTTAGTGAAATTCTTTTCGCACTGATCCCCTTCCCACTCTTTACCCCGGAATCTAAATACCTAGTAACAAAATTAGTTACAACTCTCTATTGAAGTAAAGTACAACTTCCTACTTTTAGATGAAACCTTCAGCACGTGAGTTGCTGCTCCTAATTTACTCTATTATTGAAACACCAAGACAAACACGAAAACCATTCTAAACAAAACAAACCAAACAGCAAACTGTAATATGCTCCGACCAAGCGGGCTTGGTCCATTAAGTTTCAGGAAGGACCCAATTCCAAGAGGACCAATGTGCCCACCAAAGTTTCTTCACTGTGATTCACTACAGCAAGCACCGCTGTGCAATTTCAAAACCCCCTTCCATTCTAAACACACCGTGTCCTTCTATTGGTTTAGATGCCCAAGGCATAGTGTGATCAAATCTCCATCTTCATTTCAGTGAACTAAGGGTGGCTGAGTTTTTCCAACCTAACCATTTTCCTTTGTTCGAGAGGCGACACACCACGAGTTGCATGGATGCAGGGTCTTGGAGGGGGCCTTGAATCACCAGAAACTGTATTTACTATCAGCTTGATCACCCTTATTATACTCATTCAATATACTCAATCGCAGAAAAGTGTATAGATAATATTCAGAGAGATGGACTTTTTTCCACTTTCTTACATGCAACGATTGGAACAGAACTTCAAAGAACCAAATGTTGCACCAAAAAACTAAGGTTGTTCATCAGAACCAAAACACTGAATTGAACCGAACTGAACCAAAATTAACTGAACTTTTGCTAATAGTTTAGAACTGAACTGTTCAGTCAGTTCGACCGAACCGAACTGTCTTAGCAGTTTGACCGAACCGAACTGTCTTAATAGTTCGGTTCGGCAGTTCGAGTTCGAACCAAACTGTTTTAAATTTTAATTTTTTTTCGAATTGTTGAGCCCGAAAAAAAAGGTTCAAAAAAAAGTTCAAAATTTAAACAATTCGGTTCGAGCTCGAACTGCCGAACCGAACTATTAAGACAGTTCAGTTCGGTTCGTCGAACTGCTAAGACAGTTCGGTTCGGTTCGGTCGAACTGTTTTAACGGTTCGGTTCGGTCGAACTGTTTTAACAGTTCGGTTCAGTTCACCTTTAGAACTGAACCATGAACAACCCTACAAAAAACCATAGATCCGTTACTTCCCACATTTTCCCCAACAATTGAAAATCCAGACAAAAAAAGGCATTATATGAGGTTCACTTGGATATTTATCGAGAGAGAAATTAAAGGAAACTTTATGAAAATAGAAATAGATTTAGAATATATAGCAAATTGTGTTCATACTGCTTTTCCAATATTAGATGATTCAAATTGACAGAAAGGAGAGTAGAGTTTCATATCCGTTTAGATCATTCAGCACTATTTATTTACTACTACCATAGAGAAAATGAAAAATATCTTGCCCATCTAGTGACCCTACCCCATGGCATATTTCTGGGTCCATGACCGAGCAGTAGTCTCATACTTAGCTCTGTCAGTCTTGTACATATGAGCAATCTCAGGCACCAAAGGATCATCTGGGTTGGGATCTGTCAGCAGAGAGCAAATAGACAGTAGGACCTGCAAAATTTTAACATTTCAGTATCCACGAAGATAAAATTCAAATAAACCAGATAGTTGTGATTATTTTACCTTGGAAATTGTGAGGGCAGGGCTCCATTGCTCTTTGAGGATGTCAAGGCAAATACTACCATTGCTGTTGATGTTAGGGTGGAAGACCTTTGTGCGGAATGAAACCTGGACATAATGATCAATGAATGTCATACAAAAACTCCAACGAAGTGGATCAATTAATGCTCAAAACAAATTCCAAATCTAATCAACAATGTACATAAAAATGTCAGCAATGATCTCTACAATCCTCAAGCAACCTCTAATTTCCTGCCTTCAAAAAGAACACCAAATTGCCACCCATGATTTGAGTGGATAAAAGATCGAGATTGGAAATTTCTATTTGTCGAAATGGTCGGATCAGGTTGTGATAATGACTCCCAACATTACCATGGGAGAGGGGGCTGGGGGGTGGGGGGAGATGACAAAAGAACCGCACATTTCGACAAATAGAAATGTTCAGCTATTTAATATCACAAGTTAACAACAAATATTCAATGTTCATATTCAATATATTACAATTGAGATGTCCTGGACTACAGGTTTAAAATTGTTCATCAATTTCAATACGGCATTTTCCCTTGCCAAAAAAAGCTTGGAATCACTAGATTTCCTATCCATCACTAGATTCATCCTCATTGTTATATGCAGCCTAAAATACCTGAATGCAGAAATCATGCAATGCTAATAATGATGCAGAAAACATCATATTCAACACAAGGTAAAGAAAGCTGCAGCATAAAGTGTGTACTAGTAGATATATCTAGTTCCACATATGTCTGTCATACATCAGCATAAAGCAGATATTGGATTTACCTTGGGTGGTTTGAAAGGGTAATCTGGAGGGAAGTGAATTGTCACAAGAAACACACCTCCAGCAAATGGACTATCGGCAGGGCCCATAATCGTAGCTTGCCAATGGAACATGTCATCAGCAACAGGGCCTGTGCATAAAAAATAAAAACTATATTCAGCAACAGTCCAAAAGTTATGACAAGTATTAATCAAACAAGAATTATTAAAGAGATCCAGTTCTTACTACCATTGTTTTCTTGTTTTTAAGAAAAGACATTATCAATCAACTGCATAATCAAATGTGTAACCCACATCTAAATTTCAATTTGTTCTAATTTGCTTATGAGTTAAATCGATATGTGCTGTCAATGTAAAGTATTTTACACCATCAATCAATCAGAAATCACGATCTGGATGCCTTATAAGGTAGTTGACATAGAGTCAAACATTTATAATGATGTGCAAATTCATTATTGTTTGAGAATGTAAACAATTTATACGCAGATCGTGTATAAAAATAAAACCCTCCACTTATAAAAGAAGGGAATACTTCCTGCATCAATATATTTTGTCGTTCACAATATCTTATAGAGTTCAATTACTTCATGTGAGAACTAGAAACAAACAAAATATTCTAATCTAAACGATTAAAAATACCACTAGTGAAAAAGAGGAGTGCTAGCAACACTCCCTTCAACACTCTCCAACCAATACTCACTCTATAATTGATTGAAATTCATGTAGATCCCATTTCCAGAGTCGTGAAACCCGCATAAATTTCAACCGACCATAGTGAGTGTTGGACAGAGAGTATCAATGAGTGTTGCTGGCACTTTTCCTTGCAAAAAAACATACCTACACAACAAGCAAGCAACATCTTATATATGCATATTAATCATATAAAACTTCGTCAAAATTTTAATTTGAAAAATATGAAAAATTAATGAATACTGCTGAGTATTAAGTCAATTCCACACTCCAGTGCAGTCCCAAACCCACAAAAAGTGTTACCTATCTTTCTATAATACATGCCTTGCCTTATCCCACTATCTGGTCTCTAATCAGAAACAAACAAAAAAAAATACATATTTACAAAAAAAAAAATCATTCAAACGTATGTGAATAGTTATAGTGAAATTGAGGGCATAATGAAGCCAAAAAGGACAGAAAAACATACCGGCACTGCAAGATGCAGGAGGATCCCTCTGCAGGTCCTTCAATTCCTTGTTGATCCGTTTGGAGGCCATCTGATCAACGCTGTTCACATTAAAAATTTAAATTTGTTTATTTATATCATTCATCTGATGTAGGTATACGTAGATACTATATTTATTATTATTATTGTTAGCATAATCTCTCGCTATATCTGTTGTATATATTAGAAGTAAACATAGCAATAGAATATAAAAAAATTAAGGAAACAGGTGATGGGATATATATTTACAAATAAGAAGCGAAATCTGAAGCAATTGGAGGAAGAGTTGAGAGAGAAAATTTCACCGACCTCTTTTAGGGTTTGGGGTTTGAGTGGTTCGGTGGGTGCTGCAGAGTGGAAACGAAGAAGTGTTGGGTGAAAGAAATAGGGTTATTTATGCGTTTGTTTGGGAAGGAAGAGTGAGCGCTTAATTTATTAATAAATAAACAATAATTTATAAAATTTATTAATTTATTTTAATTTATAATTTTATTATGAAAATGTGTGCTATGTGGAGTGTGGCCCTCACTCCTTGCCACGCAGTGGGTTACTTGGCATACAATCATACGTAATTTATTTCATTGTTTTTGAAAGAAACTCGTTTATATGAAAATTTTTTAGGGTTCGGTTCACAAGAAGAAATGAAACAGAACCGAAATGGTGAAACGGTTTGTTCGAATTGAACTGAACTGAGTTTGCTGTTCGCACGAATTGAACTGTTTTATTGGATAGGTATACCAGTCCAAATTTCGAACTACCCAAATTGTTAATTGAACTACCTCGAACTATTAAGTACACTTATTGATAACTTTGACTCTGTTAGTAAGTACACTTATTGATAACTTTGACTCTGTTTTTCTTAATATGTTTTTTTAATTCTCTTGATGTAAGAAGTGCCGAAATTTGTTTAGTAGTTCGACTTTCTACACGCTTTCTAAAGTAGTCTACGAACCCAAAGTTGAGAAACAAAGTTCAATTCTCAGCGTAATCGCTAGATCAACAAAGGGATCACGGTTAAGAGTGCGAGTGTTATACCCCAATTTTGTCCGATCATTTATCGCAATTGTTTTAGCCCCCGTGTCACAGGTCTCGGACCATATCCTTACGAGAACGACATTTCGAGTGCTGTCTTGTTTTAATTTAGACTGGTTTGTCTAATTGGGCCTATGTCTAACATTTTGGGCTAGATTTTGTGGTTTCTCCAATTGGGCCTATGTCCAACATTTTGGGCCGGATTTTGGTGATTTCCCTAATTGGGCTTACGCTTAACATTTTGGGCCAGTTTTTAATAAGTGGGCCTATGTCTGATGTTTTGGGTCGTTTGTCTATTTGGGCCTACATCTAACTTTTTGGGTCAATTCTTAGTAAATGGGCCTATGTCCGGTATTTTGGACTTAATTTAGTCCTTTTGATTAAAAAGCCATAAAAATAATAATGAAATAAAATCAGAAAATAAAATATATATATTACAATATTAATACTTATAAAGTGTCCAAATATATACAAAAAGTCCAAAAATACAAAAATATCACCAAAAATTATAAAAAACCGAAAATACACAAAAAAAAGGATAAAAAAACAAAAACAGCAACAGTAGCAGCTCCATTAGGCTGATTCTTGTTGCCCAAGACTCCCAAACAGGTCCAACATCTGAAATAGGAAAGAAAATCAGGTTAGAATCAAGTTTTTAATTTCCTAAACCTAATTTTTACTTATAAAAAGGGGCTGAATTTCAGAGAAAAAACAGACAAGAATTCACAGAGAAAATTCAGAGAAGAATTCATACAGAAAATTCACACGAATCTTATAGCAAAATTAGGGTTTCGTACTGAAACCCTAATCACCAAAATTCTGAAAAAAGGGGACAGCAGCCATAGCAGTAAGGAAACAAAGAACAGCAGTTGCAGGCATAACAACAACAGGCAAGTATTAACAGTAGACAAGTACTAACAGCAGGCAACGGGAAACCAAACAGAGGTTGGAAAAGAGGTTGGTTAAAATGTTTTGGCTTTCTTTTAAGCTTTAGCAATTTCAGGAACATGATATGTTATTCAGCTTAGGTTTTTGCTATGAGTACTAATACTGTAAATAAGTTAGGACTATGAACAGATTAGGTTGAATAAGCAACAATTAAATTAGGGTTGCGATAGACTATTCTGTAAAAATCATATTTGTGTACATACGAACTAAAGTAGGAACCAATATCTAGGATTGGTGATGATTTAAAAATAGGGCTCAGGATTAAACGAAACTAGGATTGTTTTGCATTAAGTAATAGACATTAGGGTTTTAAAGAATAATATAGCTTCAGTATTAATTTAGGGTAAGAGTTGTGTTACCGTTATTGAACCAAAATTAGGGTCCAGAACAAGAGACATATAGGAAACCAGATCAAAAAATGAGAAGTAGATTTGGGGATTTTTGAAACCCTAAAAACGAATTTAGGAAAGAAGAAGAACATAATAGGACGTAGGGAGGAGAAAACGAAACAGAGAAAAAATAGGATCGCAACTCACTCTTTAAACTCCGGCCACCGTAGACGATGGCCGTGACAGTGAACTACCACCGTAAGCCGTCATTTCCCTCAAACATTCTGTCGCCGCCGTTTGGCACATACGCCACCGTGAGTTCGCGTAGCACTGTTGTCCTCCAAACGCATCATCGGCAGTCATGGTTTCTCCGTCGTTTGCGTTCTCTTCCACACGAGCACGTCGCCGCTGCCTTCACCGGTCAGCAACTCGGTCATCGCCGTCATGTGTCCTTCCCTCTCCCACCATCGCGTTGTTTCCTTTACTCCTCCTCTCTTTCTCTCCTGCGAATTTTTCTTTCCTCCCTTCAAACCTGCATGCGGCACCGAGAGAGTTGAGTGATTGGGAGTTTAGGGTTAGTTGATTTGTGGGTTTTCCTTATACACTTCTATTTTCCTATTTTATTGTTTTCTTAAGTCGATCGTACGATCGGGTTAGCTAGCTTTTAGGACCTCGAATGAACCGTACGGATCAGGTCCTAAAATCCCTATTTAAAATAAACAATTCCTAAATTAAAACACGAACACACATATACATTTCTTTTCTTTCAAACAAAAACAAATTTTCAAAAATAGGGGATTAAGTCGATTGTACAATCGGATTAGTCAGCTTTTTAGGACAAATGAGTTGATCACTCAAAAGTCCTTAAATCCCTAAATAAAAAAAACCAACAAACAATTTTTTTCTGACAAGAACTACGTAGCCTTTGATTCTCTACCAAGAGATACGTAGGAGCAGAGGGCGGGCCCACCTCTGTCAAGTGCACTAATAAAAAACCAGTTTTAGTCCTTCTCTAAATATTCCTTTTCTTAAATTCAAATAAAATATCAAGTTTCTTCTTTCTTCTAATCTCTTTCAAATTCAAAATAAAAGGGTAAATTAAATGTTTTCAAAATTAACTATTGCTTCTACAACTAATTAGCAGGTAACATTCCTTAGGAAGGATGCCGTGGGGTGCTAGTACATTCCCCACGCATAACCGACTCCCGAACCCAAATCCGGTCTCAAGCACCCTTATCCACCTTAAAGGGATTTTCCAATGTTTGCCCTTAAGCTAAACTTTGGTGGCGGCTTCATTTTTAAACCTTCGAAGAATCCTCTCCCGGATTTTTCGGTCGCTACAGCTGGCGACTCCACTGAGGACGATTTTAGAGAGTCAAACCTATGCCTAATTAGTTGTAGGATTAGTCGTTAATTTAATGTTTATTTTTACCCTTCTCATGTCTTTTATTTTATCGCATATTATATTTATATGTAAGCCTTAGGATAGAAGACCATTTTGTATATGTGTTTGTTTGTTTTGCAGCTTGGGGGTATAATTGACATTTTGCTATCACACACTCCACTATCACACTTCTGCACACACGTGAGAATAGTCCTATACCCGGACTGGAGTATAGCCTAAGTTAGAACGAGACTGCGTAGTGATGGCCTAATGGATGTGCGTCCTGTTGGGTGGTCACGAAAGTCTCACCTAGAGTTTGGGTTTGGTCTCTTTTGAGAATGTTGTCACTCCTAATAGCTTGCCTATTGTTGGGATTAGTGTTCTTAACTGGGGTCGTTGGCTCTAGGAACCTTATTTAGGACCCTTTAGAGCTACCCTTTGAAAGGTTCACTCAATAGAAAAGCCTTAGACCTATTCTCTTAGGAATCCTTGTAGGACACAAAAGAGCTTCATACCCCTGCATTCAAACAACACTACAAGAATTACTTGCATTACTGGCTAGACATTTCTGGCGGAATCAGTCAGCCAGTAAGTTTTCTGGTGGAATTATGCGATTTCTGGCGGATTCAGTCTTCCAGTAAGTTTCTGGCGGATTCCATAACATTTCTGTCGAATTTAAACAGCCAGTATATTTACTGGCGGATTGAGTAGGAATTTCTGGCAGAAATTAACTGAAAAACTAAAATAATTTTATAAATAATTATATCCGCCAGTAATTGCATTTACTGGCGGAAATTTCAGTCAGAAAATACCCTCAAAAGCTGCGCATTGACTGTCAAAAATGGCCAGTAATGCAGTTCCGCCAGTAACACGCATGTTCCGCCAGTAACGTAGTTCAGCCAGTAACAGGAAATTTCCGCCAGTAACATATTCGTCAGTAAATGTATTTACTGGCGGAATTTCAGCCAGTAACATACCCTCAAAAGCTGTGCATTGACCATTAAAAATGGCCAGTAATGGGATCCGCCAGTAACATGCTTAATTCCGCCAGTAAATGCAAAGTGAGTGTCGCGTCACATGCGTGGGCTGTCAGCTGCCCAATTCCGCCAGTAATGCACCCGTTCCGCCACAATTCCGCCAGTAAAATTCGTGACATAATCCGCCAGTAATGCCCGCCAGTAACTGCATCTTCTCCGTCTTGCTTGCGTCTTCTCCTTCTTGCTCCCATTATAAAATCTGAAACCTCCATTTCATTTCTTATTCATTCCACCATTTCTCTCAAATGTGTCTAAAATTTTTTTCATTCATTCACACCATTTCTCTCCAAGTTCTAAACGAAAGTTTCCAGATTTGTTGAAGGTATGTTTGTAAAAATATATTTCATATTAGGTTGTTTTCGTTAATATTTTGTTTTAAAAGCTGAGTTGTTAATATTTCTGATATATCATATTTGTTAGCTTGCTTAAGTTTGGTTGAAGATTTGCTCAAAAGAAACCGGAATTAGCATCAAGCCAGAATCTTCTCTTCATTACCGGTTAGTTATCAAGTTATTTCTTACTAAATATTTATAGTTGTAAGTTTTATAAAATCTGTTAATTAAAAACGAATTACTGTGATATATTATAAAATAATATATTTTTGTATTTTTTTAAAATGTGTTTATAATTAAAAAATTAGTTTTTAAAATCTGTTTATATTTATTATTAAAAAATGAGTTTTTTTTTACAATTTGTTTATAATATTTACGGATTAAAATAAATATAATATAGTATTTTTTTTTCAAAAAATATAATATACTATTATTATAGTCTTTTATAGTATGACAAAAAAATATAAATGTGTTATAATTATTATTATTAACTAATATACTGTTTTTTTTAATATACTGATATTATAGTGTTATTTTTAATTAATAATTATTTATTAAAAATAAATAAAATAAAATTAGATAAATTTAAATAAAAACTGTTTAATATGTAAAATGATATAAAATGTTATTATCTTTTTTTGACAAGATAAAATGTTATTATCAAAAAATAGGAATTAAATCAAAATAATGTGTTGTTAAAATAATATTAATTATATTTGTATCATAGATATTATTTAGTATAGTATAAATTGTGTTGTTTTGTGTTGTACTTATGAAAATAAAATCTGTGTTATATTTACTATTAATAATTATGTTATTTGTAATTATTTTGTTTATTTTAATAGTTAGAATCACTATAGATTAATAAATAATAGTTAGTAGTTATTATAATTTGGATACGAATGTGTATTGTTCTAATACACATATTACTATGTTGTAGTATATATTAAGAACATTGATGCAAAAAAAATGGATCGTAGTTGGATGTATGATCGAATGTATCCCGGTAGAGCTGGGTTGAAAAGACGTTTTGTCGAAGGAGTCGAAGAGTTTGTTCTTTTTGCTAAGCGTCAAAAAGAATTTGAGCAACAAGGTGGAATCACTATAGATTAACAAGGTGGAATTAGATGTCCTTGCTTCAAATGTGTATTTCGATCTATAAAAAATGAAGGTGAGGTTCGACTTGATTTGTACAATAATGGATTTAAGCCAAATTATTGGATATGGACCCGTCATGGCGAGGTAGCAGCTGGAGTTCCTGTTCCTGCGGTTGACAATGTTCCTTTTCAAGTAGAAGGTCACACTTCAAGTCCAGTCGCAGTCGTTGCCACATCTAGTAGTAATCCAAACACTACAGGGTATGAGTTGCTTGATGTTGTTCAGGGAATGATATCTGATGCTGTCGGTGTAAATTTGGATTTTGAATAACCACAATATGATGCTGACGAAGTTCCAAACGAGGAAGCTCAGAGGTTTTATATGTTTTTGAACGAGACAAATAAACCATTATTTGAAGGATCTAAAGACTCCAAATTATCAATGTGTGTTCGGTTGTTGGGTCTTAAGTCTCAATTTAATGTTGCGGAATTGTGCATGGAATATATGACTAAAATGATGTTAGATGCAACCCCAATCAGAGGACTTTTGCCGCAGAGTTATTATGATGCTAAAAGATTGGTATCGAAACTTGGTTTGAAATCCATAAGAATTGATTGTTGTGTTTCTGGTTGCATGATCTATTATAATAATGAGTTTGGCATAAATGATGGAAAGTTGCTGCAATGCAAGGTTTGTCAAGAGCCACGGTATCGTGTCAGCAGAAAAGGGACGAGCAAAGGCAAACAAGTGCCAAGGAAAGCAATGTTCTATCTGTCAATTATACCAAGGCTGAAGAGGATGTTTACTTCAATGGAAACTGCGGGTAAAATGACGTGGCACTATGAAAATAGAAATAATTCTGGTGAGTTACGGCATCCATCTGATGGTGAAGCTTGGAAGCATTTTGATCGTGTGCATCCAGATTTTGCCAGTGATCCACGCAATGTTCGGCTTGGTTTGTGCTCTGATGGTTTCACACCCTATATTCAAGCATCGGCATCACCGTATTCTTGTTGGCCAGTTATTGTTACCCCATACAACCTTCCTCCAGAAATGTGTATGTCTAAACCATACATGTTTTTAAATTCTATTATTCCAGGGCCAAGTAGTCCAACGGCTGGTATTGACATATATTTGCAACCTTTGATTGATGACCTCAAAAGGTTGTGGAATGGCGTTTTAACATATATAAGACGCTTTTTGTATGAAATAATATTTATTCTTCATGTATGTTATTCATCATTTATGTTATTCATTATTTATTTGATTCATTATATATATATATATATATATATATATATATATATATATATATATATATATATATATATATATATATATAGACACACACACACACACAGTGATGACATCATCAGGATCAGAAAGTAATGATGACCAACCTAATGATAAAGGGAAGAAGAAGGTTTCTACTTCTTTACGCGGTCGTCGTCGTGTGACTTATGTTGTTGTTGATGGCCCTTTTGTACCTCCACCTCGTACGGATCAGGATGGCAGTCGACCTAGCACTATGGATAGACCATTTGTGCCTCCACCTGGTAGTGTCGAGCCTCCGGCAGATGAAAATGGGATACGCAGGTATAATATTAATAGGGAAGTGGTTGAGGTTACGCGTGACGGTCGTATCGTAGCGAAGGTTATTGGTGACCAGTAAGTATTTATTAATTTATGACAATATATTTGGTTGATTTATTAAATATAAATTATAAATTATTATTGTTTTAATTTATCTTTTTTATAAACAGGTTTGATCATGGGAGGATTGTATCCAGCACGATCACAGACATCATCAAAGCGAATTACACTAGCCCCTGGTTGAATTGGAAAGAGGTCAAAAAGGATAAGACATCCAAAATGTGGAATCAGTTCTGCGTATGTTTTTTTTTTACACGGTGGATTTTCAATTTTTTAATTTTGTTGAATTGATTAATTTGTTTTTACTATACTAACACGTTAATTAAACTTGTTTAAATAGGCAAAAATGGCATGGCTCCCAGAGGAACAAAGGAATGTTGAGAGAGTATTCCACAAAAGAGCTTCTCACCGCTTTTCATCAATGCTCCAGCAGTGTCGTAATAATCGTATTCAGCCATCGTGGATTGGGAATTCTGATTGGCTTGTGCTGCAAAAGAGATGGGACGACCTTAAGTATATTGAAAAATGTGAGAAAGCTAAGAAGAACCGAGCTTCAGAGAAAGGTGGTTGCATAAACACGGCAGGTTCTATCAACACTGTTGAACACTTCAAACGCTTGGTAAATTTTTTAATTGATTAAATTTATATTATACATACATATTTTATATTTTATTAAACACTAATATGTTAAATAATAATAACTATGTATATAGGAGGCCATCCTTGGTCGACCACCTACTTTGGTTGAGTTACACTGCCAGATTCATATGCGAGAGGAGACGAGCGAGTATCCTGATGCCCGGCATAGGAATATTCAGGTAAATATATAATGTTTATTAATTATATATTAATGTTTTTATTATAATATATATCATATATCATATTATATTCTATATCTACATTAATGGGGTAATTTTTCATTTCTTGGTTATTCCTATCAGGAAAACTTCTCTGAATGGCAGGCTGCTCGAGCGGCATCACTGCAGAGTAATGGCATCACTGACATTGATCCTATTGAGGAGAGTCGAGCGGCTTTCAATGCTTGGCAGGAATTTGTTGGTCCAACCAAAGGTAGCCGGTTAGTAGGAGCTGGTGGTATTGGCCATGCTGCTTACCAAGATTCAATTATTCCAAATCTGAGGCCAGCATCTTCTTCAGAAAGAAGTACTGGTCGCTCTTATGCTCCATCAGAATTAGACGCTATTCAGTCATTGACACAACAATTGAGCGAGACACAGCGTCAGATGCAAGAGCGACAAGACAAACATGATCAGGAAATGCAGCAGATGCGGGAGCAGCAGAGGTTGAATGATGAGCGCTGGAATCAATTGATGGGTACTATGTCTTTATATCCGAGGCCATCAATGTCATCATCTGCATCATTTTTTCCAGCACCACAACATACCCAGCCTTATGCCGGAGCTTTTCAGCCGTACCCGGGTGTAATCGGCCAGCCTTCCTTCCGGGGCACATGTGGTCAGCCGTACTCTCAGCCGTACTCTCAGCCGCAGCAACAGTCTCAACAGCAATTCCAGCAACCACATATGCAGTCTCAACAGCTTCCTCGACCTCGGCCGCAGCAACAGTCTCAACGGCAACTCCAGCAATCCCAACAGCAGTTCGACACAGACACCAACATTGATCCCGTTTTAGCTTGGTTTCGGGATGATGACAACAACAACAACAACAACAACAACAACAACAACAACAACACCACCAGCAGCAACAACAACAACAGCAACAACAACACCTCTGGACCCTCCTACTATGATATCTAGTACTTTTACTAGATATTTTAATTTGCATTTGTAATGACTATTTCTATTTATATTTTGTAATGGATATTTTAAAAAATTATTTTTAAAAAATTTAAATAAAAAACGAATTAAATCAACAAATTTTAAATATAAAACCATTTGAAAAACATTTTTTTTAAATAAATATATAATACAGTACTGGCGGATTTGGTTGTTTAGTGGCTGATATTCAGCCAGTAATTACTGAAGGATTTACTGGCTGAAATTCGGCCAGTAATGACTGGCGGAATTACTGGCCGAATTTCAGCCAGTAATTACTGGCTGAAATTCCGCCAGTAAATCCGCCAGTCATTACTGGCCGAATTTCAGCCAGTAATTACTGGCTGAAATTCCGCCAGTAAATCCGCCAGTCATTACTGGCTGAAATTCCGCCAGTAACAATTACCTGCGGCTGTTTTTCTGGCTGATTACTGGCGGACTAAATCCGCCAGTAATGTGCAATTTCTGGCCGAATTTCAGCATTACTGGGGGATTGAGTTAGCCAGTAATAACTTAAATTCTTGTAGTGCAAACACTAATACATTTTTCTCATTTCCCTAAAAAAAACCTATTTTATTATTGCAAGCATGTCTTGTGCATTCTTATTTTCCTTCTTCCCTGCATATCATAAAAAAAACATCTCATTTTGCATGACCGCCAGGGATTTATAAAACCTTTTTTTTATAAGAAAGGTGGATGAAAATATAAGAAAAAATGCATTTGAAAGTCAGACCACCTGAATTATACTTTACTCTTCGAATAAAAAGTTTACAATTTCCCGACGCGACACATTCGTATTTCATGCATCCATTCATATGGTCCCTTTTCCAAAAAATAAAAAACAAAAATATAACCTTCTCATTCATTCAATAAACCATGTCATTAATCATGCATTTTCCTTTCCATGTATTAAAAATCAATGCATGTATCATGCTTTTCCTCGCATATATAAAAAAAACAATTTTTATCAATATAACATAAACATCTCATTTAGCATGCACCACCATTCACTCATAATCATTCAAAAATGACCAGACATCTCATCATCATGAAATTCATACATCATTTGACTCATGTTGTCATCCTAATTAAAAAAAACAAACAAAAAAAACCATGTTGTTTCATCATTACATCGTCTCATCATTTTATTCATAAATCATTTTTGCATGCATGCACCATTTCAAAATAATAAAAAAATCATGTCATCATTCTTGCATCATTCATCATCCAAAATATGTATTTTAGTTAGCATTTTGCATATTGCATTGCCTCTAAAAAACAAAAAATCATTTAGAATAGTTAGTAATTTCAAGTGATCATTCTTCCATGCATTTGCATTTTCATCATGTCTATATATTATAATTTGTTCATTCATGCATTGCATTTTTTAAAAAAAAAGCATAAAAAGAAAACGAGCATAATTTTAGAAGAAAGTTGTGATGAGAGATGAGACGTTCTTGCGAAATAATTATTCTTCTTTGGAAAAGTTTAGCCTACTTAGTTACAAACTCAAGGTGTGTCAAGGCACTCAATTTTCCAAATTATCACTATTAGGAGCTCGTTCACATTTTTTTAACAAAGTGTTGCATCTCATCCATTCCATGATAAATGACCGAAATGGTCCATCAAAAATTTCTATCATGTTTTAACTAATGTAAACTCTCTATGAAGCATTCTTATAGTGAACTTGCATGACATGTATAGTTACTCTTGTTTGAGTTAGTTAATGTCCCTACCTTATCATCATCCCCCGTCCAAGTCTAATCCCACGCCGACCACCCATAAAGTACATACTCCCCACGTGAGTACCTAGTTGACTATTTAGTTTTTTCCCACCGATGAAATTACACTTTAGGTCCTCCATACTGGGGCAGATTTGTGATCACTAAAATACCTTGTCAACATTATATTCACTTGGTCCAAGTGCAAGTCATTTACAAAAAAAAAACAAAAAATTCAAAAAAAGTCTGTTAGGTTGAAAACTCGCAAGAGCAGGCTAAGCAAAAATTAGGGCATAAAAAGAAATAAAGAAAAAGAGCATATATACGAAAATAAATAAATTTTTGTCCTAAAGTTAAATTTTTGAGAAAACAAGCAATCGCGATTTGAAATGAAGTTTGGCCATCTTTCCATATCCTAAACAAAAATCCTTTGCTACCCACTTTGAGCCGAAAAACCAAAAATTTCCTTCAATCACTCTAGACAAGGATCAATTCCACATCTAAAAATGATGTATCACTTTTACCAGCTCACTCAGCTCAAAAGAAAGAGAAAGAAAAATCACAAAAAAAGAAAGTAAAATTCAAGAAAAGGAGGATCGAAAAAATCCTGAAAAAAGAAAGCAAAAATAGTATAAATTGTGAGCTGATACTTCATATCATTAAACACATAAGAGATCCCCGTCTGAAATGAACCCTGAAACACCTCTTTGAGTTTAATTATCTTTTCTTTCATAAACCCTCAAACACTTCATTGGGTCTAATTATCCTTCATTTCATAAACACCTCCTCCTTTCATAAACCCTCATTGGGCCTAATTATCCTTCCTTTCATAAACCCTCAAACACCGATTTACAACCTCTTTCTTTCATAAACCTCTAACCATTGGCTACATTATAAATCCTTTCTTTCATAAACCCCTAACCATTGGCCACATTACAACCCTATAAAGTCCATTCCGATCAATGACTGATTGCTTTTGTTTTCTCAAAGTTTTAAGTTTAGGACAAATAAGTTTATTTATTTACAATATGTTTGCTCAAAAAATCAAAGAAAGTTAAAAAAAAAATCAAAAGGCTTGCACTCCAAGGTGCATTGATATAAAGACAATGTTTAGTGATCACCAAGTGAAGTTTTCATCATATCAAAAAAACTCAAGACTGTCACAGCCTTTGGGATTCACCTAAAAGAGAACCAAAAGTTTATACTAGGATCATCACCTAGATCCCAAAGTGGGGCATTTCTTTTATCATCCATGCCCCTTGAACTTGTAGATTTAGTCATTGTCCATCCCATTCATATACCATACCCAATCCATAGAGCCATATTGGACCACCTCCCTAGCCCATTACCCTAACTTTGCCACCTTTCACAACCTCACTTAAAGCAACCGTTTGAAATGTCATTCCATAGTGGGGCAATCCCGTCACCCTTCACTCCACCTAAAATTAGGGAAATTCTCCCTAAACCCATCTCATTCCCTTACCATATTCACATCCACAAAACCGTACCGGGGCAATTTCTCAACCCATTACCCTAAACAAACCCTTTCACAATGCTACTTCAGTTGGGGAACACCAAACTCTATGGGTTGAGACAAAATCCTTTGCTTGCCACTTTTCATTACAAAGTCATGGCATTCCCAATTCATCATATTCTACACCCCTAGCTGTTGTCATCACTAGAAAGGGGCAAGTGTATTCACTCACCGTCATCAAGTCTAAATTAGGGCAGTCCCACATTTCTTGAATTGGGGAGAACCTACCTTTCATGACTTTGACAATAATCATGTCCTTCATCCTTTCACCTGTCATATATGTCTATACCCTAGACCTAGAACCAAGTTAACTGACTCATTCACCTATATTTGCACTACTATACGTTTTTACTAAACAATGCTTCAAAGAGAGCGAACACAAGCTAATAATCTGATACTGAAAATCCACCTAGTTATTTTTGTGGACCTAAAACTTCGGTCATCATGGGGCATCATAATGGAAGAGCAAAATAAGCGAGTCTGCAAATACAATCAACTACTTTTTCACATCAGTGTCAGTAAATAACAATCCTGAGATTGTCAAAGTTTGAGTTCAGATCAATCTAATTTTTCCAATAAATGATGACTCCAAAATACTCATCTCTCTACTTCTTGCATTGAAAGTCTCATTTCTCATCTCAAAATTTAAAAACACATCTGCATGCATTACTAATATACTATATCATAAATCATTGCACCATAAATCATTGCACCACAACTCTTGCATCTAAGCATTACGTGTGCACATTCATTCATTCATTCATTCATTCATTCATTAATAAATAAATAAAAGCCAAAAGAGAAAAAAAAATCATCCACATTGCATTCATTACCCCCACCAAAGCGTAAATCATTCCATCATGCAACCACGCATTTCATCGCAATACGTGCATCTAAGCAATACAATTACATCTTATCTGCATACGCATACACAATTTATCAACTTCATTATTCCATCAACTTCAACACCCATTATCCGCTACACCTCATTTTCTACCCCAACAAACATCCATCATTGCACGCGCATACAATACATGCACGCATACACCATTCATTGCATTATTAGACATGCCAAATATAGTTAGCTTTTCCCTTCTCAGGTAAATGCATTCATTAGGTATGTTCGGGTAAACACGCCAAGTGTCGAATATCCCTATATCTTGTTCCTCCAAAATCGACGCTCCAAGCGTTGATCCCATCTCAGCAAACCACGTCGTAATGTTAGCACCGAGTCTAGCACCGATCTTCCAGACCCCCCAGAGGTCCTTCAGAGCCCCAGCGCTCCTTCAAACCTCCATTGGTCCATCAATCCAGATCGCACATCGGCATCGAGCACCGACGGATCATCCGACCCCAGGTCCTTCAGACTAGCTGTGTCAGCCTAAGACATAGTGGACGTCCTTCGTGATCAGTTCTAGACCTGATCTTGTTAACGGCCGCTCGAAAAAGGCCACCCTCAGACCCCCAGTGGCCCTTCAAATCCCCAGTGCTCTTTCAGACCCCAAGTGGTCCTTCAGGGCTTAGGCAACCCCTTGGAGCCCCGGTGCTCCCTTAGAGCCCAAGTGCTCTTTCAGAGCCCCAGTGCTTCTTCAGATCCCCAGTGACCCTTCTTTATTATTCTCGGTTAACACGGCAAGTGTTAATCGTCCCTCATTTCCCTAACTCATCTTCCCCCTAAGTGGACAAAATTAGCGTCTATTCTATCTTTATTTTTATTTCTACTACGAAAATCTGAAAACCATTCACATTTTCTAGTAAAATATAAATAAAGATGGGCAGCTGTTATACCCCAATTTTGTCCGATCATTTATCGCAATTGTTTTAGCCGTGTCACAGGTCTCAGACCATATCCTTACGAGAACGACATTTCGAGCGCTGTCTTGTTTTAATTTAGACCGGTTTGTCTAGTTGGGCCTATGTCTAACATTTTGGGCTAGATTTTTAGTGGTTTCTCCAATTGGGCCTATGTCCAACATTTTGGGCCGGATTTTGGTGATTTCTCTAATTGGGCTTACGCTTAACATTTTGGGCCAGTTTTTAATAAGTGGGCCTATGTCTGATGTTTTGGGTCGTTTGTCTATTTGGGCCTACGTCTAACTTTTTGGGCCAATTCTTAGTAAATGGGCCTATGTCCGGTATTTTGGACTTAATTTAGTCCTTTTGATTAAAAAGCCATAAAAATAATAATGAAATAAAGCAGAAAATAAAAAATATATATTACAATATTAATATTTAAAAAGTGTCCAAATATATACAAAAAGTCCAAAAATACAAAAATATCATCAAAAATAATAAAAATCCGAAAATACACAAAAAAGGTTTAAAAAAACAAAAACAGCAACAGCAAAAGCTCCATTGGGCTGATTCTTGCTGCCCAAGACTCCCAAACAGGTCCAACATCTGAAATAGGAAAGAAAATCAGGTTAGAATCAAGTTTTTAATTTCCTAAACCTAATTTTTACCTATAAAAGGGGCTGAATTTCAGAGAAAAAACAGACAAGAATTCACAAAGAAAATTCAGAGAAGAATTCATACAGAAAATTCACACGAATCTTATAGCAAAATTAGGGTTTCGTATTGAAACCCTAATCACCAAAATTCTGAAAAAGGGGACAGCAGCCATAGCAGTAAGGAAACAAAGAACAGCAGTAGCAGGCATAACAACAGACAAGTATTAACAGTAGGCAAGTACTAACAACAGGCAACAGGAAACCAAACAGAGGTTGGAAAAGAGGTTGGTTAAAATGTTTTGGCTTTTTTTTAAGCTTTAGCAATTTCAGGAACATGATATGTTATTCAGCTTAGGTTTTTGCTATGGGTACTAATACTGTAAATAAGTTAGGACTATGAACAGATTAGGTTGAATAAGCAACAAATAAATTAGGGTTGAGATAGACTATTCTATAAAAATCATATTTGTGTACATACGAACTAAAGTAGGAACCAATATCTAGGATTGGTGATGATTTAAAAATAGGGCTCAGGATTAAACGAAACTAGGATTGTTTTGAATTAAGTAATAGACATTGGGGTTTTAAAGAATAATATAGCTTCAGTATTAATTTAGGGTAAGAGTTGTGTTACCGTTATTGTTTTCTTAATTTTTTATTTTATTGTTTTCTTAATTTTTTAATTCAGGTTATTATTCGAACCCCCACCTATTAATGATACAACCCTCCTGCGTAAAGGCTGAATTCGTGGGACAGGCCTAACTCACATAAAACGTGGACTTCTGATAGTTGCACCCCTCGTTTAATAATACAGCCCTCTGCTCTAACCGCACCCCTATTTTATTAATGCAGCCCCTTTTCGTTTTTTATTTATTTCTTTTCAACAAAACAATTTCTTTTTTCCAAAAAACCTATAAAAATAAATAAATATCTCTCTTCAAAAAACAAATAGGGGGCTAAGCCGACCGTATGGTCGGGTAAGTCGTCGTTCTAGGATGAATGAGCCGCACGGCTCAAAAGTCCTAGAACCCCTATAAAAATAATAATTAATTAATAATCCTTTTTCCCAAAAAGCAAATATGGGGGTTAAGTCGATCGTACGATCGAGTTAGCCAGCTTTTTAGGACCACGAATGAACTAGGCATGGCAACGGGGCGGGTCGGAGGCGAGTTTGGCATTCCCCGTCCCCGCCCCTACCTCTATCGGGGTCGGATTTTGCATCCCCCAACCCCGTCCCAAACGGGGACGGGTTCTCCGCGGGTACCCGTTTCCGCCACAATTCATAGGAAAAATACAAAAAATATATTTATAATAATTAACAAAATAAAATAATAATAATTATACAATGATAAAATAAAGTTAAAAGTATTAAAATAGATTTTTCTATAGGAAATAGATCAAAATTAAAAATAAACAAAATTTATGAAACAAAATGAATGAGTAAATATGCATATAATAAAATAAAATAATTAATTTATGTTTTGTCGAGCGGGTTCAGGGCGGGGACGGGGTGGGTATCGACATCCCCGAACCCAACCCCGTCCCCAGTCAAAGCGGGTTTTCCTCGTCAAACTCGGGGTGGGGTCGGGTGGGTACCCGCGGGTTCGGGTTATGTTGCCATGCCTAGAATGAACCGTACGGATCAGGTCCTAAAATCCCTATTTAAAATAAACAATTCCTAAATTAAAACACGAACACACATATACATTTCTTTTCTTTCAAACAAAAACAAATTTTCAAAAATAGGGGATTAAGTCGATTGTACAATTGGATTAGTCAGCTTTTTTGGACAAATGAGCTGATCACTCAAGAGTCCTAAAATCCCTAAATAAAAAAAACCAACAAACAAATTTTTTCTACCAAGAACTACGTAGCCTTTGATTCTCTATCAGGAGATACGTAGGAGCAGAGGGCAGGCCCACCTCTGTCAAGTGCACTAATAAAAAACCATTTTTAGTCTTTATCTAAATATTCCTTTCCTTAAATTCAAATAAAATATCAAGTTTCCTCTTTCTTCTAATCTCTTTCAAATTCAAAATAAAAGGGTAAATTAAATGTTTTCAAAATTAACTATCGCTTCTACAACTAATTAGCAGGTAATCTTCCTTAGGAAGGATGCCGTGGGGTGCTAGTACCTTCCCCACGCATAACCGACTCCCGAACTCAAATCTGGTCTCAAGGACCCTTATCCACGTTAAATGGATTTTCCAATGTTTACCCTTAAGCTAAACTTTGGTGGCGGCTTCTTTTTTAAACCTTCGAAGAATCCTCACCTGGATTTTTCGGTCGCTACAGCGAGTTAGCCAAAAGTAACACTTAATCTGTTGAGAAAACGCCTAATTAGTCGAGCAAATAAATAATCAGCTAATCGGTTGATTAAACGACTAGTTGGCTAAGCACAAAATTCGTATGACAACAGGGGTGAATTTTAGAAGGAGAAAAATTGAACCAAAGGAAGACCACACGTTTGAAAAGAGTGAGAGGAATCCTAATACCTATCATACTGAAAAGGTGTGGTAATAATAGATGTTATACCCCAATTTTGTCCGAGCTCTTGTTAATAGTGTTTTAATTTACTAGGTCGCATTTTTGGAAGTCTCGAGTCTTGTTAACGCGTGTCGGTGTCATGCGAGTGTCGTTAAGATGCCATTTGTGTAATTGGGCCAACAGTTGGGTTATTGGGCCTACACATATACAAATTGGGCTTATCATCTTGAGTCGGGCCCAAGAACGCAGTTCTGAGTTAATTTTTAGTGCATTTGTCTAGTTGGGCCGGATTTCCCTTTTGTATTTGGCCCAACTTCTTTTATTATTTTTATTTTGTCCATTTAATTTATTTTGAGTAATGCATAGTCCAAGATGTCAAATAATCTAATTTAATTTTATAGCATTTAGGAGTGTCCAAGAGTCCAAAATGTCCAAAAAAAATAGTAATAAAAAATACAAAAAAAATGTAAAAAAAAAAGAAAATTAAATAATAGAAGTAGCATTAGCAGTCTCCTGGTCTGCTCCAAGCTTCAGCAGCTAACTTGGGCCAACAGCTCTCAACAGTCCAGATCTGCAAAGCAGTCAAGGCCCAGTCAAAACTAATTAATGCTAACCCTAATATTTTCAATATAAATAAGCAGTCCGCAGAGTCAAAGAGCACACGGAGACAGATCTCAAAAATCACAAAAATAAGGATTAGGGCTTCACATTGAAACCCTAATCACCAAAAACACTAAGTTCGAGTCTGAAGTAAGAACGCGCAGTAGCAGTGAGTCAGAACAGCAACCAAGAAGAGACTTTTCAGAAACGTGGAAATAAGAGGTTGGTTCCCTATGTGTTATTAGCTTCAAAAATTGAAGAAATACTTACTTAAGTCATCTACTTCTTGTGTATATGAAGATGATTCCTTTCTATTATAAATAAATGTTTCTTAACTTCAATCTTATTCATGATTTAACAAGATGATATCTCAGATTTGTACAAAAAAAAAAAAAGAAACAGACCCAAATCAAAAAACAAGAAGCCATGAGAGGGAAAGATAGATAACAATAGAAGTGAGAAACAACAAACACAAAAACAGAGAATACATCAACAGGGCGTGGGTTTAGAACCAGAGAAAAATGGAATGAAAATATAGCTTTGAAAACTTAGTGACAAAAATCAAATTAGGAAATAGAAAATTAAATCAAAGACAAACAGACCTAAAGATAAAAAATAGGAGTTAGACGAAGGAAAAAGGATAGGAACCGAAACCTGTTGAAGCCAACGCCGCCGTGAGCCACCAGTCACCGTGAG
Organism: Astragalus membranaceus; assembly: GCA_039519185.1. Lineage (NCBI taxonomy): Eukaryota > Viridiplantae > Streptophyta > Magnoliopsida > Fabales > Fabaceae > Astragalus > Astragalus membranaceus. Next base: position 123,725,003 of record CM076846.1, read on the forward strand.
CACCTGTCGCCGTCGCGACGTCGTTTGGCCTGAGTATCCCTCTCTGGCCATCGCGACCCCTCCGTCCCTCTCGTTTTCTCCCCGTCGCCGGTGCACCAACGCCGGGCCAGAACCTTGCCCACCGTCGTTCCCTTCGTCGTCACGCGTCCCGGCCGAAACCATGTCCTTCTCTCTCTTTCTTCTTTCTCACTTGCATAGATCTCTCTCCCTCCGTCAAGGCGAGAATTTCGCCTTCTCTCTCCTCCCTATTTTCTGAAACGGCGTTCAGAGGAGTACTGACTACTGAGAAATAATAGGCTTCTGTTTGGGTTAATTGTTCTTTCCTTTCTTCATTCATTTTTATTTTGTTTTTAATTTTAAGATTAAAAAATGAATTAATAAATCAGATGTATATCAACACCCTTTCTTTTTAATTATCACACACTCCTGCTTGAGCCCAACTTTATGGGTCAATTTGCACTAGGCCCAATTCGCATTCTGATATAGGTTCTGCTAACTACACCCCCTTCATTAATAATATAGCACCTCTGCTATTAACTGCACCCCTCATTTATGTTTTACAACTTACTACGTTTTCCCCTTTTTGTTCAATCAAAAACCTTTTTTTCATTAAACAAGAACAACAAGCGATGATCACTCATAACCTTTGTTGGCTTGATCATTCGTGCCGAATCGATTTCTTTCGAAAACCACTTTCAAAAGAGCAAATAAAAAACGGGTTGCTACTAATAGTCAATCAGAACCTTTGTTCGTCTGACTGGCGGTAGTGACTCTCATTTTCAAGGGTACTTAGTGGTGATTACCCATAACCTTGGTTAGTTTAATCATTCACTAAATACTCGCCCTATTCAAAAACTCACTAAAAAAGATAAAAAACAAAAACTTTTCAAAAAGACAAAGAAGAACTACGTAGCTTTGAATTCTCCATCGCACCGGGAGATACGTAGGAGCGGGCCATGTCCCGTCAAGCGTTTTTTCTAAAAAACCATTTTCCCCCTTTTTCATAATAAATAAATATTTTCAAAAAGAAGTAGAGAGGCAAAATTAAGTATTTTCAAGTCAACACACTAAAACCACACATTTAATTAAAGGTTCCCTCTCGGTAGAGAGGACGTGTGGGGTGCTAACACCTTCCCTGCGCGTAACCGACCCCCGAACCCTATTCTCTAGTTTCGCAAGACCAATCGCTTTCCAAAAAAGGTTTTCCTAATATTTTCCTTAATAAATATTGGTGGCGGCTTCATTGTCTTAGGAAAAGTTGTGAACGAGGAAGGTTCTCCCTCGGGGACTTTTTCGGGCGCAACAGCTGGCGACTCCACTGGGGAAACTAAAAAACATTTTTTCAAAAGTGGGTCAAGCCTAATTAATTAAATGTGTGGTTTATATGATTGATTTGAATATCTTGCTTTGCCTCTCTTCTTTTTCCTTTTTCATAAGCATGTTACATCCATGTGCATTCTTATTCTATGTTTGCTTTTGCAATAGATAGTTATTTCTTTGCTTAGTTCCCTCATGCATTTCTTCCCCTTTCTTATCATGTCCCCTTCTTCTCTGCTCCCTTTCCTATGATAAGCACATGCATACTTCCCCTTTCTTATCATGTCCCCTTTTTCTTTGCTCCCTTTCTTGAGGTAAGTAGTGCATTGTTATTGGCACCCTAGATTAGTTTATATTGGATCGATATTGAACCCTAGGATAAACAACATGCTATTTGTCTGGACTGCTCTGGATTTTCATTTGCAGGTGGGGAAGGGTAGTTATTCCTAGGTGTTGTGCCCTCGACACACACTTCACATCCTATACTTGTGAGCATTGAGTGGGGCCTAAAACCCAAGGTCTGAACAAAAACCTAGGAGAGTGGGAACGATTAGTGACTGCCATTCGTAGACCTTTGTCTGTATGGCTCTCATGAAAGTTTCGCCCAAGAGTGCGCTTTGTCATAATGCCTCACACTCGGTAGCTTTCTACGATTGTGGGTGCCATCATGAGAGAGACTTTAGCTCTTGGTTGCCATTGTAAGGAAGTGATTAGAACCTACATGGGAGGATTACCCCTTTCGTCGACTTTAGACCCTAGGATTCCCACCCTTTGTAGGACACGGGGGCACGCCTTTGTTTGTTGCATTAGTTTAGGCATTCCTTTTTCTTAAACTCTATTTCAAAAATCGTAGAAAATAATATCCTTATTTTCTTACCCTCTTTTTATGTAAATGACACATCATTTCGCATCCACATCATTTCGCATCCACATCGTTTCGCACCATTGCATTTGCATCTAACAAAAGTTTGAAAAAAAAAAATTCATCTTGCATTCCCTTTCATTACATAAAGATAAAACAAAAAAAAAACAATTATCATCTGCATAGCATAAGCATTTCATTTATAATCATGCAAAAAAAAAATCCCCGTCAAGTTCATCCAAGATGAGACATTCATGCATAAGCATTATTTCAAAAAAGACACAGTAGAACTACGCAAGCTTTGATTCCTCATTACAATGGGGATACGTAGGAGCGGGTCATACCCCGTCAAGCACATTTTTCTAAAACCCTTTTTCCAATAAATCATTTGCATTTCCAAATAATTTTCAAAATCATGTTCCAAAACTAAAAAACAAAAAAGAAAATCATTGTGAGTATCATGCATTTCATTGCACAAAAAAAATGAAAACAAGAAAGCATCTCATTCATAATCATGAATAAGAATCATCATCAAGTTTATTCAAAATGTAGCATTCATGCACCATTTCATTAACCTCATCACTTTAGTACATCATTCCTCCATACATGCATCTCTCAAAAAAGGAAGGGGCGTTGGCATTTCATACTTTGCCTTGCCTCTAAAAAAGCAGCATTTGGAAAAAAGCATCATTCCTGCATCTTTCATCATTCAAAAGAAAAAGGGGGCATTGGTATTTCGTACCTTGTCTCTCCTCTAAAAATAAAAAAAATCAAAATCAAAACTCATTTTGAAAAAAAGGGGCGTCATTCTTGCATCATTCGCATTGGCATTCCATATTTTGTCTTGCATTAAAAATAACAAAATTATTTAGAATAAGCCACACTCTTCAAGTGGTCATTCTCCACGCATTTGCATCATACTTGCATATCATAAAATTGTTCATTCATTCATTGCATAAAATAAGAGTTGTGATGAGAAGCGAGACGTTCTTGCGAAACAATCATCCTTTTTGAAAAAGTTTATCCTTACTCGGTTGCAAACTCAAGGTGTTCCAAGGCACTCAGTTTTTCAAATCAATAGCTCATTTGCATTTCTTTCAAAAGCACTGCATCTCATCCATTCTATGACAAAAGACTGAAATAGTGTATCAAAGAAAAAACAAATTTTTTAACTGATGTTAACTCTCTGTGAAGCATTCTTCTAATGAGCGTGCATGCTATGAGTACATTCTCTTGTTTGAGTCTGTTGGTTTTCCTCCCTTACCACAGTTTCCCGTCCAAGTCCAGTCCCGCCCCGTCCACCCATAAAGTGCATATTCTCCCCTTTAGTGCGTATTTGACTTTTGGTTCAAGTCCTCCATGCTGGGGCAAGTCTGTGATCATTAATTCCCCTTGATTAATATCATATTCCTTCAGTGCAATTCTCTCAAAAAAAAAACAATAATAATAATAATATAATAAACAAGAAAACAAGCTCGCTAGGTTGAAAACCCGCAAAGGGCGGCCTAGGCAAAAAAGAGCGCCCGGTGGATTGAAAACTCGCAAAGAGCGGTCCAGGCAAAAATTAGGGCACAAAAAGGAAAAAAGAGCAAACACATGAAGATAGATAAATTATTGTTCTAAAGTTAAGCCTTATAGAAATAAGCAATCGGGATTTGAAATGAAGTTTGGCCATCTCCTCAAAAACCCCAAAATCCCAGAAAGTCCCTTTCCTACCCACCTTGAGCCAAGAAAAACCAAAATCCAAAAATCACCCTAGACAAGGATCACCCCAAATAAAAAAACAGTGCATCACTTTTTATCAGCTCACCCGAGTCAAAAAAAAAATCAAAAAAAGGGGATTCAAGAATGAAAATCCCAAAACAAAAGAAAATACAAAAGAAATGTAAGTGGTGAGCTGGTACATGTTACCACAAAATACAAGAGATCCTTGTCTAAATAAACCTTCAAACACTTCATCATTCCAACACCTGATTCCATAAACCTTCAAACACTTCCTTTGGCCTCAACATCAAACCCCTTAGTCATTCTACCATGAGACGCGAATTTGCTTTAATAGAGCCCAAACAAGCCCAATAACCATCTTCCTCATAGACCATTAACCGTCAATCAACGCCAAACAAAACTCATCCTCCCATTAGCCTCAAACACTTCATTAAGCTTAACCCTCCTTCCTTCACAAAACACCACAATCCCGAAAAGTCCATTCTGATCAAAGACCGGTTGCTTTTGTTCACTCAAATTCTAATCTTAGGACGAACAAGCTTATCTATGTACAATGTGTTTGCTCAAAAGAAAAACAAACGATCAGAAAAAAGAAAGCTGATCAAGAAAGAATAAACCCTCAGAAAAAAAGAGAACTGAGGAAACAAAAACGAACAATCAGAAAAAAGAAAGCTGACAAAATAAAAAAGAGGGACTTGCACTCCAAAGCACATTCAAGATGCATTAAAACAAGGTTTAGTGATCACCAGGTAAGGATTCTTTCGCACTAAAAAGTCAAGACATCAGTAGGGAACCAAAGCTTTGCACTGAGAATACCACTCAGACCCAAAAGTTGGGGCATTCTCTTCACCACCCACACACCCTAGTCTTGGGAAATTCTGTTCAATGCCCATCCCATGTCACTCCAGTTGTCAATGTCATTCCAAAGTGGGGCAAGTGCATTCCCATTCCTTCACCTCATTCATTCCCATAAAAACCTCATCGGGGCAATCTCTCAACTCACTATCCTAAACAAGGCCTTGTCATTCTAATTGGGGCAGCTTTGTCCTTGTTATGACTGGGGCAACATCAAACTTTATGGGTTGAGACAAAATCTCTTTTGATCCACCTTCCCTTTCAAAAGCCAAAGCATTCCCAATTCATCACCTTCTACGCCCCTAGTTGTTGTCACCACTAGACAGGGGCAAATTATTCAAAGACCTAAATTGGGGCAATCTTGTATCTCTTATGAGCTTCGGCAACAACCATGTCTGTCATTCCTTCACTTGCCATAAAAGTCCATGCCCTAAACCAGTTCCAAGTTAACTGACTCATTCATTCACATTTGCACTCCTATGCATGCTTACTAGATAATGCTTCAAAGGAGAGAACACAAGTTGTTTACGTGATATCTAAAATTCAGTCATCATGGAAAGAAAGAGAAAACAAGTGAGGTTATTTTTAAATAAAAACCTTGACAACACCAGAGTTTGAATCAAATTCAATTTTTCAACAGAATGGTCCATAATCATCTCAAGTCCTTGCATTCAAAGTCTCGCATCTCATCATCACAAAAATGTTTACCTCATGCATCTAGGCATTATAGCATATGCATCAAAGCATTACATTTGCATCTTCACATTTTGTGCATTCATCACATAGCAAAAAGAAAAAAAAACGTTCCACGTCAGTTGCACAGAAAAAGCAGAAATCTTTTCACTGCATTGGCATCATATTAATGTTCGCACTTCATAAAAAGGAAAAGAACAAAGTCATTGCATGTCATTCATCATTAGAGCATTACATTTTGCATCAGATATTTCACAGAAAAAGCAAGGAAAGCAAAAAGAAAACAAAGAAAAGAAACCACAAAAGCAACACATGAGCATTCCATGTCATTCACCATTCCACAAGATACTAATCATTGCATGCGCCATTGCTTCATCAAAATTCTTCAGACCATTAGATCGATACAGACATATGTTGACCCATAAACCAGACCCTTGTGTCCATAATTCAAAGCTACTCCCTTGATCCCAGGCGATCCTCATTTCATGTTTTCTCATTCATTGCTTTTTCATTAGCACATCCAGTGTTGACTCTCACTTGCAAACTCCAAACAAGCAACAAAAAGAACAGAAACATTCCCTGTCATCCAGCATTCCATATCATTCATCATTTCATAAGCATTCCTTTGTCATTCAATCCTCAAACATTAAAGCGGTGCATTTGCATCATATTAACGTTAGCATTTCCATAAAAGAAAAAGAACAAAAAAATCACTGCATCAAACATCAGAGCATTGCATCATGTTAATGTTTGCATTTCATAGAGGAAAATAGTAAAGAAGAAAAAACATTCATCATCATTGCATCAGACATCAAATCAAGTCTCAGATACAAAATCATTTTCAATAAATAGGAGACTAAGTCGAATGTACATTCGAAATAGTCATCACGATAGAACACTTGAATTGATCACTCAAGAATCCTAAGGTCCCTATGCCAAAAAAGAAAACAAACAAAAACATTCAGTGTCGTCTACATCATAGTAATGTTTGCATTCCATAAAACAAAAAGAACCAAAATTCATCATCCCATCAAACATCCGAGCAATACAGTTGCATCACATCAATACTTGCATCTCGTAGAAGAAAAGAAAGCTAGAACATCCCATGTCATTCATCATTTCATGTTATTTATCATTTTATAGCAATATTCCCATTTCATAAAAAAAAAACAAAGAAGAGAAAGTTTTCCTTTGCATGTCATTCCATTAAAATACATGAGCATTCCATGTCATCAAACACCAAAGCTTTGCATTCGCATACCCATGATTCTTAAAAGAGCAAAAAGAGAAGCCAAAAGAGAGAAAAGAGAAGAGCCAAGAGAGCAACAAAAAGAAAAGAAAAGAAAGAAAAAGAAAGAAGAGAAGCTAGAGAAAGAGAAAAAGACATATAAGAACAGGAGAAAATCATGCATTCATCAGACATAAGCAAAAGAAAAAGAAAATCATGCATTGCGTACAGACAAGAGAAGAAAAGGAAAATCATTGCATTCATAAAGCAAATAAGAGCAGTAGAAGATCATGCATTCATCCGACATAGACAAAGGAAATAAGAAACTCATCATTCATCATAAGAAAAAAGAAAACAGCAATCATGGCATTTGCATTGCATACATTTGTTCATTTTCAGCTACAGGTACAAAGAGAGGATGAGCACTTCGGTGTTAGCCCTCGCTCCCAGATTCCAGAAAATGTTCCCCCAAGTTGGGAGTTCAGAAAGAAAAAGAAAAGAGAGCGCCCAAGCGCGCAAAGAAAAGAAGAGAGAGCGCCCAAGCGCGCAAAAAGAGAGCGCCAAGCGCGCGAAAGAAAAGATAGCGCCCAAGCGCGCAAAAGAGAGGTCTCACATCGTGTACGAGCAACGCGATGGACCGCAGCCCCATGCGAGGCGCAACGGAATAGTTGTATCGAGCCTAAGATACAGTGGACGCCGTGCATTGATCTGTATATCAGTTTCGGAGCTGGTAACGATCCCCCCGGTCGCTCGAAAGACCAACAGGAAGAGCGTGCTCCTCAAAGCCACGCGCAAACTCGGATTCGTCAAGAGTTCGTTTAAGGATTACAGGTTTTAGGCAGCCTGAGCAATTTACAGCTTTCTGCACACCAAGTACCCATTTTACTTTTCTGTCTGCACGCCAAGTGCCCATTTTACTTTTCTGTTTGCACGCCAAGTGCCCATTTTACTTTTCTGTCTGCACGCCAAGTGCCCATTTTACCTTTCTGTCCACACGCAAGTGCCCATTTTACCTTTTCTGTTTGCACGCCAAGTGCCCATTTTACCTTTCTGTCTGCACGTCAGTGTTCATTTACTGTTTTCGCATCAACACGAAAGTGTCTATCTTTCCAAAAAAAGAAGAAAGAAAACTCGGATTTCTCCAAATGGACAAAATTGGTATAATTTCTGAATTCTTTATTTCTATTTTACCTTCGAAATATGTCTCGCGCAATTCATATTTCTTGGTAAAATCCAAATAAAGAGGGGCAGCTGTTATACCCCAATTTTGTCCGAGCTCTTGTTAGTAGTGTTTTAATTTACTAGGTAGCATTTTTGGAAGTCTCGAGTCTTGTTAACGCGTGTCGGTGTCATGCGAGTGTCGTTAAGATGCCATTTGTGTAATTGGGCCAACAGTTGGGTTATTGGGCCTACACAAATACAAATTGGGCTTATCATCTTGAGTCGGGCCCAAGAACGCAGTTCTGAGTTAATTTTTAGTGCATTTGTCTAGTTGGGCCGGATTTCCCTTTTGTATTTGGCCCAACTTCTTTTATTATTTTTATTTTGTCCATTTAATTTATTTTGAGTAATGCATAGTCCAAGATGTCAAAGAATCTAATTTAATTTTATAGCATTTAGGAGTGTCCAAGAGTCCAAAATGTCCAAAAAAAATAGTAATAAAAAATACAAAAAAATGTAAAAAAAAAAGAAAATTAAATAATAGAAGTAGCATTAGCAGTCTCCTGGTCCGCTCCAAGCTTCAGCAGCTAACTTGGGCCAACAGCTCTCAACAGTCCAGATCTGCAAAGCAGTCAAGGCCCAGTCAAAACTAATTAATGCTAACCCTAATATTTTCAATATAAATAAGCAGTCCGCAGAGTCAAAGAGCACACGGAGACAGATCTCAAAAATCACACAAATAAGGATTAGGGCTTCACATTGAAACCCTAATCACCAAAAACACTAAGTTCGAGTCTGAAGCAAGAACGCGCAGTAGCAGCGAGTCAGAACAGCAACCAAGAAGAGACTTTTCAGAAACGTGGAAATAAGAGGTTGGTTCCCTATGTGTTATTAGTTTCAAAAATTGAAGAAGTACTTACTTAAGTCATCTACGTCTTGTGTATATGAAGATGATTCCTTTCTATTATAAATAAATGTTTCTTAACTTCAATCTTATTCATGATTTAACAAGATGATATCTCAGATTTGTACAAAAAAAAAAAGAAACAGACCCAAATCAAAAAACAAGAAGCCATGAGAGGGAAAGATAGATAACAATAGAAGTGAGAAACAACAAACACAAAAACAGAGAATACATCAACAGGGCGTGGGTTTAGAACCAGAGAAAAATGGAATGAAAATATAGCTTTGAAAACCTAGTGACAAAAATCAAACTAGGAAATAGAAAATTAAATCAAAGACAAACGGAACTAGAGATAGAAAATAGGAGTTAGACGAAGGAAAAAGGATAGGAACCGAAACCTGTTGAAGCCAACGCCGCCGTGAGCCACCACTCCGTCACCGTGAGCACCTGTCGCCGTCGCGACGTCGTTTGGCCTGAGTATCCCTCTCTGGCCATCGCGACCCCTCCGTCCCTCTCGTTTTCTCCCCGTCGCCGGTGCACCAACGCCGGGCCAGAACCTTGCCCCACCGTCGTTCCCTTCGTCGTCACGCGTCCCGGCCGAAACCATGTCCTTCTCTCTCTTTCTTCTTTCTCACTTGCATAGATCTCTCTCCCTCCGTCAAGGCGAGAATTTCGCCTTCTCTCTCCTCCCTATTTTCTGAAACGGCGTTCAGAGGAGTACTGACTACTGAGAAATAATAGGCTTCTGTTTGGGTTAATTGTTCTTTCCTTTCTTCATTCATTTTTATTTTGTTTTTAATTTTAAGATTAAAAAATGAATTAATAAATCAGATGTATATCAACACCCTTTCTTTTTAATTATCACACACTCCTGCTTGAGCCCAACTTTATGGGTCAATTTGCACTAGGCCCAATTCGCATTCTGATATAGGTTCTGCTAACTACACCCCCTTCATTAATAATATAGCACCTCTGCTATTAACTGCACCCCTCATTTATGTTTTACAACTTACTACGTTTTCCCCTTTTTGTTCAATCAAAAACCTTTTTTTCATTAAACAAGAACAACAAGCGATGATCACTCATAACCTTTGTTAGCTTGATCATTCGTGCCGAATCGATTTCTTTCGAAAACCACTTTCAAAAGAGCAAATAAAAAACGGGTTGCTACTAATAGTCAATCAGAACCTTTGTTCGTCTGACTGGCGGTAGTGACTCTCATTTTCAAGGGTACTTAGTGGTGATTACCCATAACCTTGGTTAGTTTAATCATTCACTAAATACTCGCCCTATTCAAAAACTCACTAAAAAAGATAAAAAACAAAAACTTTTCAAAAAGACAAAGAAGAACTACGTAGCTTTGAATTCTCCATCGCACCGGGAGATACGTAGGAGCGGGCCATGTCCCGTCAAGCGCTTTTTCTAAAAAACCATTTTTCCCCCTTTTTCATAATAAATAAAGATTTTCAATAAGAAGTAGAGAGGCAAAATTAAGTATTTTCAAGTCACCACACTAAAACCACACATTTAATTAAAGGTTCCCTCTCAGTAGAGAGGACGTGTGGGGTGCTAACACCTTCCCTGCGCGTAACCGACCCCCGAACCCTATTCTCTAGTTTCGCAAGACCAATCGCTTTCCAAAAAAGGTTTTCCTAATATTTTCCTTAATAAATATTGGTGGCGGCTTCATTGTCTTAGGAAAAGTTGTGAACGAGGAAGGTTCTCCCTCGGGGACTTTTTCGGGCGCAACAATAGACACAACTCTTAAGCTCGGGAAGAGTTTTCTTGAAATAAACCCAGTCATCGGGTTGACAAACGTCTAGGGGAATGCTTTGTTCCACCTCACCAGCTCGACTCAAGAAGGTCGCCCTCGTAAGAACCCAAAGGCTATCGGGCAAGCAGTTAGACAACTAAATTTCGGTGAGATTGGGATGAACTCAAGAGTAATCGGCTAGAGTACAATCTATAGTCTGACCTTTCTTCTTGTACACATACAGAATGTGCCCCTCCAGAAAAGCCACTGGCTTCGTGGTTATAAGAAGTCCCCCCAAACTTTCTTCACTGCAAAAAATAGAACTTCCCGGATCCTCTCTACCAATTGGGGCAGAGGAAACCTCCACTTCAGCGAATTTCTCAGCGGTTTCAGGCCAAGGATGAGGCGGAGGGTGAAACGATGAGAAAGTTGATGACGAAGATGAAAAAGGGGTGGGAACAAAAGGGACTGGACTAGATGGCATTACGACCTCTACGAGAATAGGTTCAGAATCCATGAAAAAGAAAATAAATAAGCAAAGAGTTGAAGGAAACTAGCTGGAAATGGCGAAAAATCTTGAAACTTAGAGAGTTTTTGTCTTGAGAAGGAAACTAATGTAGAAAACTTGCAAAAAAGTTGAAGAAAGCGTAAATAAGAAGAAAGAAGGGGCTCACCCTTATATAGGCAATCGTCGAGCCCTGAGATTGCTCCTCCATAAACGATGTGTCCCTCGGCATCGAGGTCTATTAGTGCAGTCCGATCAGGAAATCGAAGCACTGATCGGGTTAGGTGATGGGACGTCACCTTGTTCAAACTTAAGTTTTGTGCTTGAAGCAAGGAGTCGACACACGTGGAATGGCATGTCACTTCAAGACGTCCTTACATTAAATGCAAAGCAAAAAGGATCTTTTTGGAGAAGTGCGACGATCTAACACTCGTTGCAACTCAGCTTGGTATGATATAGAGCTCGGAAGATACTGATAGACATCAAATTCTTCTAGAATTAAAAGTCTAGAGGGCTTATGTACTGGTCCAGACTTGCGTCTCCGAGCTCAGCAGGTGAGCTCCTCCCTGAAGTTCCAGCTTATACTCATGAGCCGACATCTAAAGGTGACATAAATGTTGGTAAACGCTAAGTCTGGAACTTAGACCCCATGGTTTCCCGCACAAATTAGCCGAGACTCGAGCTCTTAGTCCTTCTAGAAAGATTGACACAGTTTCAATCCACTCCCCGCCTTAGTAGGGAGCAGTTACCAACAAATACTTTAGTCCAAGTAGTAACGTACTGCTCCTTGGAAAATAGCATGAGCTCCTATAGTTGCGGAGAGGACTTAGCTCAGCTCAATTGCAACACAATCATTATAAATATGGGGCTCAACCCATCAAGTTTGGTTACTTCATTTTTTACCCTACTTTGGCGCTTACTCTCCTCTCTGAAATTTTTAAGCCCTAAACTGACTTAGGCATCAACGTGTATTTTGCAGGCACATCTCCCTTCATTGGAGCTTGAAAGCGTTTTCCATCGCGTGCAGAGAAGATCCACCGTTGTGCTAAATCCACATTAACATGTTTCTATTTGAAATAATAATAACTTACATGTATTTTTTTTGTTATCATGTTATTGGTGCGCAGTATCCTTCGGTTTTGCCGGAAACCCAAAACCTTCAAATAGGATCTAAGTCTAGTTGTCACTCGGACTAACCTTTATTGGTAATAACTTACGTGTTCGGTGATGCATATAATAGTCTAGTTATGTTTTTTAGATCAAAATAGTAGCGTGCTTAGTAATGATGTTTTGTGAGAATTAAACTCGGGATGTGATATGACAATCACTCGCTTCTCAATTGCTGCAAAAATTTCGCTTCTCCTTGGCATAGAAGGATAGTGCAAAACCAAGTTACTTTGGTTGTCCCGCAACCATACACTCACAATTAGCAATGCAGTCCTTAATTTCTCACTATGTTAATTATTGTACTCATATACCCAAATTGATTAGTCGAGGATTCTCTCTAGTTAGTAGAAATTTTTGGCAGGAGATAGAAAGACCCATCAAATAGAATAATGGGTAAATAGTGATTTTGATACTTAAATGTGAGACGCTATCATTATAATCTTTGAATGTATCAAATTTGTTAAGACGTCCCTAAGTGTCTCTTTTGTTCATAATTTTGAGGACTAAGTTGAGCAACAAAAAGTACATTAGAGGGTCAAGATGACTTATCAAAGAGATACTAGAGGATGTTTTTCAATTTCGATATATTTTGTTTACCCAATACTATTTATTATAATATTAAATAATATTATTTTATCCGATGGGGGAAGATTCAGACCAATTATGACTTTATTGTTGGAGTGTTTGCAGGTGGACATCACTTTTTCATGCAGTGACGGTAGTTTTGTTATTATTAAGCCTTTTTGTTCTTTTCATCAACTAAAGCATCACCTCTCTCTCTCTGTCTCTCAACATGGCCCTGAAATTGAAATCAACTACAGGGAATAATGGTCCCTTTTATTGGGGTCAAGATCATCTCTAGTTACCGAACACATTCTACCACCGCAAGTTTCTCTTTCTTGAGTTACAAAACTATTATTGTTTTTTTGGACAAATACAAAATCTATTATTTTGTGTTGACAAAAGGAAACTCATTGCATTTCATACATAATCAAAGTTTCGGTATAAGTAGGACTACAATCAAAATTATGGGAGCTAGCATAATGCATCGAGTCTCTAGCTAGAGTATGAGCGACGATGTTCGCTTGCCTACAGATAAAACTAACTTTATAGTTTTGTAAACCAGAAAGTAACGATTGACAGTTTATTAAGATAGTTCCATATTCAGTTACAGATTGACATGTACCGCTAATACCATCGACTACCGCTTTGCAATCAAGCTCAAAATTAATTATTTAAAAAATACTAATTTTATAGTAAAATAAAAAATAAGGTGACAATCAAATATCTCAAAAATATCGACAGTGGGGTTGAATTGTAGGACCTGAAAGGTGACTTGCGCATGGTGGTGGTCTAGTAAGATATAAGAAAATAGACGTTGATGCGAGCAGTGAGTGAAAGTGAATCGATGATGTGGTGTCAAAACAGGATCTGCCGGCAATAGACATTTGATTTGGTGAGGTTTCCATGTTTAAGTCAAGACAATAGCCGATTAGTCACATAGCTTAAGTAAGAGACGCAAAAAAATTAAATAAACTACTTAACAAAATTGTCAAACGTACGTGGCAACATGTAAATGAATTCCAACTAATTAATATAAAGAGTTATATATGTTTTATTCTCTATAAAATATATAAAATTAAACCAACACAGTTAGCGAGTGGCTTAAGCTACTCTAGACACGGGAGTTGACCCAACTCTCTCGGATTCGATTCTTGCAGTGGACAAACTCAGTGTTGGCCAGTGCAAAATTTGCTTCTAAAACATGAGCGGAGATTAGTCTTTAGTTGAAAGTGTTGAGACACTCTGTGGGTAGCCGCCATGAATAGTCTAAACCAAAAAGTTGTTTTTTATTTTAAGTTTTTAATAAATTTTCATCTCTACTTATATTTTCATTTTTATTTTGGTAAATTTTAGGTTATACTCTTGGAAAAATATTAGTAATTTACCCAATAGGATGCAGATCAATAAAACTAGTCACTTTCTATTTTACTTTTTAGCATGTAATCCACTATCTCTTTCAATTAAAATATATTTATGCGTTCACATCACGTTGATATTAAATTATTAGGATAGATGTGTCAGATTTTGAGTAAATACAAGTGAGATTGAGTAAATTATCCACACTTTTTCAAGCAACCTAGGACTCACCTAAAAGGTAAATTCACTCAACCACGTGATTTACTTGTATATTTGTAGTTTAGATTATGTTGATATTAAATTAGTGAGATACATGTCATTTTGAAGAATACTAATTACGAAAACTATGTAGCATAAATAATGTGAGCAACTTCTTATACAAATGACAAAATTAAATCCAAAAGAAACAAACTAATAAGGAGTATCTTTCCAATATATTATACCTTCTCATTTAACAACGTTCACTTTGCATTACATTGCATTGCACCCTTGAAAGGTTCGTTAACCCAGCTGTGTTTGCACGATTGTAGCAAGATGCCAGCCAGCACTTCCCATGTCTTCATTCTTCTCTCCCATTAACACTTAATATATATCTCATTCTTTCCCTTTTCTTTCCTCAGCCAACCAGCCACTATACCACACTTTGATGATGAATCAAGCTAATATTGTTGTTGAAGCTGAAAGTGGCCAAGCTGGTGCATCTGCAAAGAAAACATCAAAATCCTCCTCCAAAGAGAATAGTTATAGTGGAATAGGAGAGGAGGCATCAAAATATGAGGTTTGGGGATGGTATCTGTATGAGTTTTGCTCTTACTTTGTGCAAACTGTTCTTATCCCTGTACTATTTCCTCTTATAATCATTCAATTACAGAAGTTACCTACTGACCCTATTCTGGAATGGCAACAGAACCATCAAGGCATGGTCTGTGCAGAAAAGGAAGTTCATCTGTAAGTGCATTATTTTTCAATATATATGAATTATCTCATAATAATGGGACGTGTGTGTATCATTTTTTATCATCAAAAAGTCGCATATATCTTGTGAATGTTTCTAGAGAGAGATAAAAAAAATGAAAGATAGTTAAGGAGATTATATATATATATATATATATATATATATATATATAAATAAGGCTAGCTTGGTTGTTGGAGTGAGGGAGTTATGAAGTGGAGTGATGTAAAGACGAAGATATCGACTAACAAAATACTACTCTAGACCAATTTATAAGAAAAAAACACTTTTTAGGTTCATCGAGTAACTGATGTATCTGGTCTATATTATAAACCAAATACATCGGTTATTCAATAAACCTAAAAAGTGTTTTTTGCTTATAAATAAATTCAGAGGGAGAGAGAGAGAGAGAGATTAAAAATAAGGATTATTAAGAATATGGTTATTATTGCACTTGATGGCCCATGTGTTAAGATTGTGCAATTCTGGTCCCTCATACTTGAGTTATATGATTTTATGTCATCTAAGTATTTCCATGTTACAAGTTGTCCATCAAGTCTGTTTAGAGCCGTAAGGCCGTAATGGCCTCTCCATATGGATGTCTGGTGAATGCAAAGCTACTAGTTGTAGTTTCTAGTTAGTCACACGTTTAAGTGGATTATGCCGTTCCGAATTAATTGTCTAACTTAGGTCTGAGTTGGTGTTGATTTAAGCAATGTGGGAAAAATATCTTAATGACTTGATGAAAGAAGATATTTGGGCATGACGGGGAAAATACCATATTTGAGGGACCTTTTTTAGCCCGATCTTGCCAAGTTAGCCTAAGTCAACGTTTATTCAAACCCACATGAGCCATGTGAAAATCGAGTTTGTGCTATCTACAAGCCAATAGTTCTATGTCGACCTATGTTAATAAGTTCTTTGTTTTCACCATATTATAGGAATGAAGTATCCACGGACCTTGTCGATATTAATGGATCTCTATTAAAAAACCGACATTCTTTTATCTATACACAAGACTCGAATCTGTGACATATCTTGAATTGTTCTGTTATTTATATATAATTTTTGTTTAAATTATGGTTTTTTTATACAAACATTGAATATTTGATTGCAGGTACAGCACTCTCACAAAGCGAACAATAACAATAAGTGGTTCACACTTCTCCTCATTAGAATGGACATCAATTGCATGGGCAGGAGGTCTAGTCTTAGCCATTCCAACTCTCAGTTTCATTTCCTTCCACCTCAACACCCATTTCCAACCACTCATCACAGCAATATCCACAGGCATTGGAGTTTTCTTTTGTCTCCCAGTAGGTTTCTTCAAAACAACAAAAATCTTCTTTCCTTACATTGCTTTAATAGTCTTAGCAAGCACAGTCGCAAATGCTTCTCACACCAACCACTTTGCTCACATGTCAAAATCTCTTACAAAGAAAAAAAGTTCTAGTTTTCTCTCTCTTTATGCAACTGCTTCTGGTTGTTTGGGTTCAGCTATTATCTCAACTTTCATTTATCACATGCTTAGAGAACCTGATGATCGTAATTTATTTACACTTTGGATAGTGTCAATTTTCAGTGGATTAATATGGTTAGTTGGTGTGTTACATATTTTAACAGCTATAAATAGAACAACAGTTTCTATGTCTTTAAATAACTCAATGTTTTACCCTTGTTCTATACTTAAATACCCTAATGCAATTGGTGGGCTTATTGGGGTTTTCCTCTCATCATTTACAACAATGTGTATTTTCACTGGTGGAGTTCTTTTCCTAGTAGGTCAACTTTGTATTAAACCACTTCACTTGCTTTATTTCTGGTTGACCTACTTTCTTTTTCCTATGGTTTCTCTACCACTTTTACACCCTTTACAACAACTCATAAAAGCTGATTCTGTGAAAATGAAAATCATGGGGTTTTTGTTATCACTTTTGTCTTCTGGGTTTGGGTTTTATTTCTCAGAGAGACATTGGAAATGGGGACATATATTGATATTTGGTGCAATTCAAAGTATTGGAAGTGGACTTTTGCATGCATTTGGAAGGGTTTTGGTTTTAGAATGTGCCCCAGTTGGAAAAGAAGGTGTTTTTTCTGTTTGGTATGCTTGGATTAAAGCTTCAGGGTTGTGTTTGGGTTTCACAGTGGCTTCTGTTGTTCATGGACGAATTAAAACTTCTTTTGGAGCTGCTTTTTGTGCTGCTCTTGTTGGAATTGTTGTTTTGCTTTTTGGAAATGTTGCTGGTGCTAGCAATGTAAGTGATGAGAGTGGCTCTCATGATAATAAATCTGAGTTAGATTCGAAAGAATCTATCAGTGTTTGAAACACCAGAAAAAGAATAAACCAATGTTAATTATTTACAAATTATTACAACAATCGTATATGTTCTATATGTGTTTTATATTCTTTTGGTTGTATTTTGGTTGGATAATATGATGAATATAAGTAAAAATAATTAAACTCGTGCTTATTATTTTTGAGTAATGTTATTCCGCCAAAATTTTCCAGTCAAAAACCACATTACAATACCAATTAACCAAGTTTTTTAAGCCATTAACCAACCTACTTTTTCACAATTTTCTAGGCCATTGACTAAAAACTGTGAAAAAGTAGGTTGGTTAGTAGCTTAAAAAACTTGGTTAATTGGTGTTGTAATGTGATTTTTGTCTATTTTTGGCTGGAAAACTTTGGCTGAATATCATTACTCATTATTTTTAGACCAAATGGATTGCTTAGCATTTCTCCAGCAATTCATAGTGTTATTTTTTTTTTTGACAAAATTCATAGTGTTATTAAAAAGAAAAAAAAAAGAATACAATCACACTTGAAGGGAAAAAGACCTAACACAAGCAAATTAATGAAATCTATCTATAATGATGAAATTCCCTTAAAAAAGAAACTATTTTACAATGAACACCGGTATACTAATCCACCAAACAAAAGAAAAACCGAACTCATAGGAGGGAAATATGTTAATACATTCATTGCCTTCTTCTTAAATGGGTAGTATGGACCTTGAGTGCCTTTTGACTTGATCTTTTCTTTTGTGATCTTAACATAATAATGGATAAAGTTTTCTTTGGTTGACTCTCATCTCCATGCATGCACTACAACAGATTTGGGGATGGGCAGCGCTTTTTTTTAGCCATGGGCAGCGCTTTTGAGCGCTGCTAAACTTGGCGCTACTGATTTCATTCCCACAATGGGCAGCGCTTCCTAAAAAGCGCTGCCCATCGCCCCAGCGCGTTCTCCTATAGGCAGCGCTTCCTAAAAAGCGCTGCCTATCGCCCCAGCGCGTTCACCTATAGGCAGCGCTTACAGCCAAAAGCGCTGCCCATTGTATATATATATATATATATATATATATATATATATATATATATATATATATATATATATATATATATATATATATATATATATATTTAATTTTTTTCTCATTTTGTTTATTTTCCTTTTTTCTGTTTTTGTTTATTGTTCCTCTTTCAAGTTTTTTCTGTCTTTCTTTATTTTTTATTGTTCACCTAATTTTGTTTACACTTTTCAGATAACAATTTCCTTCTTCAAGTCTATTGTTCCTCTTTCAAGTTCTTTCTTCTTCTAATTTTCTGAGTGTGGTTACCTTGCAAAAGAAAAACAAACAAGTTAGGGTTTGTTCATTAGAGAGAAAGAGAAGAAAAACAGATCTAATAGAAAGA
Source organism: Astragalus membranaceus (assembly GCA_039519185.1). Taxonomy (NCBI): domain Eukaryota; kingdom Viridiplantae; phylum Streptophyta; class Magnoliopsida; order Fabales; family Fabaceae; genus Astragalus; species Astragalus membranaceus. Next base: position 123,743,744 of record CM076846.1, read on the forward strand.
AAGGGAGGAATACAACCTATGAGAGTACTGTTGTCTCAGTATCTTGAAATCATTTACCATCTCATTCATACGCAACAGTCACATGTGAAACAAACCCAGAGAGAAATAAGAGTTTCTAAATTGCAAGAACAGAACAAAAATCAAGAGGGGTTTTGGTAATTACCTTGAATCTGTAAGATTTATCAAGAAATAAAAAAAAAACCCTAGCAGAAACAGTGAAAGAAAAAATGCAAGAAAAGAAGAAGATGAAGTGAAGTGAAGAAAAGAAGAAGTAGAGGGTTTCTGGTTCACAACTCTTCATTTTGAGAGTGAGTGAGAGGAATTTTATTGACTAAAGCGATGGGCAGCGCTTTTTAAAAAGCGCTTCCCATCGCCCTAGCGCGTTCCACCATAGGCAGCGCTTCCTAAAAAGCGTTGCCCATCGCCCCAACGCGTACACCATAGTTTGGGCTTCCTATAAAGCGTTGCCCATTGCCCCAGCGCATTTTAACCAAAAGCAGCGCTTCCTTAAAAAGCGCTACTCATTCCCAGCGCGTTTTAGTCAAAAGCAGCACTTCCTTAAAGAGCGTTGTCCAATAGGGCGCCCTTTTTCTCAACATCTGGCGTAGTGATGATGAGGGGGAAAGCCATCTTCCTCAATAGGGTAAGGGTATGATGTGTGATCATCTGCCTAGCTTACGTCAAATAGACATATATCAACCTAAATAGCTTCAAGAGCCTTAGAGTCTGTTGAGAAGCATGGTAGAGCCCAACAAAAAGAGAAATAAACTAAGAGAAACAGTGATATTGGAATTGATATAATGAAAAGTGGTTATTACAAGTGAGTTTTGGATACACTTATATAGTGAACCTTGCAACCACTAATGGAAAAAAGGCTTTTTATATCGGTTAAAATTGACATTTCATATCGGTTCCCGAACCGATGCCGAAAAAGGAGATATAGAAAGTAGGGACATTTCATATCGGTTCCTGAACCGTTATGAAAAGTTGTTTTTATATCGGTCGCCCATTGAACCGATATGAAAAGTCTCTTTTTTTTAAAAAAAATAGACTTTTCATATCGGTTCCCATAGAAAACCGATATGAAAAGTCTTTTTTTTAAAAAAAAAATAGACTTTTCATATCGGTTCCAATAAAAAACCGATATGAAAAGTCTTTTTTTTTAAAAAAAAAGAGACTTTTCATATCGGTTTTCTTTGGGAACCGATATGAAAAGTCTCTTTTTTTTTTTAAAAAAAAAAGTGAGGTTGTCTTCCTGTAGGGAAGACTTTATAGCTTTGTCGCTTTGTTTGGATTAATCGATTCATCCAAGGAGAAAACTTAAGATATACTTATGTGGATTAATCGATTCATCTAAGAAAAAACATGACAGTCATTAGCCATATACTTATGAATAGTAACAAACAATTACTATGACAAAAGTGCTTTTAACTTGTTCTTCAATAACAATAGCCCTATTTCCATCTTTCTCAAAAAGTTCATACGCAAAGCGTGCATGTTGTTCCCAACGATCAAGAGCTTCAAGTTGATGCACACTCAATGCAGCTGCACAAAATTCCTCAAAGTCCATCCTTCTATGTTGTAATGAATTCTGAGACCAAAAGGGAAACAAAAGGAACATATGAGAGAGCAACCCGGCGCAAAATAAAAACCATACACACACATTCGCAGAATAATTACTAACAACCATGGGTGGTAATCAATACCTTTCCATTTTCTTCAGAACTTTATATCCCATTTCTGTTGCAATATCCTCAACCTTCTCTGTCATATCTGTTGGTGAATAATTGGATGTAAATCTTATCTTCCTCTCAGAGACATCCTAAACAAGATAAGAAATTGAAGGGTTTGCTAAAGTACAGATAGGTTTTCTTATCTGGTTGCTAAAGTACAGATAGGTTTTCTTGCCAGAAGATGTAGTTGTAGGCACTTTAGAAAGACCAGTGTAGTTTCCACCCGATTTTGCCAAACAGATTTTCGCTATAAAGTCAAAGAGCTCATTTTCTTTCACAAAAGGTTGGGTTGCATAATCTTCAACAGGCATCCACTGAATAGAAAAACAAAACATGTTAGAACTTAGAATATTAATTAGACAGTAGTTGAAAATTAGTGGGATATTCATTTCAATTTGACCTTAGAGCATAGTATATGGATATATATATATATACCTTTGCCTCTTTAATTTCTGAATCCTGCCTGTGAATGTCAGTGGATTGAGGTTGCAGCAAGCAAACAAAGAACAAGTCTGATTTCTGGCCAGAAGATGTAGTTGTAGGCGCTTTAGAAAGACCAGTGTAGTTTCCACCCGATTTTGCCAAACAGATTTTCGCTATAAAGTCAAAGAGCTCATTTTCTTTCACAAAAGGTTGGGATGCATAATCTTCAACAGGCATCCACTGAATAGAAAAACAAAACATGTTAGAACTTAGAATATTAATTAGACAGTAGTTGAAAATTAGTGGGATATTCATTTCAATTTGACCTTAGAGCATAGTATATGGATATATATATATATATATATATATATATATATATATATATATATATATATATATATATATATACCTTTGCCTCTTTAATTTCTGAATCCTGCCTGTGAATGTCAGTGGATTGAGGTTGCAGCAAGCAAACAAAGAACAAGTCTGATTCCCTGATATCAAAGAGACAATGTATAAGGTAAAGTAAATGTAAAGGTCACATACTATGAAATGGAAAGACTTATGGCTCTCCCCGATACCAAAAACATTTTTGTCTCATGAAGAACATTTATGAAATGTAATTTCTTTTTTTATTACTTTAAGAAAATTAACACTGATAACTAGTTGATGGAGTTGGTGTCATAGTCTTACCTGACTGCTAAAATCTCAACGAACTTTGTCTCAATCTAAAAAGAAGATTAAAAGTAAATGACATTAGATTTTGGAAAAGGCCCAAAAGATCATCAAAATAAATAGTAAACTATAAGAGGTTTTTTTTTTTAAAAAAAATGTTTTTACATACCCCTGTTTCTTCCTTGACTTCTCTAATTACAGCATCATAAATATCCTCACCCTGCAAATGAAATTAAAATGAATAAAAAGATAATTTGGTAAGTTTAATAATTTGGTAAGTTTATATACAGTACCTCATTAACAGCTCCTGTAGGCATCTTTCATACACCCGTGCCTCCAAATCTGCCACTGTTTTCCTGAACCACTAGCACCTATCATATGAAACAAGAATATTTACTCCTCAATAAACATACAAGTTTGAGAAAGACTAGTTTGAAAAGTCAACATAAAGAGTTGACCGTTGACCTAAGAAAGCTGATCAATAGACATAAAAGTTTGACAAAGTCCACGAATTTCAACCACTGATATTATTTCTAAGACGTGTTGACTTGACAAGATGATGTAAAAAGTCAAGTCAACTCTGTGTATTCCTGTTTCCCCTTATTGGTTATTGATTGGTAAATGGTGAAAAAGAGGAATCTGAAGGAGGAAGAGAGAAAAGAAAGATTACCTCTCTGTTGTTATTGATGACAAAAGCACCAACACCAATGCGATGTGAAGCATTTGGAGGAATTGTATCTGGAGTATCTGGGATCCAATATACAAGCATCACATAATCTGGTTCAGCATGGTGATACCTAAATCCAGCCTGCAAATAAATCAAAATGCACTTATAATTAAGATTAATTAATCTCTAACTAAGGTCTAATTAAGCACTTATATGCTAGTTACCTTTACCGCAGGATCAACAAGATTTGAGTGTTGTATAGGCAACTTAATCCACATTCCCTTCTTTCCCAGTTGCTTCCAATGGGAGATTGAGGCTTCTAATTTAGAAGCAAAGAGTAGAGAATCCTTCACAGACTCTGTAGATATTTAGACAAACCAAACACTTTTGGATATTGTAATTGATTGAATGAAAAATTAACAAGGATGAATTGCTTGATTGGGAGAAAGAAGATGAGAGGAAGAATTTATATATAATGTATAGTATTTCTTACTCTTTCTTTCCATGAAATTCACAATCATAAACAAACAAACCCTTCAATTTCTTATCTTGTGTAGCATTAAAGAAGATGTGTACCCTTATAGGATATTAATGCTTTTATTTTCTGAAGACAGGATGACTATCTTTATAGCATCACCAACAATATAAACCTTAAAGAGAACACCTCTTGCACCAAAAAGAAACATGTATTTTTCACTTTGTACTTCTAGCCATTGATTGAAGAGTAAAAGATTGATAAATAAACAGCAACTGCTTACCATGGTTGACAAACTCCTTGAGAACAAGAGGAGGTTCAAGTTTTTGAAGTGAGTACCGCTCATAAGCAAGGGATAATTCATGGGACTTGGGACTTCCATCAGCAACCAAGGGCTTTGCAACTAAAATGATTTTGCAGTTGCAAACATAACAAGGAAACTTCAAATTAAGCATTACAAATTCAAATATGAAGTAGTGTGATCAGACATAAAAAAAGATAGCATTACAATCGAATAGGAATACATGATAACAAAAAAGCAATATGTCAGCCAATGCAAGGAATTGAGATTGATTCATTTAACTATGAAGCATACAAGAAAGAAACATACCCATTCAAACTTCTTCTCGGGAGGTCTATCAGCAAGAATATCTAAAGGCAATACGGGACTTGAAAATGCCTCCTAATGAACAAAAAACATTATGAGACAAAAAGTCCAATCACTAGAGGGGAAAAAACGGACAGTAGAAAAACAATGCCAACGCATTAAACATGTAAAGCAGCGCTTGTGGGGACACGGAACTTCACTACAGCTGGTTCACCATTAAATAGTCCCTTTGATTTTGCCTCCAGCTCAAATGTGTGGGAGAGGATGCCACCACTGCAAATAATATTTGTTTGTAAAAATAAATTAACCAAAATGCAGCACAGCAGAAACAAGAGGTAACCCAAAGTAGCAAGAGTTACAGAAATCAATATAAAACTCACGCATCAAGCTTTTCCCATGACTTTGAAGTGGTACCACTGATTACACTGAAAAGATCACTTGGCCAACTATCATCTGCTAGACTCACATCATATGCAGTCCTTTAAAAGAAAGGAAGAAAATGGTTAGCTCAAATAATAAGCAAAAATTAATATGCAGTCCTTTAAAAGAAAGGAAGAAAGGAATTCAATAGGTCTAACTGTTGGGAAACAAAGCCATGATTTAACGGAAGGAACAGTATGCAAAGTCCTATCTATTGAGTTACATCCTCAGCAACTAACCTACCATGATCAATATCAGTAAAATAAGAGAGACTTTGCAATGTACTTCACAATCAGAATCACCCACACGACAAATCATAGGTATGACCAGAAAGGTTCAATTTTTTTCACATCAAGTTTATCTAACTTCAAATTACAAAGGAACTCTGAACTCTCCATTTCTTTTCAACCAGATCAAAATGAAACAAGTAAGAACTCAAATTCATTTCCTTCCCCTTACTAATACATGCAAGCAAAATGAACACACCCAAAATGCTTAAGAAATTGCCAACAAACAAAATCACAGAATTTTATCATTTCACTTAATTCTACTACCAATCTGATCAAATGTTAACCTATTCCTTAATTTTCCACATCATCTTAAATAAAAATAAGAAATAAACAAAGATCCAGCACCAATTCCTCATTCCCATAACATCTTATCATAAATCATACAAACAGAGACGAAGCCATAGCTGTAGCTCAAGATCCACAACCTCAATTCCATTTAGCTATCTATCCACAAAATAATCATCTGAGCAAGATTCGATGGACATAGGTGACACATAAATAACTCTTATGTGTTGCATAAAAGAAAAGGAATCGGGATGGAATCCTTACATGAAATTTATCAAAAAGCGAGGGAGATTACGGATGTTGGTGAGAGGTGGTGGTGTGACGAACGAATTCGGTGGTCGTAAAGAGCGGCGACGTAGACAACGATGGAGAGCAGATCAAACAACGCTAGGGAGAAGCTTGCAGAGAGTGATGCAGATCGAAGTTGCAGAGAGCGATGGAGATCGAAGTTGCAGAAAGCCATGGAGATCGAAGTTGCAGAGAGCCATGGAGATCGAAGTTGCAGACAGAGAAGTTACAGAGAGAGCAGCTCGGAGTGGGGAAGGGTCCTATGGCGGTGAGCAGAAGAGTGGTGATTGAACGATTAGGGTTCCTGGTTGTAGAGGGCGATTAGGGAGAGAGCGAACAAAATGAGAGGAGTTGAGAGGGAGCGTATGTCAAAGGTTCAATTTTTTAGTTTCTATAACGGGTGGTATTTTGACCCGTTATAGAAGCCTTGATTTTTTCACTTTCTATAACGGTTATGAAATGGAACCGATATGAAAGATGGTTTTTGCACTTTCTATATCGGTTCCTGTGGAAACCGATATAAAAAGTGTAATTTTAATTACAAAACTGCCACCGCGTCACTTTTAACATCAGACCGTTTTTAACCGATATAAATAGCAGTTATAAAAAGCATTTTTTCCACTAGTGAACTAATCACAACTAACTTTTAACTACCTAAGCAATATTAAAATCAACTTTAGCAACTAATTTTAACAGTCCCCCGCAAGTTGGAATGTGGATTAACATTTCCAACTTGGGATGAACATTATATGTCCAAGAAAAATGAAATACAACGTAACCAATTAAACACTAAGAAAAACACTCATTAGCGACGGATATTATCGAGGGAACAAAAAACCGCCGCTAAAAACAGTTTGCGAGGGATTTAGCGACGGACAGGGCCGTCGCTATAAAAGGTGCCTTGTTTTTTGATCCAATTTCATCGCTAAAAAGGTGACACGTGCTTGGAAGTTGAGCGCATAAAAGGTGCCTTGTTTTTTGATCCAAATCCGTCGCTAAATCCTCCCAGTTCGTCGCTAAAAAGGTGCCACGTTCTTGAATTAATTCAAATTCGTTGCTAAATCCTCTCTGTCCGTCGCTAAAAGTCTCGCCAACATAATTCAAATCCGTCGCTAAAGGGTTTTGTCCGTTGTCGTGACCGTGATCCCGACGTAGACGGCTCAAAAATTGATAATTATAGGAGTCGCCGCCCAATTTATTTAATAGGAAAAATTGAGAAAAACCTAACTAGAAGTTATTGGTCCATGAACTAGATTGGATTCGGGAGTCGGTTATGCATAGGGAAGGGCGAAAACTAAATTCCACAGCACCCCTAATACATCTGTCCTAAGACAGTTACCCTAAATCTGATTGTGCAAGTATTAATAAATTACTTAATCATTTGTTTACCCTGAAAATAATATTAAGTAAAAAAGAATTATTTAGAAAGAAATAAAACAGGGACTAATTTAAGAAGAATTTAATTTTGACTTGACGGGGAAGCCCCGCTCCTACGTATCCTCCAGTGCAATGAGGAACTCAACAGTCACGTAGTTCTTCCTGAAAAAGTTTGTTGGTTGGTTGATTTTATATTTTTTTTTGTAAGGGGTTTGAGATCACCGAGCTGTACAACTCAGGCATCTTAAACCAGGATTGCGAGGTTGACAAGATGTACATCTCAATCAAGCTCATTTTTTAGTTTTTTGGAAAATAGGTGTTAAGGAAAAAAATGATTATTTATTAGGAAAAAAAATTAATTTAGCTTGATGGGGAAGCTCCGCTCCTACGTATCTCCGAAGCGGAGAATCAAAGGCCACGTACTTCTTCTTGAAAAATATTTGTGTTTTAATTGATTTTAATTTTTGAAAGGGGTTTAAGATCAAAGCCGTACGGCTAAAGTCTCTTAAACCGGGATTGACAAGATGTACATCTCAGCCAAACCCATTTTTTATAATTTTATAAGTTTTTTGTAAAAGGAAATTATTTTGCGAAGAAATAAACAAAAAAACAAAAAGGGGGTGAAATATTAAAATGGGGTGCAATTAACCACGGGGGGGTGGTATTATTAAAACTGGGGTGCAGACAGTAGGACTATTGGGCTAATAAGGCTGGCCGGCGAAACCAAAGGCCTAAGGGAGATATGCATTAAATTTGTGGGGTGTTATTATAGCTCTGGTCTAAAATAAAAATAAACAAATAAAATAAATATAAATATATAATATACCTTGAGAGATGGGAACCCTAATCCCCACTTTCTTTGTGCCGCTGCAATGCGTAAAAGAGGAAGGCGCAGATTTCGAAAACAAAAGTGGTCAACCTCACTTTTTTTAAAAAAACAATTGTTGCTTTAAAAATAAAAAAAACAATAAAGTAAGTAAACAAAAAGTAAGATTGAAAGGGACATGAGAGGGGTAGGGGCTGCTGACGCCTACTTATTTTTCATTTTCAATTAAAAAGGAAAAGAAACATATTATAATAAACAAAATTAAAAAAAAAGAAGGGTATATGAAGTGGAAATAGGTACACGGTTAAAATAACAATGGGATCTGAAATCCCTAAATCCCAAATGTGCATTGCAGAGAGAAAGAGTGAGAGATAGAGGGAGAGCTGAGATACAAACAGAGAGATGTGATGAGAGAGAGCAAGCCAACAGTACGGTGGTGTTCGCGGTGCGAATCAAGGTGGTGGTATACCGGAGGCGGTGATTGCGATGACGGCGCTGATACGCCGATGACGGAGACAGTGGTGTCTAGGAGTGTGATGGCTTCCCTTCTTTCTTTATGCTTGTCTGTTTTCGCTGGTTTTTTTGGTGGTGATGGTAAGGCTGTAGTGGTGATGTCCGGAGGTGGTATATGGTGGTTTACGGTGGCAACGGTTCTGGGCGTAGATGGTGGCCGTGGGGTGACCGTGGGGTGGCCGTGAGGGGTGATGGTGGTGGTGGTTCGCCCGCGAGTTTGTGGTGGCTGTGGGTGGCGGTTTTGGTTGTGAGGTGGCTGTTGGTTGTTGGGAGGGAGGAGGTGGTGAGTGCTCTTCCTATTTTCCAACTTTCTTTCTCCCCTCCCCTTTTGCTTCTGTTTGTTTCCCCCTCCTCTTCCTCCTCGTTCCTCTCCCCCCTGGCGTTTTCGTTTGTCTCCTTAATAGAGGCCTCAGGTTTTTTTTTTCTATGGCTAGCTGTGAGCTCTTGAAAGGTCTCTCTCAATTTCCAAATTCATGATACTGCATTTTCTGTTTTTTCTGATTAGGCGTTGGTCTCTGTCCTGTAGGCTTAAAACGTGATTAAAGGGTTTGAAAGAGGACAGACCTTAGCATTGGATCCCTATGTGTGTGCAGCTGTATGTTTGATGTTGGTGATGCTGGGTGCGCAGTAGTGCAGTTGCCTGCACTTGTGAGAACATGTCATGGAGATGATAAAAGAAGTTCTAAACTTAACCAAAAATAGAAAATGCTTACCTGATGCCTTTTTTTGTATTTTTTTATAACAAATAATATCATAATACAATATATAATCAACATTTCTTATTTTTATTTTATTAAAATTCTACTAATAACAATTCACAAAAATAAAAGGGTTAAATATGTTTTTAGTCTCTACAAAATCGGCTCCTTCTAAGTTTAGTCCCTACATTAACGAAATAGGCGTTTTGGTCCTCATCTTATTTTCCCGTTTTCAATTTTAGTCCCTCATGACTTTTAATAGCGCTTCAAAACTTTTAATAGCGCTTTTTTGACCTTTTCTAAGCGTTATTAAAAGTTTTGTAGCGCTATTAAAAGTCATGAGGGACCAAAATTGAAAACAAAAAAAATAAGATGAGGACCAAAACGCCTATTTCGTTAATGTAGGGACTAAACTTAGAAGGAGCCGATTTTGTAGGGACTAAAAACATATTTTACCCAAAATAAAAAGGTACTATTAATAAAAAATTCAAAAATCACCAATAAGTCCAAAATGACACACAAAGTCGATTAAAATCACAAAATGGATAACCAAGATATTTTTTGGAATTTTCACGAAAAAGAAGGAAATGCCGGTTAAAATTGAGTGTTCACATCTGTTGCTAAATGTGGATTTGCTTTTAAAACCACAATTCTCCATCTCCATTTCTCACATTTCACTCTCTTTCTCCCTTACTCTTCTCCTTTTCTCTCTACCCGAATCTACTCTTCACCACCACACCGCCACCATCACCACCACATTTCTCACCTAATCCACCTTTCACCACCACCACACCACCACCACCACTCATCCTCTCTCTCTCTCTCACTCTCACTCTCTTTCTTCCTTACTCTTCCCCTTCTCTCCCTCTACCCAAATCCACCTTTCATCACCACACCACCACCACCACATAGCTCCTCTCATCCTCACTCACTCACTCTCTCTCTCTGTCTCTCTCTCTCTCTCTCACTCACTGTAACACCCCATTTTCATTTAAATGTTTATTTAATTATTTGTGTGATTCATTTGATCAGATTTATTTGTTAGATTTAATTAAATAGAGATTAAGTGGTAAAAACAATAATAGAATTAACCTTTAAATAGTTATTACCCCCCTGCAAATATACCCATTATCCAGTTACCCCCTGTCATACCCTAATTTTGTCTGGCTAATTGAAAAAATCCAAAAAGTTTGTATTCTCGTTGTGTCACGTATCGTTTTTAAGCGCATGTATCTTTAGCGTTCTAGTGCGACGATTATTTCGACGATCGTTTAATTTTAGTGTGTAGCTATCGTTATTGGTAAAAAAAATAATACAAAAAAAAACATAAGCCAATAAAGTTGAATAATCCAAAGTGTTATTATATAACCAGTTTCTTTACAAACATGTGAACCAAAAAAGCAAAACAGTACAAAAACAATACAAAACACCAAAAATTGCAAAATCAAAAGAAGAGAGGGGGCGCAGCATGCTGGCTGCTTGCCCTAGGGTTGTCCTTTTGATCCTCTTTTCTTCCCCCTTGTCCTTCCTTTGACTGTCCTTGGCACCCTAAAATTGCCCCAGCTGTTGTCCTTTTTTATTCCCTCAAAGATGCTGTCCTTTTGATGCCATCCATTTGCCCTAATTGCTGGCTGCCATCAGCACCAATTCACCTATAAAAACCAAACAACAATGAACAGTAGAGGAGGAGGGGGAGAATCAACAGAAAATTGAAACCAAAGTACGCTCAAAATAGGCACACACTAATATCCAGTGACCGAAAAACACACGACACACCCACACACACAGTCACTGGAGGAAAGATCTGAAACAATGTTAAGAAATCAGGGAAGAAAGAAAAAGGGGGCGTGAAGCTTCGGCCACCTTGTAGTGGTCACCACCGAAGCTCCGCCACCAAACACCACAATAGCCGCAATAAACAAAACCACCACAGAACCACTGCCCCACCATCGGAACCACCCTTCACCATTCGCCCTCCTCATGCACCACCACCAAACCTCCTTCCCAAACAGCCACCAAATCACTCAAACCGTTCACCCTTTAACCCTCCTCTCTCCGCCGTCTTCCCGTTTTGCCCCCTCCACCACCGTGTCGGTACCAACACGAACATCTCCCACCATCGTCGTTTCCACCATCGCCGGTCACCACGCAACATCATCATCCCCTTCGCGCCGCCGCGAGTCACTGACTCATCGTCGTCGTAACGTCACCATCAACGCCGTCGCCTTCGTCGGAGACGAGCTCACCACCACCGCATACACCACCGGCCAAGGGACAGCTGGTCACCCTCTCTGGAGCCGTCGCACACAACCGTCGTACGTCTTCCCACCATCGTTCTCTCTCTTTCTTTCTCTGGACATCTCACGCTCTCTCTGCTAAAAACGGAGGTGAGGTTAAAATTGGAGATAGGGATGAGTTTTTTTTTTGTAGATCGGTTGTGAAGAGGAGGAGGGAGAAATTGAGAGTGGCGGAGGAAAGAGGGAGAGAGGGATCCGGTTCATGGTGGTGGAGGGAGAGGAGAAGAGAAATAGATAGCTTATGCGTGAAAAAAAAATATTGAAATTAAAGTCAGGGATTGGAAGGTACGGCGCTGAGTGATGGTTTAGGTTAAGGGAAGTTAGGTTTATTCTGACTATAGGGTATTGGGCTTGGGTCGTGGGCTGTGTGGCCTTATTTTCGTTTAGAAATTAGGTTCATAATCACACCCCTGGATTTCGTAATGCGCCCTCCTTTTTTTAAAATCATATTGATCTTCACGCCCCATATTCCACTGCGTACACCCCCTCATACGGCCCATTCCCATTTTTTTGCAGCCCAGCCTACAAAAACAAGCTAGGCTCGCTGTTTGCACCTCCCTTTTTAAAAATACAACCTCCTGCTCCTTTTCACACCCCTTTTTAAATATGCACCCCCTACTTCTCCTTTTTTTTTTAAATTTCTTTTCCATAAATAAAAACGTTTTCTTTCACAAACCTATTTCTTCCCAAGTAACAAATAAACGTTTTCTCAAACATAAAAAATGGTTTGTTACTAATGGTCACTCTGAGCTTAGCTTGTTTGACCGTTAATAACAGCTTCAGCTTTCAAACGAGCTGTGAGTGACGACCACTCTGAGTTTCACTTGTTTGGTCGTCATGAATACTTCTCCTAATTTCAAAAATAAATAATTAAAAAAAAAACACCAACACACAAACTTTTTCTACCAAGAACTACGTGTGATTTGATTCTCTACCAGGAGATACGTAGGACCAGAGGGCGGCCGACCTCTGTCAATTGCATTAATAAAAAACCTTTTTTTTTCTCTCTTCTTTTTATCCATTTCTCAAAAAGTACAAAAATAACTAACCGTTTAGCGAGTCTTTTATTATTATTATTATAAGGGTAAAAACATTATTTTTGAATTAATAAACGCTTACACATTTAGTTAAAAGGTAACCTTTCTTAGGAAGGATGTCGTAGGGTGCTAATACCTTCCCTACGCATAAACGACTCCCGAGCCTAAATCTGGTCCGCAAGACCCATTTATCCACTCAATAGGGATTTTCCAATGTTTGCCCTTAAACTAAAACTTTGGTGGCGGCTTCATTCAAGAATGTCGAAGAATCCCTCCTCCGGATTTTTCGGTCGCTACACCCCCCTACAAAAAAAAACATTTAAAACAAATCTTGCAAAATGTAATGTTATCCAGTTACCCCCCTGCCGTTAGATTTTGTGTTAAAATATGTAAAATGCCACATATCCAGTTACCCCCTGCCACGTGTCACCTTATTATTGGGCCTCTGTGACACGTGGCACTGACATGCCACGTCAGCATCCTACGTCACCACGGCCACGTGGCACTGACATGTGCCACGTCAGCAACCAATGGATGGCTGCCACGTGGCACTGACTTGGCATTGGGTGAATAGCGTGTTACTAACAAAAATACAAGTTTTGGCTAACATGGGATTCGAACCCATGACCATTGAGTGATATAGTTTCGCAAATACCACTAAACCACCTGCATATTTCTAAACCAAAAGCCAGCAACAAATATATATTACATAATTAGTTATTATTTTGACCAAAACTTCATCTTCATCCTCAAAAACTTCATCTTCGTTATGTGCCTAGCTGTTTCAATTTTTACACTGATTGTAGTGACATATATGGACAAAGATAAAAGTTTCAATATGTCTTCCAAGAGGAAAAATGTGAATCGAAAACACGAGGATTCAAAATTGGATCCAAGGATGTGATGATGCTGTAAATTCAGTATACAAAACTTAATAAATTTTAAAAAAAATGGAAGTCAAGCTTTGCAACTATAGATAACAATCAGTTTCCCCATGGATAACAATTCTATTATCTGTGTCAAATCAACATTCAAGAGGAAAGGTATAGTTTTTTTTATTTGTATATAAACAATCATGTTACAGCTAGATTAAATCAACAACATTAGACACAATATTCAAGCCCATTAGTGAGACACAATATTCAAGCCCATTAGTGTTACTTCATGAAAACCGCATCATCGATTATTCTCAAATACCATCTCGCACATCTTAGCTTTTCCCAATTCGATTTTCTTTTTTTCCCAAATCGATTTTCGTTCCTGCATCTTTGATTTTTGTTTTTTACTAAATCGATTTTCGTTTTGTTCCCAATTCGAATCTGAAGAACGAAGAAGATGATGATTATTTGTTTCCAGATTTGATGAAGATTTGATGATGAAGACTTGATTTGATGAAGATTTGATGATTATTTGTTTCCAGATTTGATGATGATTATTTGTTCCCAATTGGTTTCCAGATCTGATGTTATTATTTGTTCAAAATAATAATTTAATATCTAATATATATTTGTTGCTGGAATTAGTTTCACAAATGTGAATGTGGCTTAGTGGTATTAATTTGTTTGCATCACTGAGGGGTCAAGGGTTTGAATTCCATGTTAGCCAAAACTTGCATTTTTTTTAGTAACACACTATTCACCCAATGCCAAGTCAGTGCCACGTGGCAGCCATCCATTAGATGCTGACGTGGCATGTCAGTGCCACGTGTCACAGAGGCCCAATAATAAGGTGACACGTGGCAGGGGGGTAACTGGATATGTGACATTTTACATATTTTAACAGAAAATCTAACGGCAGGGGGGTAACTGGATAACATTACATTTTGCAAGGTTTGTTTTAAATGTTTTTTTTTGTAGGGGGGTAACTGGATAATGAGTATATTTGCAGGGGGGTAATAACTATTTAAACCTAGAATTAATTATTATTACATGATTAGTGTGGGTTGGTCCATGAGGGATTAGCATTAGCGAAACCTAAGTAGGAGGCCTTGAGTAAGGAGTGTCCAAGTTAATAAGTAAATAGCCCATGACCCAATCCCTTGGTGTAGGCGCATACATAAGCAAAAAATTAGGGTTTTGGCTCATTAGTGGAAAAAGAAAAGAAAGAGCGAAGTGAGAAGAGAGGGATAGAGTTGTGCGACGGCTAGAGAAGAAAAGGAGAGGAAGAGCGCAATTCAAGAAGATAGAAAGAGGGGGGCGTGGATCATCAAGAAGAGGAAAGAAAAGAGAAGGAGAAAAGCTAGGGTTTTGGCAAATTCTAACCTAGGGTTTCGTTGTTCATCAAGCATAAGGTAAGGGTGGGATTTAATTCAATATAAGGGTTTATGAGGGATCTACATGTGGGGTTTTAGGGTGTCTTGATCACCATATTGTTGTCTTGAAAAATCGCATGCCCTATGATTGTTTGCCTTGTTGAGTAATTTGATGTATGCTTGATTTCCTCACATTCCTATGCCTAAATGATATGTTGTTATGCTCATAATAATAATTGTTGCCATATGATGATTTGTTGTTGAGAATTTATGATTTTGCATGTCAAGTGTTTGAGCAAATGCATAAGTATGTGGTGTTGAAATTGTTGTTTGGGAATTGATCATGATGAGTTCTACTTGTTTATGGTCTTTGTGCATTTCTGGACACTGTTTCGGTTTTTCTGAAACTGGTACTGTTTGGTTGATCCAAAAATTATGTGGCTGTTTGTTTTTGAAAATAGACTTAAAGCCGGTCGTTTTGGCACTGAGTTCGTTCAATTTGGGGTTGTGTAGCTCAAGTTATGAGCCTCCAAAGTTGGGTCAAATTTCTGGAATCAAACTGTGAGTAGGTTCGGTTTTTGTAGGCTTTGTGTTATCAATTGAACTCCGTTTTGAACGATTCTTGTTTCATTGGAAAGTAGACTTAATTCTCTACGAAATACGCACTGGTTTCACGAAATTGCATTAAGAAATGAGAAAGAAAAATTGATTGCAAGCTGGGTAGAGAGTTCTGTCTGATTTTGGTACCACAGTGTAGTGTTTTGAAAAACTGTACCAACTGGATACTTATTTTGAAAAATAAAAATCATAGGCAGAAACTACACTCAGAGGGCTTTCCAATGAGTGGTCTTTTGTTGAAATCCGATGTCGTTTACTATTTTTAATTAATTCGCCGAAGTAGGTGTGCTGCTGTAGGAATTCAGCACTTGTGCTGTGTTGCCATTCTGTGTTGTGTTGCTGTCTTCGGATCCCTACCCATGGGCGCCAAGCCCTATTCTGTTTCTCTTGGTGTTTTGGTCCGTGCCTTCGCTGGATGCCTTGCCTATTCATATTGAGTCATTTCATTCTTACTCCTGTGTGAATTGTTCACTTTTGCAAAAATTTGGTTGGATCCCCTTCGCTGGGCGCCATTTTCAGAATGTATTAGTTTTCTCCTAAACTGTTTTCGAAATAACTTTTGACTCGGGAGTCCGATTGAGGCGTTTCAAAATGTTTTGGAAAGCTTATCCAGGTGCCTAACTGGATACTCTAATTTTAAGGCATTCTGAACTATTTTTCTAACATTGTTCCCTGGAGTTGTTTTGGTGCCCCGGGATGCCCTTGAGGCGTCTCCGGTGTCTTTTCAAAAAGTGGTCATCAATTCTAAATGTTTTGGAAAAGTGATGTGATTTAGGCCTATGGCCAGTGACGTTGATGTGTGATTGTTGGACTACAGCGTTGTCTATTGTCTTAGGCCCTTCGGCCAGTGATGTGAATTAGGCCTATGGCCAGTGACGTTGATGTGTGATTGTTTGACTGTTGTGCATACATCATTGAGTCGCATGCATACCATGAACATTAGGCCTTGTGCCAGTGACGAGAAAATTAGGCCTTTGGCCAGCGACGATATTTTAGGCCCTTGTGCCAGTGACGTAAATTAGGCCTTTGGCCAGTGACGTAGGTTGGTACCACATGCATGTGCATTGCCTGAGTCTCATATCGCATTCATATTGCACGACTGATTGAATGAAGTTGTTTGGCCATTGTGATGTGTTGTTAAAGTGATGTGTTGTTGTGAAAGTGACGTGTTAATGTATACTTAGTTGTTATTAACTGTTAAGAGTGATGTTGCTTGCTGTGATTAATTGATGTCTTGAGCCTTGTATGTGGTCTTTCATACACTTCTTATATTGTATGGAATCTCACCCCTTTTGTGGTTGTTACTTTATAGGTGAGCCCGAGTGAAGATTGTAGTCTTCCTTTTGTCTGGTGTCGTCTGCTCTGATAGGTAGTACTTGGGGAAGGGTCGATTACTGTTTTTAATCCTATTTCGGTCGATGTTGAATCTTTTAGTAGTTGGTGCGCTTTGCACTTTGTCGGTTGTTGATGTTTTTAACGATGTTGAATAGTTCCGCTGCATGTTTTGAGAAAACTACGAGGTTTTGTTTTACGTTGAAAAATGCGACACTCTTTTGACGCGAAAAACTCTGATAAATTATGAATAAACGATGGGTGAAAAAAGGGTGTTACAGTCACTCACTCTCTTTCTCCCTTACTGTTCCCCTTCTCTCTCTCTCTCTCTCTCTCTCTCTCTCTCTCTCTATCTCTCTACCCAAACCCACATTTCACCACCACACCCCACCACACCAACACCACCACCACCACGAAATTAACTTCCACTCTCACTCCTCTCTCTCTCTCTCTCTTGGGGATGCTTGATAATAATAATGTAGTAATATAATATTAATCAATAATATAATAATAAATATAACAAAAAAGCATATTTAAAAAAAACTAAAATAGATTAAAAAAAAACTAAAACACTTTGTGACACGTGACTAATGGATTAGCGAGGGAATTTGAAACCAACGGGAGTTGGCTCAGTGGTTAAGGTTTGTCCTTCCACCGGGTCCCGCTGGGGGTTGACTGGGTATGCTCCCCAGTTTGATTTCCGGTTGGAGCAGATTTCCGTTGGCCACCTCGATAGATTACTGGGGGGGGGGGAGATTAGTCTTTCGTTGTCAGCGTTGGGACACTGCCCGGTTCCAGGGGGCTCCGGGGGCTCGCCCCTTCCCTTTGTCACCAAAAAAAAAGCGAGGGAATTTGAATCCCTCGCTGGGAATTAGCGACGGATTGGTCCCTCGCAAATTAGTGACGGACTCAAATTCCCTCGCTAAATCCATTAGCAAGGAGGCTTTTAGCGACGGAATCAGTCCCTCGCTAATTCCCTCACAAAAGACCTTTAGCGACGGAAATGAGGGCTTTAGCGGCGAATTTGTCCCTCGCTAATTAGCTTTTTTTGTAGTGAAAGAAAATTAAAACAAAAAAATAAGCAAGTCGTAATCACATTGACTAAAGAATAAAAGCTGGCGAAAGAAAGTGGTAGCGGCCGAAGTGCATAACTCATAGAGTCTCCGACCTGCTTTTGGGCCATTTTGAAATTTTTCTGGTATTTCCATAGCACTCACTCCAATAGAATCAAGAATCAAGAATCTAATGCCAAATTTGGGCCATCAAATTCCAAAGATACCATATAAGGTAGAAACATAGAGAATGAAAATGCTAACTACCATATAGTTGAAGCATATATGGAGAATGAAAAATGCTAGCTACCATAGGGTAGAAGCATATAGAGAATTAAAAATACACATTTACCATAGGGTAGAAGCAGGTTGAGAATGAATTTTTCTTAACTACCATAGAGTAGAAGCACAAAGAGAATGAAAAATGCTTTACCATAGGGTAAAAACATATTGATAATGAAAAAGGCTAAACTACCATATATGGTAGAAGCATAGAGAGAAAGAAAAGGCTAGCTACCATAGGGTAAAAGCATATAGATGAGAATTAAAAATGCATAACTACCATAGGGTAGAAGCATGTTGAGAATGAAATTTGCTTAACTACCATAGTGTAGAAGCAAACAAGAATGTCGATAGAGACTAATTGCTATTATGATACCATGCGAAAATCTGCAGAATTTGTAAACAACAAATTGCAGTTCTGTAGAAAAGAAAGAATATGTGGCGACAGAGAAGCAACAAAGTAGAATGTCTCGCCCGGTCTTACACACTAAAAGAACCAAAACATGGAACAAATCATAAACAATGGTCAAGAAGAAGAACCTAATTGATAGAATTGGAAAATCAAGGTAAAAATGAACTGTTGCCAGGAACACAATAGAAACAATAATAGCTAACGACAAATGAAATCAAACGAGACATTAAGTAAATTTTGAAGTTTTTTTTTTGTTGCCAATTTGAACCTATGAAGTTGAAATTCACAGCATAGCATAATGTAAATGAAAAACAAATCCGAAACAAAAGAAACAAAAGTAAAGAAGACAAAAATGAAAAAAAAATACGCCAACATTAACTAGACAACAAATTAAAAACATGTGATTGGAATTGAGATTTTCTTTAGTAATAATTAGGATCATCTCTTCAAGGTGGATGTCATGGCTCTGATACCATGTTGAGAAGCATGGTGGAACCCAACAAAAAGAGAAATAAACTAAGAGAAAGAGTCATACTGGAATTGATAAAATGAAAACTATTTATTGCAAATGAGTTTTGGATACACGTATATAGTGAACATTGCAACTAATCACAACTAACTTTTAACTATTATAAACAAGGCAGAATAGCACTTTTGGTCCTTTATGTTTGCTCCAGATTTCACTTTGGTCCTTTATCTTTTTTTTGGTCCGTTTTGGTCCCTCATGTTTCGTTTTCGTTTCATTTTGGTCCCTCACGTTAGTTTTGACTAACGGACGCCACGCTGGCAGTTAACTGCTGACGTGGCGTCCCCATTTCATTAAATGACGTGGCATTTTTTTTGGTTTAAATAAAAAACAAATTAACAAAAACAAAAACAAAAACAAATATTAAAAATAACCTCCCTCTCCACATCACCACCGTAACCTCCCTCTCTTCTCTCTTCTCTCACAGGCCCAGCACTCTCACTCTCCCTCTCCCAGAAACACAACTGTAACCCGTCACCACCGTAACCCACTGTAACCCACATCACCACTGTAACCCACATCACCACCGTAACCCGTCGCATCTCTCTCACTCTTCTTCTCCATCTTCGCTGTTCTTCTCTCTTCTCTCCATCTTCGTTAATCTGAATCGGTTCTTCGTTTGGCTTAAAATCCATCACATCTGAAGATCTGGGTTTCATTACAACCACGAACCATGACTACCACGAACCATGAACCCAGATCTGAGAGAGAGAGGAACACACAAAGATCTGCGTTTGATGAACCCATGAACCCAGATCTGCGTTTGGCTTAAAATCCATCACGAACCATGAACCCAGATCTTCGGTGAGAGAGAGAGAGGAACGCACGAAGAGAGAGGGATGCACGAAGAGAGAGAGTACGAAAGAGGGAGAGAACGAAAGAAGAAAGGGGATGAGGGAGAGATAGCGGTGGTGCGCCATGGTTTCCGGCGCAGACGACGGTGGTTGCGACGGTGGAGAGAGGGACGAAGGGGGTGACGGTGGTTGCTGGAAACGTGATTCAGTGTTAATTATTTTAAAAAAAACATAAAAACAGTGAAACAAAAAAACAAAAAACATAAAAAAATAACATAAAAGATGATGTGTAATTATTTTAGAATTAAATAAAACATTTAAAGGACGCCACGTCAGCAGTTAACTGCCAGCGTGGCGTCCGTTAGTCAAAACTAACGTCAGGGACCAAAGTGAAACAAAAAGGAAACATGAGGGACCAAAACGGACCAAAAAAAAGATAAAGGACCAAAGTGAAATCTGGAGCAAACATAAAGGACCAAAAGTGCTATTCTAACAGAGTCATCAATATTAAAACTAACTCTAACAACCGATTCTAACAGAGTCATCAATATTTTGAATGGTCCATTTGAAGGGAGAAGGAGGAATAACACATTTGGTTCAGAAAATTTCTCTTTAACAACCTCATTGCCAACGATAATACCTCCACTTGCATTGTGACTATCAACATCGTTGCTAGAAGAATTCGAAACAACCAAGACATTTACACGTAGGCTAGATACTGCATTATCTTGAGTAGCACAATCTTTCTGTTTAACATCCTCTCCACTAGTATTGTTAAGATATCGATTGTTAACCAAGTCATTAACATGTGTGTTAGATTTCACATCATCTTGAATAGCGATACCTTTACATATGCTTATCCACCAATGACTTATCCATGGTCACAATCCTTTGAACTACAAGTGTGATCTATGAGATGATAAATTAACTTCTCATTACTTTTCTGGTTAGGCCTGGTGATATCAAGAGGTTTACTCTTATCAATATGATCCGGAGGTTTACATGTTTCACCCATGTCAATAGGATCCTTTTTTTATCATGATCTTTGTTATGACTGATATCCAAATCATTCAAAACAACCACATGCTTACAATTTGAATAATGTGATCGGTATAACTTTAGAAGAACATGAGAATATTTTCACACTCAAAATGCAAAAAAGCAAATCCCTACCTCTCTACCAAGATTTTATCTCGAATATGATCTTTGAGATTCATATCTATCGAAAGACGAGCAAAATGCCCGAAAGGTCATTTTTGTGTATCTTCGTTAATGGCAATTGGCACTCCCACTCCCCTTGCGATGGAGAAAAGAATCTTCCACCTCCAATATTTTTGAGGTAGCCCAAAAATGCGGAGCAAACCCTGAGCATGTATAATTTTTAAAGCATATTGGTTGAAATCTAAGGTCCATCTAAACAAATGCAAGATGCTAGGTTTCAAAATCCATGAGTCATGTGTCCAAACCCTTTACATATTATCTAAGGAAAAGAAAAAATATTTATAGAATCCCCTTCCTACATGATTGCATTCTATGAACCAACATGTTTCCACATGTTTTGCAAACTCTGACAAAATCAAGCACTTTTCATGGTCTCCTTTTGCAGAAATTAATCTTCCATGTAAGTTGTTCTTGCAACCTTTCAAACCACATCTTCTGAAATTTAGATTGCCAATTCATCACCATTGAGACAAGGTTTTAGAAGTTGACTAAAATGGAGACTAAGCAAAATATTCACTACATAAACAAATGACTTAGTGCCAACCGGACAGGAAACAAAACAGGTTTTGCGATAAAAAATTTTAAATGAAATTAAGGAAAATGCACTTTAGGAAATAAGCAATTAGTTTGTGATTATTTTATTGAAATTTTGTGGCAATCTTCGGTCGTTGTTATTTTTTATGTGTTAATTTGTTTTTATCAGGTTATTAACATGCATTGTGGCATTAATTCTAATACACACACGATAATAGCAACTAGTATTTTACCGGTGCATACGCACGA
The DNA here is from genome assembly GCA_039519185.1 of Astragalus membranaceus. Taxonomy (NCBI): domain Eukaryota; kingdom Viridiplantae; phylum Streptophyta; class Magnoliopsida; order Fabales; family Fabaceae; genus Astragalus; species Astragalus membranaceus. The sequence continues at coordinate 123,765,626 of CM076846.1, forward strand.
GTGATACTGTATGGTCGGTGTATTGCCATGAAGTCGTAATTTGGAAGATAATCATAAGTTGTGAACAATGTCTAAAATGTATGATTTGAAATTCAAAGTGGAAAGAGATGAGTATTATGCCATATAAGATACAAATAAAAATTATATTGAGTCGTAGAAAATAAATGAGATTGACAACCAGAATTACATTGATCCATAATAATGTATTTGGACATTAGTAAAATATGCATCCCCGTTGACACTCCCGTTTGCATACTCGTTGACCCTCCCGTTGGCGCTCTCGTTACCTCTCTCGTTGCCACTCCCGTTGCAGCTCTCATTGTCAGTCTCTCGTTGTCGCTCCCGTTGCCACATGTTAACTCATATTATTCTATATGATTTAATATTAATTAAGTTATATTCGTTTAATTATAAGTAAGTTATTTTGTAAAGTTTGGTAGTGGCTAAAGTTGTATTTTTATAATTCTTAGTGGTTAAATTGATTGATTTTAATAATTTTAATAGAGAGATTATAGTAAATAATAAATTTTAGATGGAGTAAAAATGAAGAAAAAAGAAAATAAGATTTTTTAAAATATGCATCCACGTTGGCACTCTGTTGGCGCTCTCATTGCCTCTGATCTTGTTCCCACTCATGTTCCCGTTGTCGCTCTCGTCGTCGATTCCATTGCCAGTCTTGCATTGCCGCTCTCGTTGTGTTGCAAATTTTGTCTTTTAGCGGTGAATTTACTAAAATAGTTGTGTTGCAAAAAGTTAAAACAAAATCGGTATCTTCTTATAATATTAATTAATGGAGTAAAAGGTAAAATATGCAGCCCCGTCGCTCTCGGTCCCTTTCTTGTTGGCACTCTCGTTGGCGCTCTTGTTCCCTCTCTTGATGGCTCTCCCGTTGCCGCTCTCGTTGCCAGTTTCTCGTTGCCGCTCCCGTTGCCACATGTTTTCTCCTTTTTTCTATATGATTTAATATTACAATTGTTAATGGTTAAATAAATTGATTTTATTTATTCCATGAAAAATTGATTGATTTTAGTAGTTTTAATAGAGAGATTATAGTAAATAGTAAATTTTAAATGATTTAATTATTGAGTGTGATATTAATTTAATAATTTATTTTTTTGGAATAAATAATTTTGAAACTATTGTTAGAGGTATGGTTTTTTTTTTGACAATTGGTAGTAGTTAAATTGATTAATTTTAGTAGTTTGTGTAAATTATAGAAATAGTTAAAAAAATTATGTTTTTAGTAAAAAAAACTGACAAAAAAGTGATTTTTTATTGAAAGAGAAACTGAAAAAAAAAATTGGAAAAAAACTGTAAAAAAAGTTGGTTTTAAAATTTGCTGTTTTTTGTCATTTTGCTGCGTCAGTTGCAGCTTCTTATTGCACTTTCCAATCAGTTTTTTGTCCCTCACTTTTTTGTCCCTCTATCGTTGCCACTCCCGTTGCCTCTTCCGTTGGCGCTCTCGTTTCCACTCCCATTGGCGCTCTCGTTGCCACTCCCGTTGGCATTCCCGTTGGCATTTTACTCTTTTTTAGTAATTATAAAATAATTATTTGGTAATTTTTTGTAGTTGTTAAATTGATTGATTTTAACAAAAGTAGTTAAATTGATTAGTTTTAGTAGTTATTTTGTAATTTTTGGTAGGGGTTAAAGTTTTTTTACAATTCTTTTTTTGACAATGGATAGTGGCTAATTGATTTATAGTGACTAATTATTTTATTAATTTTAGTAGTTTGAGTAGATTATAAAAATAGTGAAAATTGATTTATAGTGACTAATTGTTTTTATAAAAACATTGACAATTGCTGTAAAAAAAAAATATTGACAACCGTTTTTAAAAAAACATTAAAAAAACAGTGTATAATTTTTTTTTAAAAAATCAGTTTTTTTAAAAAAATTGAATTTTTTTAAAAAAAACTGTATTGGTACTGTAGCGCGTCAGAAACGTCACTGTAGCATACTGTAGAGTGACATAAGCGGTACTGTAGCGCGTCAGAAACGTCACTGTAGCGCACTGTAGTGATACTGTAGCATCTTGTCTTTATGTGGTGAATTGTCTATTTTGCCATTAAATTGTGACAAATCTCAAAATTTGGTGATGTCTAAAAATGTAAATGTGCTAGCATATGTTTCGATTATATAATAATAAAAAGTAGACAAGATTCACCGAGATTCAAGTCTCTTTCAAGTTAACAGTAGGATCTGAATTTGAATCGATTCTTGGAAATGCTACTACATCACTTTGCAATAGAATTTGGATTTAAATCCAGTCTTGGAAATGGAAGTACATCACAATATAAGAGACAAATCCCTTCAAGTTGTAACACACGAGTTTGAGTCATCACAAGTACTTGTGGGATAATTTATGAGAGAGAGTGACACATACAATATAATAATAAATGCAATAAATACTACTATCTTTTTGTTTGTGTCACCCCCTCTACTCAATTGTCCCACAAGTACTTGTGGGGATTCAAACTCGCAACACACAACCAATATTGTTTGCGTCACTCTCTCTCATAAATTGTCCGACAAGTTAAACTCGCAATAAAAGTTTAACTTATTTTCAAGATTGCATTTATTATTAAATGATAATTTACACTCATAATTAATGACATCAATTTTAATTTTAGTAAGCTTTTTTTTTGAAAAATAGCTAATTAGAGTTACATTAGTATCTAGACTATATTATAGATCAAATACATCGGTTATTCAATTAATGTAAAAAATAATTTTTTGCTTAAAATGAAGCCGGTGGAGTATTTCACATTCTAATCATTGATTTGAATTTAATTAATCCAACGGTAACGATACATTACTATATATTGTTACCTAGTGATGTATGAATTAGATTTAAATCGACCGTTACAATGTAAAGTAACTTGAACCCAACTCTTTTAATTTATTTTTTTTAATAAAAGTTGTTTTTGAATTCCGTTCACAAGTTACGTTTTATAAAAGCAGTTTCAGTCAAAGTAAAGGTAAAACTGTAATTATGAATAACAACTCCAAACAAGACCTAAACGCTGCGCTCTCTGTAGACCTGGCGTAAAAAGAAGCGGTGTCACCACATTCACACAAACACAAGTACTTCTGTTTGGCTAACGTGTTAGATCCGCGCACTGTATTATTTCCCTTTCAATTCACAATAACATTTTCCAACACATTCTTACCCCTGAATAGTCAACACACCAAATTCTTTTTCAATAATCTACCAGATCCCCAAAAAATTACATGCAAATTCAATGCAACCTAACAATCCTCACATTTGAATGCGTGTTTTCCCAAGAATTGTTCTTTTTAGCTTCAATTTAGGTCTCTATGTTCACCGCTCCTCTTAACAACAACACCGTCGCTGAAATGACAGCGGTGTCACCGGAGATGATTCAGATTGAGAATGCAGAGGAGCTCCGGGGATCTACCGAGGTGGACTCGGATCCGGCCGCCGAAATTAGCGGCAATGTGGACTCGAATCCGACCGCCGAAGTTAGCGGCGATGTGAACTTGGATCCGGTCGCCGGAAATAGCGGCAATGTAGGTTCGTCCGGTGAATCAGAACAGAGAAATGAAGAGGAGGCTCTTGAGATGTCGCCAAGTAAGGGAATGTGTTCTTCTCCTCATGCTGTTAAGGTGCGTAACAGAAAATTTTCCCCATTTACGTCCTTTGTTTCATTTTATTTATTTATATTTTTTTGGTAGGATATAATTTTACCTATGAGAATATAGATATGTGTATATATCTGCATTTTAAGGACAGTTATCATCGATGCTTAGAAAATATAGTTTTCTCGAGAGGTCCGAGTTCAACTCTATAGTAGTCTTTTTGGGTGAGGTAAATGTAATTAACTCGGTAAGTGTTCAAAGAGCCCAAAGTTCTTCCGTGCCTTGGACTCCCTCACCCTAAATTTTATATTTACCAAAAAAAAAATATAGTTTCCATTTTTTTAAATTTTTACCACGATATTTATTCTGTTATTCTGGGTTCCCGTAGGTCTTACCTGCCTTGGGTTCCCTTATGATTGTTCTGTTTTTACTATAAAAGATGAAAAGGCTGATTTCAGTATCTGCATTCCGCAGCATATCTGTAAGAATATCTATGTGGCAAACTGGTAAATCCATAAAAGAAAATCTATGTATTTTGGCAAAAAAAAATCTATGTAGTATTTTATCAACAAAAACAATTTATGTAGTAGATTTATCAATTTTTTTATACCGTTATCATCGGTGCGGAAAACCAAATGTTTGGACCCTATGAAATTTAATTTTTTTCATTGTAAACGGCTCAGTTATACCTATTTTTTATAAATATATTTTTATAAGTTCCTCATGATAACGTAGGAAAATAGTTTATATGAAAAAAGTTTTTTTTATCTTTTAGGCTAAATAGCACTTTTGGTCCTTTATCTTTGCTCCAGATTTCACTTTGGTCCTTTATCTTTTTTTGGTCCGTTTTGGTCCCTCATGTTTCGTTTTTGTTTCATTTTGGTCCCTCACGTTAGTTTTGACTAACAGACGCCACGCTGGCAGTTAACTGCTGACGTGGCGTCTCAAATTCATTAAATGACGTGGCAAAATATGTATTATTTAATTGGCTAACATTTTACACATAAGCAAATTTGTTTTTGAATTTTTAAAAAATCAAAACAATTCATTTCATCATCTTCAACAACAATTCTTCAACGTCTTCAACAACCCAGAAACATTTTCTTCAACCCATCTTCAACAATTCATCTTCAGAAACATTTTTAAATTCATCTTCAGCAACAACCCAGAAACAATTCTTCAACAACAATTCTCATTCATCATCTTCAACAACAACAATTCATTTCATCACAAGAACAACAACAGTTCATTTGAATTTCGTTCTAGATCTAAGAAACATAACAACCTAAAAAATGAAACGCAAATTCGCAAACACAGACCCAAAAAATAAAAACAGTAAAATTAAACTAAAAACATTCAACATCTACATTAATTGAATCTAGTGATTTAGGCAACCGTTTTGTTTGATCTTGGATGGGTTTTGATTGCAAGAAAGAGATCTAAAGAAACCCTAAATCAATTTCGTAAAACAACGAGTTTCTGGCTTTTCGCCATTGATGCAGAGTTGCAGTTTCAATTTAGTTTCAGTTTGGTCCTCTACGTTTTCTTTTAGTTTCAGTTTGGTCCTCTACGTTTTTTTTTAGTTTCAGTTTGGTCCCTAAGGAAAGAAAAAACCCAGAAAACCCAAAAAACCCAGAAAACCTATTTTTTTTAGTTTCATTTTGTGAGGAGCGCTGAGATGTTGTTGTTCTTCGTTTGGGTTGTTTTGTGTTTGGGTTCTTCGTTTGGGTTGTTCTGTGAAAATGGTTTTAAATTTTCGTTCTTCTTCTCTTATCAAAAATGAAACCCAAGAGAAGAAAAACGATGAGTGAGAAGAAGAACCCATAGGAGAAGAAGAACGATGGGTGAAAATGCTTTTTGATTTTCGTTCTTCTTCTCTTCTCAAAAACGAAACCAAGGAGAAGAAGAACAATGGGTGAGAAGAAGAACGATGATACAGATTGAGATGAGTGAGATGGGGGTGAAGAAGATTGAGGTGGGGTGAAGAAGATTGAGATCCAGATCCAGATTTTTGTTCTTCTTTTTTAATTTTTGTTTCTTTTTCAATTCAGATTTGCTTTTGTTTTCCCCTTTTGTTTTTTGTTTTAATGTGTTAATTTATTTGTTAATTTATGTTTTATGTTTTTAAAATTTTAAAAAAAGTTTATGCTGATGTGTAAATTGATGTAGAATTAAAAAATATATTTAAAACGCCACGTCAGCAGTTAACTGCCAGCGTGGCGTCCGTTAGTCAAAACTAACGTGAGGGACCAAAATGAAACAAAAACGAAACATGTGGGACCAAAACGAACCAAAAAAAAGATAAAGGACCAAAGTGAAATCTGGAGCAAAGATAAAGGACCAAAAGTGCTATTTAGCCTATCTTTTATTATAGAAATAGGCTATATATAAGTATTATAGTTTGTTAAAAAAAAGTATTATAGTTTATATGAAAATAGGTTTTTATCTTTTATTATAAAATTAGCTTATATATAAGTATTTATATGGCAAATATTTATGTTATAAGTGTTTATATAAGTGTTTAATTAAACTTGTCAAAAAAAGTGTTTAATTAATCTGTTTATCCAAATAGGGTCAAAATTGAAAAGCATCTAAAGAAAAGTAATCTAAATAAAAAAACAAATCTAACCATTGAATTGGTGTTTAAAAAAAAAGCAAATAACCATTGAATTTGTTAAGTCATTTAATATTAAATATACATATATTAAGTTTAAAATATGTAAAACATTCACACTTAGAACATTTATTTGTGGATATTTACCCATTTTTTTAAAAATATTACATCTTAAAAGTTAAAATAAAAAATTCTTTTTGGTAAAAAAAAGTTAAAATAAAATATTGTGGTCAAATATCAAGCCTATTTTTATTTTTATGAACATTTATGCTATTTATTTACAAAGTGAGATTTTCAATCCAAAACTAAATTCATATAGGGCCTAATTCACTATAGATATAGTAAATGTGCTTGTGAAATTCAATAGGGTGTAGCTTCTCTCTCATTTTTTTAAATAATTTTGTTTTCATAAGCACATTATATCTATGATGTGAGAATTTTATTGTATTTGATTTTTGAAGAGTGCTAAAGATTCCTCCTCCCACACTCGCTCCATAATTGAGTGAAATTCATGTGAGTTCAACCACTTTAGAAATGGGATCCACTAACTTAGTGAGACCCACATGAATTTCATCAAATCATAAAGAGAGTGCGAGAGAGAGGGTGTTAAAGAGAGAGTTGTCACTCCCCTTTGATTCTTAGTGTGCTCTGTTTGGTAAAAATTAGCGGACAACAGATATATGCTAGTTTAAAGCAAATGAACTCACAACGGATAAGTTAGAGAATTGAATTTAAATTTGGTAAAATTAGCGGTTGAACTATCTTTTAAATATAAAATGAGATAAGTGGATATTTTTATTTAATGCTTAGAAATAAGAAAGAACGTTCATTTAATAGAGGATAAATGAGAAATTTAATTAAAGTAATATGGGTAAAAATGAAAGAAAAAGTGAAATCCATAAGCTCTAAGTTCAAATGCACTTCAAGTATTTGGAAAAAAAAACACAACTTCAATTAGCGTATGAAAAAACATTTCGGGCTAGTGAAAAACTTCTATAAGCTAGTAGTCATTAAACACTTGTTACGAGCTTATCCGCAATAAGCTTGCCCACATGCTTGTGAAAAAACTGCTATAAGCTAGTAGTCATTAAACACTTGCTACAAGCTTATCTGCAATAAGCTAGCGGATTGGCTCGACAAGCTTGTGGTTAATTTAGTTCCTTTGTCCTCGACTTAAACTACTATCATTATTTTTTTGCTAGTATTATATGTCATAACACATTGACACAATGTACTGCATTAATAACATGCCTTCTTTATTTTTTTTTCCGCATTTCATGATTTGAAGTTCTGTCTATTGATTTTTGAGTCATGCAGCGGCAGAGATCTAGGAGTCCAAAGTTACCATTGAAGTGAGTGAAAACTGGAAAGAATTTTTAGTACTTAACTTTCCTGTCATTATATTCATTACTTCAGTTTTATGTTCTCAATTCTAGTTTACATAATGCTTCTTTATTTTGTAGTGCAATCCCAAACGACCAAAAAACAATTTTGGATGGGAAATGCATTCCGGAAAAGAGCTTTAGGCAATCTTCAAGACTAGCTCCAACTCTTTCCAAATGTGAAAAGATCTGCCGGAGTACATCAGCGCAGAAGGCATATGTCGAACAAATGAAGTTCAGGAGATCTCCAAGGCTTTCTACTTCCATTGAATTGTCTAATTCACCATTGGACCGACAATCCAAACTTAAAACCATCTCAAGAAACTCTACTCCTGGAACTCATGATACAAAATGCTCGAGATGTTCTTCGGAGGAAATCACACCCTCTACCTGGGTTAAAAATGACCAAACAAATTCTAATTACTTTCCCCTGTCTGAGTTAGATGACAACCCAGCAAGAAAGAAATATAAAAAATCTGCTTCTTCAAAGGACAAAACTAAGGATGAGAAAAATAGTTGGTCCTTCGTTGGTGATCCAATACCTGATGATGAAGCTCACAGAAGATGGGGATGGCGTTATGAATTGAAGGTTGTGAACCCGATTCTTTTAGACTTTTATTACGTTTTTCATGGCTATTAGAACTTCAATGCTGTGACAAAAGACAGAAGAAAATATTAACCTTTTTTTCTCGTAACATGTTGGTCATGTCTGCATTTTTCTTGTTTAGAAATTAACAGTTTTTTTAGTTTCTATTTAACTCAGACATGTTGTGTTCCATATTCTTTTAACCTGATTTTTCTGTTGAAGCTTGCAGGACAAAAAATGTAAAGATAAAGTGAACAAAATAAAGTAAGTTTTAGCTTGTTCATAAATTCGGATGTAGTGTTTCGTAACACTCTCAGATGATAAATTTTCCAATTTCTTCACTAAATATTTATTTTGACATTGCTGATATCTTAGTGAGGATGAAGAAGATGAGATTATTGTAAATGTCAAGTGCCATTATGCCCAAGCTAATGTTGCGAATTGCATTTTTACTCTTGGCGACTGTGCAATTATAAAAGTAAGTGCGTGGTTCAGAAAGCACATATTTTTCTCTGTTCATTTATCACCTATCCAAAATTTGTTGTAATTGAACTGTTTAACATTAATTTAGTAGTGTTGTCAAAAAAAACATTAATTTAGTAGTGATAATCATTAATTTTGTAAGTTTGGATAAGTCACATTAATTTTCTTCTTTTATTACATATATTTTGATAGTCCTCCATATTGCTTCCATATCATTCTACAAAATTTCATTTTTACCTTAGACATGTGCAGTATCAATTTGTGTAAGTTAATGTTCATTTTGGGAACTATTAAATAAGGGCATATATGTAGCCTATTTCACATCTTTTACCCGTACTCTAAATTTTCTTTTACTGTAACTTATTTTCTTAATCTATCTACTGTCTATTGTAGAGCTTGTCAGTAATATATGGATGTTAGTGCCTTGTGTGAACCTCAAAGGCTCTTATTATAAACATAATGCGAGCTAGTTATATGCTTATATTCTATGTAATTCTTACAGGGTGAAGGATCACAAAACAATGTTGGCAAGATCATTGAATTTTTCCAAACAACTGATAGCCAAAATTATTTCCGGGTCCAATGGTTTTATAGAATTCAAGATACAGTGAGTACCGAGTATGTCATGATATTTATCTAGTCACATTGAGGAATATGTCATTGTAACTGTTGCTTCTGATTGATTCTCAGGTTGTCAGAGATGAGGGTGGTTTTCATGACAAGAGGCGTTTATTCTATTCATCAGTAATGAATGATAACCTAATAGATTGCATAATCAAGAAAGCCAGTATTACATATATAAAACCTAGGGTATGACAAATCTCAGTTAAGACCTTTCTTAATTGGTTTGATGATTTGCTCAGAATTTCTGTCTTTGTAATTAGTTATAGCTAGTTCTTTTTTTTTTGTGTGGCTTCTTGCAGGTTGGGCTGAAATTGACTTCTGTTTCACAATCTGACTTCTATTATGATATGGAATATTGTGTTGATTATTCTACATTCCGCAACATTCCGACAGGTGTGTAAAGACGGAGCCCAAGATGCTTCTGGTATTCTGTTACTTTACCAATTTTTTCCTGTTTAATATATCACTAGGGAGGGGAAAGTAAATAGGAGGCTGAAGTGCCTTAACATGAATTTTTTGTTGATTTCAACTTCTGTACACATGCTTCTTGCAGCTGTTATGATTGTTTGATGCACACAAAAATTTATTTATTGTTGTGATCTCCAGTTTTAGCTAAATTTTCATCTATTTCCTTGTCATATTAATATATTTCTAAATTTTATGAGTTCCTAAGTGGTCAATATTTTCATCCTTGGACTGTTTTATTGAAAACAAAGTGCAATTTCAGTATCATCAAATGTGTCTGGTTCGATCCCTGACCGGTGCGTATGGAAAAACATTTGTTGGGAGAGGTCAACCCCTTAAATGGATCTCAGATACCTTGAAGGATTAGTCTCCACTGTCCTCATGGAGGATACCTTGGTTTACCAAAAAAAATGTGTCTGTTTTGTAATCCCAAGGGGCTGGCCTAGTGGAGCATGACAGGATTTGTATCTGGGAGATCCTGGATTCACATCTCTACTAGTCCCCTTGGGGTGAGGTAAATATTACCTTCGTAAGTGCTCAAAGAGCCTGAAGGTCTTCCCTGTCTTGGACTGGGGCGTCATCCTCTCACTCTAAAATTTTTATTCTAAAAAAATTGTGTTTGTTTTGTTAAGATTTATTATATCTAAGAAATGTCTATATTGCCTTAGATAATGCTGTTAAGATTACCGAGTTATCACAACCTGCTGTTTTTGAGAGTCCCTCAACGGAGGCATCTGCAAATACCAAGAGTCTACCTAGTCCTGAGTTGCACAAGACAGAATTAGCATTACTAGATCTCTATTCTGGCTGTGGTGGCATGTCAACTGGATTATGCTTAGGTGCCAAAATTTCATCAGTTAATCTTGTCACGGTATTATAAATAAAATTCCTATTTTATTTGTACTGAGGTTATTCGTATCCATGAATTGCATTCAGTATCATCTATGGTTATATGTGTTTTTGGTCCGCTCAAGTTAAGTCTCCATAAGAAATTTATTCATTCTTTGTCCCTGTAAAATTAAAAAACTGGGTGCTTTTAGTCCCTGTCGAGGGATTAAAAACATGTAAAGATAGGGATCAAGCATGAATAAAACTTTTTATGGACTAAAGTTGTAAAGTCGTGATACTATAAAAACATATGAAACCTATGATACATTGATCTTACTAGTGGTTGCTTCTTTGATCAGAGATGGGCTGTTGATAGTGGTAGGTCTGCAAGTAAGAGCTTGAAACTAAACCATCCAGATACACATGTGAGTGCTGGCTATCTTCTGCAAATTTATTTGAGAATAATTTTTTCTGATTCCATATTATATTATTTGTTTCGATTTTATAGGTGAGAAATGAATCTGCAGACGACTTTTTAGAACTACTGAAAGAGTGGGATAAGCTGTGTAAACGTTATAATGTCAGTGACACAGAAAGAACAATCCCATTACGATCAAAGAGCTCAGGAGTAAAGGAACAAGGGAATGCTCAAGCTCATGATATTCCTGATGATGAACTTGAAGTTTCTAGGTTAGTTGATATATGCTACGGTGATCCAAGTAAAACAGGGAAACGTAGTCTATATTTGAAGGTAATAAATCTAATGTTAGTCAACTTTTGGGCATTATTTTATTTCCAAGAAATAATTTTGTATATATGCTTGCCTTCTTGTTTTTAGATAGCGTGATATTCATGTGACCCTCAAGTGACTAGCGTCTTAAAATTTTTTGAAGCTCACATATATTATCTAATCATACACTTCTCTTATGAGAGACAATTTTTTTAAGTTACAAAACGACATGCAAATTTCAAAAGGCTTGTTTTCTTCCTTCATCTATAAAAAAGAAGAGAGAAAAATTGAGTGAGTTTTCGATGAGGACATAGTGTTATAAGTTCATTTTTAAAGGCCAAAGAAAATAAGCACGAGAACAAGTGAGCACATTAAGAGATTCTGTGACTATCCTTGAGAAAATCTGTTTCTGCATTGTTTAGTGAGCACTGGGATTAAAAACCTTTTACACTGATAAATCTAAGCCCAAACCTTGGTGTCAAGTCATTGTGGGATCTTTTACCTGAATTGACTTGTTTTTGCATTATTTTTTATTAAAATAACGTGTATGCATGTGCACACTTATTTATAATAAAAAAAGTATATTTTAAATGATTTTTTAATTATAAATATAAGTGAAAGTCAATTAATGGCTTTTCATTAACTTCTGTTTCTGTTAACAGAGGTGGAATAGAAAATTTTGACTTCTCTAAAATCAAAGGTATTTTCTTAAAACTCAAGGAAAAAACTTACATTCAGTACCCTGCATTACCGTAGGTACCGGTGGTGCTGTACATCAAATAAAAAGTAGGAAAACTGCCACCAACCACTGGGGAGTTGTATAGTTGTATTGTGATAAATGCAGTTTTATTATTTTTATTTTTTAAAAAAGTGTTTGTTTCTAGATCAGTACAACCAGTACCTATAGTAATGTACCTAAGTATTGCTCAAACTCAAATCCTTTTAATTTTGCAAATCTTAAGATTACATTATCATATAAGGAAACCAAGCAGGTATCATTCATAGGTTTTATTCATGCTCAATGAACTTTAATGTTAGTGCTCCCGACTCCACAAGACCAGCCCCCTTACTCCAATGATGAAAAGTTATGATTTTACTCTCAATCTTCTACTCATATTTTGCCCTAGTGAATCTCTGATAATGTTTATTTTCATGAACTGATCATGATTGCTTTTGTAGGTGCATTGGAAGGGTTACGATGAAAGTGAAGATACATGGGAACCAATTGAAAACTTACGGTATCTCTCTCAATTCTTTTCAATATGATTGATAACATAACTATTTTAAGTGCATTAGTAGTACTTATTCGTTTGTACCTGTAGCAAGTGTAAGGAAAGCATACAGGATTTTGTGAGAAAGGGGATAAAATCAAAACTCTTGCCTTTACCTGTAAGTAGAATTATTGAGAGTGTAAATTTGATATAGTATCGATGAAATTTTGCACCTTAAAAAGAACTGTTGCTTAAAAAATTATTGCAGGGTGAGGTTGATGTTGTTTGTGGGGGTCCTCCTTGTCAAGGAATCAGTGGATATAATCGCTTCAGAAACACTGCATCACCATTGGATGATGAAAGAAATCGTCAAATAGTAGTTTTCATGGACATAGTGAAATTTTTGAAGCCTAAGTATGTTTTAATGGAGAATGTGGTCGACATATTGAAGTTTGATAAGGGTTCACTTGGAAGATATGCTTTAAGTCGTTTGGTACATATGAATTACCAAGCAAGGCTTGGAATTGTTGCTGCTGGTTGTTATGGTCTTCCACAATTTCGATTGCGTGTTTTTGTGTGGGGGGCTCATCCTGATGAGGTCTGTAACTCTGTATTACAATTTGATATTAAATGAATCTGATGAATGTATAAATGAATACCAACATCTCTCTCCTTTAAACATATTTCAAAAATTTATGCAAATGTTGATTGAACGAATTTTAAGGGAAAGTGAATGCCTCTTTCCACCAATAACAGGTTCTACCACAATTTCCATTGCCAACACACGATGTTATTGTTAAATACTGGCCTCCGCTTGAATTTGAGGTATTGATCCTTCTGCTTATTGTAAAATAATTCTATCTGAAGTTCTTTCTATTTATCACTAGCTTTTGGCTTTTGATTGCAGCGCAATACTGTTGCTTACGATGAGGACCAGCCTCGGGAAGTAGAGAAAGCTATTGTTATTCAAGATGCCATCTCTGATCTGCCAGCTGTACCAATCTGCTTTTGCTTGCTCTTTTTTGTGTTTGGACGAGGCTTCTCTTAATTAACTTGTTTCTAAAGGGAACTAGTAAGGTTATATTCACCCTTTATTTATTCAAAATACAATCCGGTATTGGTTAAATTCAAGGGTGAATATACCTTTAGACACAATCATTCTTTTACAGAAGCCTTTTCCTTTGTGTTTACCGGTTTTCAACATGATTTTAACATAATTCAATATTATAGGTCACAAGCTTTGAAACTCGGGAAAAAATGCCATACCAAAATCCTCCAGAAACAGAGTTTCAAAGATATATACGGTCAACTAAGTATGGTAATAGTGCCTTCCCTTTATTGCATTATTTGTAACTAATAATGAATTTTTTTTTTATGTTTACTTTTAATATTAAATGTATCATTTCTCTATGATAGACAACTCTTCACTCTTTTGTAACGTCAAATGTATAAAAAAATGAAATTATTTATTCCAGATTCAATTTATGAACCTTAGTTGAATTTATCTCAGTGGCTAGTGTTCCTTTGTGTTTTTCATAGTCCACTGCATTTACATATGTTGTCTGCAGTTTTTCTTTTTATTGTTTACGTATTATAGCAATAAATCTCTGGACCAAACACTGGCTCATCTTGTTTCCTTGTTCATTTTAACTAGAGATGACTGGGTCGACATTAAACGGCGCAAAGGAGGAAAATAATTCATTATATGATCACATGCCCTATACGTTGTCTGAAGATGACTACCTACGTGTTTGTCAAATTCCAAAACGAAAGGTTGCATTCTGGATTAAGTTCATGTCTTGCACTTGTTCCATTCCTTGGTAGCCCCTAATTTAAATGTTACTGTAGGGAGCAAATTTCCGTGATCTGCCTGGTATAGTTGTAGGAGCTGACAATGTGGTTAGGCGACATCCTAAAGAGAATATTCCTTTGTTACCATCTGGAAAGCCATTGGTGAGTCTTTCTGTTGCTTTCATTGGACTAAATCTGTTTTTTCGGTTGTTGACTTTATCGACTTTCCTATTTGGTCTCAGGTCCCAGATTACGCCTTCACTTACGAGCAAGGAAAGTCCAAGAGGTGGTTTTTTCAATTCAATTGTCTATCCGGTGATTTTTCGTGCTTTACATTTTGGTTACTTTAATCTATATTTACATATATATGCAGGCCATTTGGACGGTTGTGGTGGGATGAGACGGTTCCTACCGCACTAACATTTCCATCTTGTCATAACCAGGTCTTATCTCAGTCTTTGATTTGTTACAGAGATCACATTACATAAATTGATTTCTTACCGATTTCAAACTCTTGTAGACGGTACTACATCCGGAGCAGGATCGAGTCCTCACTGTACGAGAATTTGCCAGGCTGCAAGGATTTCCTGATTATTATAAATTTTGTGGGAGTGTGAAAGAAAGGTATGAAACCAGTTTTTTAGTGAACATAAAATAGGTTTAGATCTGTTTTTAGACCCCATTTTGGTTCTTATTATCCCTCCAAAATTTGGGTTTCGGTTTTTGTCCCTTATTTTTCTTATAAAAGTGAGCCAGTTTGGTCCACATCATTTCCATACACAAAAGGAATGTTATTAAACTCAACTCGGACTGGTCGGTCCGACAGGGTGGATCGAGAACCAGTGCAATAGCTGGTCTGAGCAAATAAATGGACCGCACATGTCACAGACTTGGTGTGACCCAGCCGGTTTGGATCAAACCAAGTGACTCGGGAAGTCTTGCAATTTTTTTAATTCCTTATGCAAAACGACGTTATTTTCTCTTCTATGACCTATGGGGGTGTTTACGTAAAAATAAAATTAGAAATGACGTTTTTGTCTGCCGTTAGGGTGTTGAGGTATAGTAAGATTCTTTATAGTTTTTTGAAGTTTGAAATTTATACATGTCATGAATTTTTTGGTATCTTTTAGTAGTGATCGAGGTCATGCGGTTCAACCAGTGACTCATCGGTCTGACTAGTGATCCACTGACCCAGTACCTTAACTGAGTCGATGGTCGGTCCGGGGTTAATAATATTGCACAAAAAGGACAGACTTGGATGCATTTTGTAAAATCAGTTGAGCAATCACATAACTGCAGTTTCCCTAGTAAAGCATTTAAATAGTAGACATACTGAGCACACACTATCATCCTAAATAAATATAAATGTAGTTGACTGTTGTATTTTGTTTCTTTTTCTCGTGATATTATTTGCAGGTACCGTCAAATTGGAAATGCAGTTGCTATTCCTGTTTCACGGGCTTTAGGATATTCCCTAGGAATGGCTTATAGAAAGCTCAGTGGTAATGAGCCATTAATGACCCTCCCGCCCAAGTTCTCTCTTTCCAATTATGTTCAATTATCAAGTAATAATCATCTTGGCGACACTGACTAGCATTCATCCAATTCTTTTCCATTGATTTCATAATGAGTGGGATTGATATTTGAACTTCTTGCTGGGCAATTTTTTTAATCTAGTGGACAGTGGACACGCCTCAGCAGCTCCACCTAATTTGATTACACAGTTTAATTTATTTGCACAGCTCCTGTGCTACTAAATAACTGGTTTAATATGTAATGTACTGTTTAAGAATGTAATGTGAGATGTTATTTGAGAAGTACCTAATTTATGCATGTAGGTTATGTGAAATTTACATCGACATTTGTTTTCCATCTATTTGAGGTGAAATGAAAAATTACATTTACTTTGGGAGGTGACATTAGGTGCCTCAATTTGATATCTAGTATGTATATCTAGATCTAGTCTGATGACTAAACTATAAATCTAGTTCTCATAGTATTGAATGAATGAATGAGTGAATGAAATAAATTATACATGATAGGTCCTTATATAAACAAGCTCTGCAGTCTTCTCACAGGAAGGAAGGGTAATAGATCCATAAGACGAGCAACAGAACACCCTAGGACCATGTGACAATAGAGCTTAGCTTGCTTGTGAAAAATATGGTTTAGCAACAATGTAGAGTGTAGTTCTATTATCACTCTATAAAACAAGTTGTTACAAGCAAACAAGTGACGCGTTGCAACACTTAAGTTGCAAAAGCAAGTGCACAATACTTTGCTTATTATGAGGAACAAGTGCACAATACTTTGCTTATTATGAAGAACGAGCAACGAATCTTTGCTTCTTAGAGTGCCGAGAGATGAGTTAATTTCCTAAGAAAAAACTAACCATTAGATTAGTTAGAATCGGCCTTAACATATTTATAATTTAACATATAGATGTACATAGCACAAAAAATCATATTATAGATCTAGTATTCAATTTAACTTATCTTCTTTCAAGAAAATAATTTAATTTCTTTAAGTTATTGTATTAAGTGATTAAATAACTTTATTTGACAAAATAAGTTCTTTCAGATTATAGGCAATACTATGTTATAAAATACTAATATATTGCACATATTTATTCATAATTCTAAAATGGGAAAACACATAATGTCTTAGATTGAATTTATTTAGATTATTTTTATTACTTTTGGGAAAATATCAATATTATATATATTTAATATATTTAAGCACATAATTCTTCTATAATTAATTAGGAGCACTCTGTCATGATTCGGCTACAGAAGTTTTGAGTGCACCTTATGAGGTTGTGACTAATGCTACTATAAGTTGGTGGGTGTTTTTTTTGGTACACCCCCCCCCCCTAACCCCATACCCCCCTTTTACGCTAAATCCCCAAAATAGCCTTAAATTTTTTTTTTTACAAATTTCCGGAAATACACATATTTCTGGAAGACAGAAATATGGTTTTTCCGGAAATACCTCAGAAAGAGGTATTTATTTCTGGAAAAATAAAATCGCGCAAACTAGTTGTAACCGAACGTGAAATCAAATTACGCGAAATAATACAGTAAAAATACAGTAAAATGAGATAGAACATCAGCTGGATGACTGTCTGTCGACCGCTGTCCCTGAAAGCCCGCGCTGGGGACTGATAGAACATTCAGCTGCCGCACTATGGCAACGTGGAAGTGCACTGGCACCGAAGTCATTCTGCACCACGATGGTGGGGAAATGCTCATATATCCAGCACTAAAATTACAAAAAAAAAAAGAAATAAGTAATTATATAAATAAAAGTAATTAAACCAGAGGGCGATGAACATGAAATAATTAGTATAATTTATCGGAAACCAGCTTGGCATAATGGACATGTGCACTGGTCTGCAATGGATGTCAACAACGACGATGACGTTCAAGTCATGAGGCCATTCATGTTATGTTTAGATGGAATGGGGGTTATCTGTATTTATACGTCGAAACCATAAGGACCGTCGCTGAGATCCTTCGTCGTTTGACTCCACCACCATCTCAGTAGTTTCTATTATGTTTTCGTTTTGTTTGTTGTTGCAATCTGTTAGTTTCTATTATGTTTTCGTTTTGTTTGTTGTTACAATTATTTTAAATCAATGTAAATGGCGTTTTTAATTAATCAAATGAATGTTTGAGTTTTTATTTTTGCACTCCGGAAACACTATATTATATGATAAATTCGGAAGGCAAATTTGAGGTATTTCCGGAAATACCTCAAATTTAGATAAATTCGGAAGGCAATATTGAGGGGGGTATATGGTATTTCCGGAAATATCTCATTTTACTTTACGGTATTTCCGGAATGTAAAATGTGTTCCGGAAATACCATAAAATGAGATATTTCCGGAAAATCAAAAAAATATACTTCCGGATTTTTCCTGATTTGAGGTATTTTTGGAAAATTTTGAAATTTAAGGGGTATTTTTGTCCGTTTGGTCATTTTATGGGGTATGGGGGTATAGGGGGGGTTTACAAAAAAAAAACACTCTAAGTTGGTGGCCTGATTGATAAATCAAGGAACTATAGTGTTTACTCTTTATTGATGCAGAATGTTTTGATCACTACTCATTTGAAGGTGGAAGGAAAATAGAACTAGTTGTAGCATCTAAAGTTAAAAATTTCCTTTGGCGTGTTTGTAGAGATTGTATCCTTATAAGATCATCTTTGGTTCGATGAGGGATGCAAGTGGAGGCTTTTAGGAATTCACCATGCTGTTGAATCCTGCGGTAGCACTGCAGAATCAATGAAGGAGTATTTTTTTGACATTCTTTGATTGCTGAAAGGAAATGATTTATCAGCATGGTGTATGACCTTGTGGTGTGCTTGGTGTGGTCGTAATGCCAGAGTGCTGGTATTTGTTGTTGGACAATGATGACAAACAAAACTACATAGCATATGTTGCTATTGCCTTTTGTTGTCGAATAATTTTTTCTTTATTTTTCCTATTTTCTTTTATTGAATTTAATTGGTCAGATTTTTATTTTTATTTTGAAATATATTATTTTAATGCTTTTGATTGGCTCAATGGCTTAATCTACCTTGGGACACGGGGAGTCGACCCGGTGCTCCCGGGTTCGATTCCTGCAGTGGACAAACTCGGTGTTGGCCAGTGCGAAATTTGATCCTAAGGATTAGTCTTTCGTCGGTGTCATACCCCAATTTTGTCTGGCTTAGGTCAAAACCCTAATTTTCCACAAAAATAAATAGTTTCGGAGGTGTGGCATTATTTTGAAAGGTGAGAAGTGCTATGGGCATGCATTTTTGAGTCTTGAAAGGCATTCCAAAGTTTTTAAAATCATTTTTAGGGTTGAGATGCACTTCGGGGCAAAATTAGGGTTTTTTGGGCAAAAAGGGTATTTTGCTCATTTTACCCAAAAAGATAATTTCTCAGTAAAAATCACTGTGCAACTTTGGAGGAATTTATTTGGATCAAAATGAGTTGGGTCATATTTTTTTTATGCGCATGCATTGATGAATTTTTTGCATAAAAAGTCAAACTTCAAAGAAAATGGCAAAATGGGAATTTCCTTCAAGGTGAGGTATCAAATCAATTTTGGTCATGGTGATCTCATAAAATGGCATATTCCTAAGATTCCTAGTGTGTGACCTAAATTGGGTGTATACAATTATTCTAAAAAGAATAATAAAAAATAAAGAGATAATGGAATGGTCATGCAATAGTACAATAGTACAAGTTGACAACTTGCAAAACTTGGGACCACTCTCCCCTCAATTTCGAATTCCTCTCTACTACTCTCTCATTTTGTGCTTTCTCAATACCCCCAATCCATGTGAACTTCAATCCTAGCCTTTGATTCAAAATTAAAATCAAATCCTAGAGCACTTGCCAATGCATGAAGACCATTATGCCCTTAAACCTAATTGCACTCTATATATATACCTTGCTTAGCTCTTCTCTCATGATCTTTGGCCTCTCATTTTCACCCTAGCACACCAAAAACCTCCCCTTTTCTCTCCCAAAACCGTGGCCTCCCTACTCCATTCCTTCATCCATTTTTGATTTCCTCTTCACCCAAACACCACCATCTCACTTCATTCTCATCCCTCTTTCATATATCTTCTCTATTTTCCATTCAAGATCAAACATCATCATCAAGGAAGGTTTTCATCAAGCTTTTTTGGGTTGGAGTTGAAGTTCCTTGGAGGTTCTTCTTGATTTGGTTTCTATTTTCTTCATCTCATTGCATTTTCTAGCTTGGATTTGAGGTAAAAACTTTCAAACCCTTGCATCATCTTCAACCTTTTTGCATTAAAACCCATTTTCCTCTTCACTTTGCATTTCACATATCATCATCATTTTGTTTAAAATGTAGCTTGTTGTTGTTGGTGAGAGGAGCCTTAAACACTATTGACAAGCACTTAGGGAGGCTTGGGTGTTTAAGGTGCCTCTCACTCTTGAATAAATTGAGTCATGTTGTTTTGTGTTGATTTTTTGCATTTGTTGTGAAATAAAATTGTTGTTTCATGTGTTGTTTGGTTCGCATATCCTATTAAAGTTAGCTTTAATTTGATTTTGTTGTTTCTCTTTGCTTGATGGGGCTTAATCATGTTGTAGATATTTGATTTTAGTGTTTTCATGCTTAGATACTTTGTTTAGGTTTGCAAATTTCTTTTCTCACATAGATTTCGCACAAAGTAAAGAGTTTGAGAATAAATGTTGATTTGAGGTTTTAGTGTTTAAATTATGTGATTAATTGTTCCTAAATCTTGTTAGTATCTTTTGCTTGCTTGATTTTGGGAGTTTGATGAATAAATTTATGGTTTGACTATGTATTGGTTTCGCAAGTCATGAAGAATAAATAGAGTTTTTATATGTTTGCTTATTGTCTCAAGTTGATGATAGGCAATATGATTCTCACTTGTGCCTAGTGCACATTGCCTAAAGTGATGAGGATTGTTCTATATGATTCAACATTTTTAGTTTATATGTTGTTTAAGTTGATGATTAGCAAGAAGATTCACACTTGTGCACTTGCGCACACTAATTTAAGTGTTGAGGATTGACCAAAGTGATTCAACATGCTTTGGTGTTTTGATTGTTAAGATGACTTGCTTGTTTAGGGTTTGCCAATGATCATGCTTGAGGCTACTCTTTTGAATTCATTTGTGCCTACCACTTCCTTGTCTACTCCCATGTGGAATCATTAATACTTAGATAGGCCCATTCCTCACATTGCATCTTCCACTAGATGTGCATTTAGATTCCCTTGCGTTTTGTAGAAATATTTGAGTATGGTTCTCGCCTAGCATCTTCCACTAGATGTGCATTTAGGTTCAATCTTGCCCACTCTTGTATTTTTGCTTAATGCCCAATTCAAGTTCCTTCTTTGCCTATTTATGTGTTGTGGTCTAACATGTGTAGTCTAGGCTAATATTTGCTCAAGAATTCAAATGAGATTGTTGTTTGCCTAAGGATTCGATTTGCATTCATTGCTTTCTTTTCTAAATGGCCTAGCATGAAAATGGTGACTAGTGACAATCACCCATAACCTTTGTTAGTTTGGTTGTCCTAAGAGCCTAAATTTCAAAAAAAAGGATGTTTTCATATGCATAAGCTACTAGTGATAATCACCCATAACCTTTGTTAGTTTGATTATCATGAATGCTTTCAATTTCAAAAGATATTTTCCTAAGCATCAAAAGTCATAGCAAGTGTTAGTGATGATCACCCATAACCTTTGTTAGTTTGATCATCATGAGCGCCCCTCACTTTTCAAAACCAAAGCAAAAAGACTTTCACTTTCAAGACTCGTTAGAACTACGTCGCTTTGATTCCCATTTGAGATACGTAGGAGCGAGTCACATTCTCGTCAAGCGCAATCATAAAAAGTTTAGCATTTGCATAACGAAAAGAAAAGAGTTATTTTCGTAACAAAAAAGAATCACTTTCGCAAACCAAGATCATTTTCAGAACAAAACCCTTTTCCTTTCTAAAATCATTTTCAACCCATCGTCGCTAGTGGTTAATCAGAACCTTTGTTCGTCTAGCCATTGGTAGCGATGTCTTTTTCCCCAAAGAACAACAAACGATGATCACTCATAACCTTTGTTAGTTTGATCATTCGTGCCAATCAATCTCTTTCGAAAACCACTTTCAAAAAGGCAAATAAAAAACGGGTTGCTACTAATAGTCAATCAGAACCTTTGTTCGTCTGACTGGTGGTGGTGACTCTCATTTTCAAGAGTACTTAGCAGTGATTACCCATAACATTGGTTAGTTTAATCATTCACTAGATGCTCGTCCTATTTCGAAAACTCGCTAAAAAGATAAAAGAGAAAAACCTTTTTTTTAGGATAAAGAAGAACTACGTAGCTTTGAGTTCTCCATCGCACCGGGAGATACGTAGGAGCGGGCCATGTCCCGTCAAGCGTTTTTTTTCCTAAAAACCCATTCTCCCCCCTTTTCTTTTTCATAATAAATAAAGATTTTCATTAAGAATTTTTCAATAAGAAGTAGAGAGACAAAATTAAGTATTTTCAAGTCAACACACTAAAACCACACATTTAATTAAAGGTTCTCTCTCAGTAGAGAGGACGTGTGGGGTGCTAACACTTTCCCCCCGCGTAACCGGCCCCCGAACCCCAACCTCTCAGTTTTCGCAAGACCAATCGCTTTCCAAAAAAGGTTTTCCTAATATTTTCCTTAATAAATATTGGTGGCGGCTTCATTGTCTTAGGAAAAGTTGTGAACGAGGAAGGTTCTCCCTCGGGGACTTTTTCGGGCGCAACACATATGTTGCTATTGCCTTTTGTTGTCGAATAATTTTTTCTTTATTTTTCCTATTTTCTTTTATTGAATTTAGTTGGTCAGATTTTTATTTTTATTTTGAAATATATTATTTTAATGCTTTTGATTGGCTCAATGGCTTAATGTACCTTGGGACACGAGGAGTCGACCCGGTGCTCCCGGGTTCGATTCCTGCAGTGGACAAACTCGGTGTTGGCCAGTGCGAAATTTGATCCTAAGGATTAGTTTTTCGTTGAAAGCGTTTGGACACTCCTTGGGTAGCCAGCAATGGTCCATACCAAAAAAAAAACTTCCATTTTGAACGAATCTTTTGTGGCTAAAATATAGGAAGTCATGGAGCAAAAAATGAGGATGTGATGGAGCCGTTAGAGAAAAATAGGGGAATTGTTTTATGCTGATATTCTATTTAAAATAGGATTTTCACCTTTTATATAATGTACAATTTTTTCCCTCTTCTCAAGTACTACTTTATTCATCTCTTTTTTTTTTCTTCTGTTTTTCACAATTTAATAATCTGGGCATTTGCTCTGTTGTTTCCATAGCCTAAGGCCACGAGTGCGTTTATAAGCTCATTGTGTTAACCTTGCGGAGCCGTCGACAATTAAGATTGCACTGAGTTCTGGCTGTGTTTCGCTTTCAAGATCGTGGTTTCCACGAGTCGAGGACGCAACATTCAACTAGTTCTATTCTCCTCTGTTTTATATTGTCCTACTCTCTAAATTTCTACAATTGTATCTGTGATGAAGACGGTAATTTTGTGTGTGCTCAGATTTGTTAGCTTAATCCTATTTCGGAAGTGCATAACGGTGGGGCGATTGGTTTGCACCTTGTTTTGAATCTAGTTCTTGACATGGGCTTTAAAAATGTTATTTTTGTGCTCGATGCAAAATTGGTGGTAGTCATTGTAAATGCTAAATGCTTCCTTGGTCCCTAATAATGAGTTTGGTTGTTTTATTCAAAGTTGTAAGGATTTTTTAACTATCTTTATTGACAACTCTCATTGCATTTTCTCTAGGAGGAATGCTAATAAGTTTGGTCACTCTCTTGTAAAGGTGACCTTATTCACAGCTCGTCCTAAGTCCTAAGTTCAGTTATGACATTACTTCATATATTATTTCAACTATTTTAATGAAAATGTGGTAGATTCCTTTGGTAATATATATTATTTATAAATGATTATTTTTATTTTGACTCTAAATAGGAAAACTAGTTATAGATGATTATTTTTATTTTTATTTGTCAATTTTTTTTGACTCTAAATAGGAAAACTAGTTAGTATAGTTTCATTTCTTTTTGTTTACATATCAATTTTATGAATTAGTTTATTGGTTTATCAAAAAAAATGGATTAGTGTATTATTTACAATCTTAGATATAACCACTTATTATTATTTTTTGGTGTAAATATCTTCTGTGCGCAATGGTAAAAACTAATCTCTCGAGTTGGTTAGAACCACAATAGACTACAAAACTCTCAGTCAAGCTCTCCCTCAAAGAGCCGAGCTTTTTTGATAAGAGAAGTGACTTTTTCATGGGGAGCCTTGATGATTAAGTGAAGTTTAATCTTCATCAACCTAGCTGGTTTATTGATGAGTGCCATGGAGTAGCGTATGTGCTATTACTTGCCATAGCATGAGTCTCATTTCATTCGGCCTCTTCGGCCTTGGAGGATTGTTTTGCAGCATACTCATGATTATGCCTCGGCTATGGTTGCTTCGCTCGCTAGTTCGCAGCGGAGAGTTACTTGGACACCCCTCCTCTGAGTTGGGTCTCTAATACAAATGGTGCTTTCAAGGTTGCTTCCGCTGATGCTGGGTGTGGGGGAGTTCTTTGGGACATCTCTGGGAGGTGGATTAGTGGTTTTTTCGAAGTGCATTGGGTTATGTAATGCGTTCGTGGCCGAGTTGTGGGGAGTGTATGAAGGGCTCAAGTTGTGTTATTCCTTGGGCCACCGTCTTGTTTAGGTGCAGATTGATGTTGATGCTGTGTGTAGTGTCCTCAATAGCCGTTTGGGTGACCACTTGGCTGGTGGGAGTCTAATCCGCGAGATCAAGAAGATGATTAGCATTCTTTGGAGAGTCCATATTGTTCATATTTTTAGAGAGGCTAATCATTATGCTAACAAGCTAGCCAATGTCGAATGTCTCTAGCATGAGTCTTTGATCGTTTATGAGCAATGTACGCCTTGTATGGACTCCGAGTGTGTTTCCAGCTAGTTGTCTAGTTGTTTATAAAAAAAGGTGTAGCCATTCTTGTAAAAAAAAGCGTAGCCAATAATATTCAATTTAATTTTTTTTTTGACAATAATATTCAATTTTAAAAATATTCGTAACATAAACACAGATAGACATAAACCCCCAGTCTAGGGTTTAACCATTTCAACCAACCAACGTTTTTGCAGTGATTCACTTCCCTTCCAGCCAAAAATGGTGAGCAGATACACGACTCTAAGAACCTCCGTCAAAACCCTTTTCCAACTCGTTCATTCTCAATCGCCCGTTCAACTGCGTTTTTTCAGAACTCTTCATTCCTTCGTTTCCCGAGATTTTCAAAACTCATATTCTGGAACCTTCAACTTCAGCTTCAGGGGCATGTCCTCTGCCCCAAGCCATGAAATCGACGAAGCTGCTGCTTCTGCCGCACTCGGCCTTGATAATCGCGTTCCAGCTACCGTCATAACTGGTTTTCTTGGCTCCGGAAAGGTCCCTCTTTCTCCACTATGCATAATTATATATATATATATATATATATATATATATATATATATATATATATATCTGTGTGTGTGTGTGTGTGTATATATTAATTTATTTGATTCCTTTGTAAATGCTATCAAAGCACAGGACTGATATAAGTTATAATCTTTTGGTAATGCAGACTACTCTTCTGAATCATATTCTCACATCCCAACATGGCAAGAGGATAGCTGTGATTGAAAATGAGGTATTAAGTTTGTTCTACCTTACATGTGACCATGGGTTAGTAATGTTCCATGTGATTAGATGTTGGCCTTATCAAGTTTAATTGGCTACATTTTATTTCAGTAACTTTATATACCAAATATTGAATTGGGAGCAACCTGTTGCTAATAATCTCAGGAAAATATTTTTGAATTTTGATAAGATTTAACTTATGAAATCACACCATTAGTAGCTTTTTCATGAGGTAATGATTTGAGCTAAATTTGTCACTAGCCTTACCTGTTTATGATACCCTGCTTGAGTAATATGTTTTGTTGAAAAAATTAGTCAACATGTTTTTTTTATTTCGAAAAATTGTAAAATAGGGGAAGAATTTGAGTGCATGGAGTGTTTTTGAGGATCTGTCCTGATTGATGGGTTTACAGTTAGGGGTGTGCACAAAATACAGGAAACTTGAACCATACTAAATACTATACCACACTATTTAGAAAATCCCGTACCATTTTCTTAAAAAACCACTCCATCCTATTTATTTAAAACAGTAGAATACCGGTAAATTACTTGAGCTCAACCGGTATGTTAGTTTTATGCTAAGTTCCGTACCTTTTCATTAATGTCAGAGTTTTTTTTTTTCAGGATATAACCACACAGTTTTTG
The DNA here is from genome assembly GCA_039519185.1 of Astragalus membranaceus. Lineage (NCBI taxonomy): Eukaryota > Viridiplantae > Streptophyta > Magnoliopsida > Fabales > Fabaceae > Astragalus > Astragalus membranaceus. The sequence goes on from CM076846.1 coordinate 123,791,830, forward strand.
TTTGAACGTTTTCATTGAATTAGTGGAATCTCTCTCTCTCACACACACACATTCTCTCACTCTCTCATTCTCTCTCTCTCCATTCATTTTTATATAAAAAAGAAAAAACAGGACATGACATGTTCTCTTCTTCTTACAGTTTCTTTTTGAACTTTTATCGAACAGACTGCAACTATTATTATTTTTTAATTTAGTGTTTTATTTATTGTTGGATTTGAATGAACTAAAATAATTAAGGTGAAAATGTGAAGTAAGTAACAATGGTTTATTGGTAGGTTTTTCTTTTCTTTTTTAAAAAAAATCACATCAATACAATAACTGATTTTTTTTCAGCGTCGGCGGTGGTGGTCTTACTGGAGAGAACATCGATGTTCTTGTTTTTCTATATTTCAACAACGACTCATCTCTTTTGTATTCTATAGTGAGTTAAAAAACGGTACAACATCAAAACTGGTTAAAATCTGGTTCTGCACCAGTCTGCCTAGCTTAACCAGTTTTTGTAAAACTAGTTTACTTAAACCAGATTTTGCAAATGGTATGGTACAATATGGTATGGATATTGTAGTATTGTACCATGCACACCCCTATTTACAGTTAGTCACGTAATTGCCGTTTTGTTGTAAATGCAGTTTGGTGAGGTTGATATTGATGGATCACTGGTTGCTAGTCATTCTTCTGCGAGTGAAGACATTATCATGGTTAATAATGGCTGCCTATGCTGCACTGTGCGAGGAGATCTAGTTAAAATGATGTTGGAATTGGTTAGGAAAAAACGAGACACTTTTGATCACATTGTTATCGAAACCACAGGTCTGTAAATTACTTATGTTATCCAAAGAATTTGTGCATTGCGCAGTGGGGATTAAGGTGTTAGAGGGTGCATATATACTTGCAAGTAGAAACTAAACCGACCAAATTGTAAAGTTACTCGTATTCTAGTGGCACTCTGAAATTCACTTTGTTTGGGGATTTGGATCATTGGTGAAAAAAAAGTAAAAAAATAGGCAATTTAATGAAAAATATAATATAAAGAAGGGGTTAGCAAAACGGAGAGTCTTCATTATTGTGTTTATCTCAGTGCATCAATTTTATTGCCTTTTAGGGATTCCCCTTCATGGCTCTGCAACTTTTGTGGACGCTTAGTCTTTCTCATGTATGGCTAAATGATTGAGGGCATGATTGAAATTTGTGTGTTTTGTAACTGTACATGTTAGGTGTATCATATATGAAAAAGTTGAAGAGAGCATATTGTTTTTATGTCTCAACTTTGAATCGTTATGCAGGTCTTGCAAAGCCAGCCCCTGTTATTGAAACTTTTTGCAGCGATGAACTACTTTCTCAATATGTTAAACTGGATGGAGTTGTAACTTTAGTTGACTGCAAGCATGCCATGCAACATTTGAATGAGGTGAAACCAAGATTTGTTGTCAATGAGGCAGTAGAGCAAGTTGCATATGCTGATCGGATTATTTTGAACAAGGCAAGCTTCTGGATGTAGAATTCTATGATATTTCTATGTGCACTTGATAGGTCTGTTATATTAGTTAGAGTTAGTTAATGTTTGTTATATTAGTTACTAGTTAGTTGGGTGGTTGAAAGACTAGTTAGTCAAATAACAATAAGGCATGTTGCCTATAAATAAGAAGGGAGTGGGATAGAAATAATCATCTTGTCAATTGTATACACTAGAGGGCCATTTGGCTTACGAGAGGGTTGGATCTCTCGAATATCCAGCAAACACCCATGTAATAGTCCTATTTCGTTCAATATACTAGTTGGTACATATCAACTGGTATCAAAGCGAGTTCCGACCCGAGAGGAAATTCGTTGTGTGCAAGAAATCCGTTTCAATCACAATGGATTCAAGGCGATGGCAAGAACTTAAAGCTCAGCTGCAGCAGATTTGTGATGAAATCAAGGCAGAATTTTGGGAAAATAGGTACGTGAGCCACGTGAAACCGAGCCCAATGGTGCTTCCTAACAACAGCAATGGAAATCATAATCCGGGGCGTTGCGGTGACACCAAACAGAGTCTTGACGAGTCTGATCGTGTGGAGGACAGAATTAAAGAAGAGCCTTTAAGTCAGAATTCCAAGAAACACGGCGCATCCACATCTTCAACGAGAAGCAAGGAATCAGAGGTGGAAACTGAATATTGCAAGGTCCAAATATGGTCCAAGCAGAATGTTAGTTTGGCACTTAAGATGAGAGGCATCACGGCAAGGTGGAGAAAAAGTCGAGCAACCAAAGGTTCAAGGATCGCTTTCAAGAAAACTACACACCTTGAAGGGAATGCGGAATTGCAGTGACGTAGTGGCTAGTTCGGGGTCCATGAGAGTTTCAACGGGTCTTGGGCCATCGTTGGGACTATCAGAGTCGAAATAGCTTATCGTGACTGAACGAACAAGGGCAGAACCGGCACCACCAGTATCTCTTGGTGTGTTGCTGGTGACCAGTGCTCGTGTGAGCAAAATTGTTTGCAGAAAAGAAAGTCAGGAAGTGGGAAATAAACCACCACCGTCGCCGGAACCGCCAGACACATCGAGGCCGGAATCTTCTCCATCAGAATCACTTGAGTCGTCACCACCAGCAGTAACCCCACCGGACACAGGCCAGCCTGCCATGGCACTGACACGACGAGTTCCGCCGCCAAAGCCACTGGATGGGAGCGATTCCGTGAGAGGAGAGGGAGACGCGAACACGAATAGAGGAAATTGTGGAAAGAAGAAAATGTCATTGGTTCAGCGACCATCACCATCAGAGCCGTCGGCCACCGTCGCAATTAACAAGGGTTGGTTGGACGTGACATCGTCGTCGTTAACGCAGGGAGAAGCACGCAATGTGCAAGAGGAAGTCAGAAGGGTACAAGCGGAAATTACACGTAATGGGTCAGACCCAAGGAAATGTGGATAATTGTGATGTGGGCCTTATTCTAAACCAAGTGGGTCAAGCCCAAAATGTTTCTGATAAGTGGAAGAAGGAAAACAAACAATGGATCTTAATGAACCCGACCCGAAACCCGTGCGAAAAAGATCAGAACGCGCAAGGAAGAAGCACTCTGTCGTCGCCGTTCTTGGTGTGCGCATCGTCGTCGTTGTCCCCATTAGTGAGTCGCACTCCTTGCTTGTTTCAGTTGGTGTATCCGATTTTTGCTGCTTCAGGTATGCGCTTGGTTCTGTTGGCAAGACCCTTTACCCCTTCCCGCAATCAAGTCGTAGTTGCCAAATCAACCGGAACCATTTGCAGCCAAGGGTATGTTCTGGCGTCGTCATTCGGGGTGTGTGCGTCGTCTCCGTTGCTGCAGCCGCCAAACCGGGTATCATCGTTTTTGTTGTTCGCCGGTTCTCTCACGCTGGTTAAGGGGTGGTTATTAACGAAACTACCATGGGTAAGTATAAGCTTTCAACGCTGCACTAATCTTTCTAGATATGAGGCCATTCAGGGAAAGATAAATGCAGGGGTAAAATGGCTTTTGTCTGAATGGGGTCAGGTCCAGATTTACCTTCATTTCGTTTACAGATTCTGTGAAAAGGGGTATCATGTTGTTATCGTTGAAAACCAAGGTGCCAGCCGCAATCTTCATAAACCGGTGAAATATGCATATGACACCACTAATCTGGCCGAGGCAAGTGTCACGGTTAAATTGCAACAGAAGGCTTGGCCACAAATGGGAGGAGGAATTGAGTTTCCAAACCTTGGATTTTTCAAGAGTGCTTTGGAATAATGAATGTGTTTCTGACTTTCCTATAACCCGTGTTTGTTGGTCAAAAGGTGATGATCCAATTATTGTAATTACTCCTGGCAAGTCATTACCATGGTGGAATGTTAGGAGTGGTAAGTGGATAGCAAGAAGAGTTTTGCTACACTGCACTTATCCTTTTTTATCAAAGGGAGATTCGTTTAAAAGTGCAAGTCCATGTCCACTTGTTGATCGGAGAAAGGGTGAACCATTGAATGAATTTGTGAAGAATGTTCTAGAGTTGAAAGTTGCACAATTCCTGTTTGATAAAATACATGCTAGGAACTTCATGGATAAGGACATGGTGGTACAGGGGGTACACTGAGAACAGTCCTTGTGGGGTTGCTATTGATTCAGAATGTGTTCGGAAGGGACAACTTGGCGATGCATATGGTGTTTGGCAGCGGATTCCTAACATATTGAATCCTATGCACCTGGAAAATGCTAGCAGCAAATTAATACGCAAATGTAGTTGGAGGGTAATCACAAGGGTGGCTCAATGGTGTGTGGTGGGCTCATTCAAGCAGTGTTGCAAAAATAGAGTTTGGGGGTTTAAGAAGATGGAAATGACTTTTGCGACTCACAAGGAACTTGACGCAACAGGTGGTTGAAGCACAAAGTGTGATTGACAAAGGGCAGATTGGTGATGTCCCAATTGGGGAAATTAGGAACCTAAGTAATGTGAGTAAGGCCAAACAGGGAATCAGCCCAAATGAGGTGCTAAAAGTCAAGGGTTGGCTAAATCTCCAAATGTTCACAGAGCTGTCACAAGAAGGAAAAGAGCAAGAAATGACACTATGGTATGGTAACACTGGGTTTGGTGTGTCCAAAGGTATAAGGGCAGTTACTTTCTCGTTCCCAACTATCATGGTAATTCTAATTGTTTTTTTCTTTGAACCCATGATGAGTTTCGCGATTGGTAAGCATCAAACAACAATAGTGGCAGTTTTGGGTAACCAATTAGTTGGGGTGTGTACTAAAAAAGGCTTAAAGTTGGGCCTTAATTGTTCGGTGAGTTCAGGAAATATAACCGTAGCTTTACTTGATACTTCAATTGAGTTGTTCAATTCCTCCGCTTGTGCTTCACAAATTGCATTAGTAGATTCTCTAAATGGGAAAGCATCCAGCAACAGGCTGCCACTCCAATGTAGTACATGGAAAACTGTGAGGTTGAGCTTATGGTTCCAAGCCGGATTAGGGAGTTTCCTAGTGTGGGATCCAGGAGAATGTATGGTTCCAGTGCCTGAGAATGCTTGTGAATGCTGTTTGAGAGATTCTTTAACGACCTATTGCTTGGCTAATTTCGTATATGATAGAGGAAAGTGTGGGCGCTCCGGCACGTGGGTTCAGTGGCGGTCCGAATTTGGTGTTGGCGCATCTGAGGGACTGATGACAGCTGGACAGCATTGCTATTTCCTTGGGTGCCAGTGGACATACAGTAGATGATGGCAATTTTGGGAAGCAAGTTGTAACACAATAATCTTCTTTTAGAATTGTTTGTAATTGATGTAAATTTTCTTTCTTTTCTAGTCACCTTGAGGACAAAGGTGAATGTCCCTGGGGGAGTATTGATAGGTCTGTTATATTAGTTAGAGTTAGTTAATGTTTGTTATATTAGTTACTAGTTAGTTGGGTGGTTGAATGGCTTGTTAGTCAAATAACAATAAGGCATGTTGCCTATAAATAAGAAGGGAGTGGGATAGAAATAATCATCTTGTCAATTGCATACACTAGAGGGCCATTTGGCTTAGGAGAGGGTTGTAATTCAGCACTTCAGCTATGTTTCCGTTCCAATATTGACTGCTAATATATGTATTAGTCTGTGTTTCTACATTTTGATTATTTGTAATTGCTTTTTACAGATAGATTTGGTTTCTGAACCTGAGTTAAATATTTTGACCCAGAAAATTAAGGTATGTTTTTGTTACCTACGGATACATAGATATTGTTACTTAATCAAAATAGGAAAGTAATACAAATTTATGCTGAAAAAAGATTATGTGTAGTACAAACATCAAACTGGGATCAAGAAACGAACATGTGTAACAAGAGTACACGAACTTGCACTACTTATGTCAAAAACCCCTCCACATCATCCTATGGTTACATTTCAAATATCAATTGGTGAATATGGTTGGGGTTTTATAATTAGAGTGGATTGTATTACATATTCCTAAACAATGTTTTCGTTGTAATTGATGTTAGTTCTCTCCCGCTGATTTTCTGATTTGGATATTGATCTGTAGTTTTGTATTAAATTATATTCTTACTCTTGGGCAAAAGGTTATTAAACATCTAGTAACTGTCAATCTGTTACAATAGATATAGTCATTTCATGCTTTATTATGATTTGATCAATGTATTGGCATGTGTTATTAGGGAGAAGGTGAGATTAGTATGAATTATTTCGCAGAAATGGATCAGATTATTGTCATTTGATTTCTGTTTATATTGTTTACTGTTACCCTCTATGGCATTTTATGTGGATATCCTAGCTCCCCTAGGAAAAATGCTTATAGAATGGTTTTTTTTTTTTCTTTTGTGGACTTGTTTCCAGCACATCAATGGAATGGCACAAATTAAGCAAGCTAAATTTGGATCTGTTGACATGGACTTTGTTCTTGGTGTGGGAGGATATGATCTTCAGAGGTAATAGGTATATTTACTCGTTTTATCTCCTATTGAAGTAGTTGATACACCCCTTCCTGCCATGCCCGCCCCCCCCTCCTTTCCTAAATAATTCATAGTTAGTTACCCATCTGTTTGTGTTTGCCACAAATTTATCTGCATCTCAATCAAACTGTCTTGATATTGCAGAATTGAATCTGAGGTACATGGAGAATGTCCCTCTCTAGCAAGCCACCAAGATGATTGTGGACATGGTACTCTTTTAAAACACTTATCAATTTTTTTTTCTTCCAACTGTGTTATTTGAGTTGACTGCAGTATATGGTATTGGTCATTGATGAAATATTAACAAAGTCTAGGTGACTTGACTTGATTAATACACTATGTCTCCAGAGTTTTTTTGTCAAAATGTTTTCTTGTGATTCATTACTTCATCCTTCTGAATGTATCTACAGAACACAAAGGGCATCATCATCACGATCATGTGCATGATTCTGCTGTCTCTAGTGTCAGTATTGTTGTGGAGGGAACTCTTGATCTTGATGAGGTAATTGCAATCTTTTCCTGAGATGTCATTCTCCCCCCTTTCTGACCCTTTGCAAAATATTGCCTTAAATGACTGGATTCTTCTTAGATTTGAAAATTCATGCTTCAACTTTCACATCCTGGGTGGTTTTATTGGCGACTTTGTCCTGTTGCTTTTGTTGCTTTTGTCTATCTTTTGCTGTTTTTCACCTAATCAGCCATATTTTGATTTATTTATTGGGATCCTAATTTTTGATCCTCAATCAGTCAATCAAGATATTTAAGTAAACAATGGCATAAGCTACCCTGGGACACGGGGGTCGACCCTTCGATTCCCGCAATGACAAACTTGGTGTTGGTCAATGCGAAATTTGCCTCTAAGCATGAGCATAGATTAGTCTTTCGTTGAAAACGTTAGGACACTCTGTGGATAGCGAGCAATGTCCGAACCAATAAAAGTCAATCGATATATTTATGTAAATAGGAATTCCATATTAATAAAGGATTAGTGAATTTTTCTGTGATAACAACTGTTCCATATAAATTGTGGAGTTGTGAATTTGCCTGTGGAATAAAGGTTTTGAAATCATTCTTATACATTTCATGCTAATCACGTTTCTCCTTCACTTTCGCATTAAATATCGGTCTAGGTTGACGATTGGCTTGAGAGATTGGTTGAAGAAAAAGGAGATGACCTATACAGAATGAAAGGTGTCTTATCAGTGGACGGTTCTGAACAACGATATGTGTTTCAGGTTCTCTTCGATAATGTTATCATTCATATATTCTATTACCTATTTGCATTTTAAAAATTTTCAACTCTATTTTGTTCTTATCCTCTTACTAACCCATTTCCCTAATACTTTCAGGGGGTACATTCCATGTTGGATGGCTGCCCAGGAAAAACATGGGAACCCAACGAGAAGAGAATAAACAAGCTTGTCTTCATTGGAAGGAATTTGGATGAATCTGACCTTAGAAAAGGCTTCCAAGGTTGCTTAATCTAGTATTGTAAATTTGTCACTGGGTAGCTTTCTAAGCAGCAGTTCTTACGTGCGCATTCTCAACATTTCTGGCAACAATATTGTGGCGCAGTTGAAAATGTAGTTATTATTGGATTTTAATTTAGTGACTTTGGAGTTTATGCCGTTGGTGACTTGGGCTTTTTTTGGAGAGGGAAAGATGAGAGAAAAAATGATATAAGATGAGATCTAGTACTAGAGGATGAAAAGCGTTAAATCTCTTTAGAGAGAGTTTTACCATCCATTGTGATTCTACTCGGCTCGAGGGATTAGTCTCTGCAGTTGTGCGCAGAGGATATCCGGTTCAGACCAAAAAAGAGGGTGAAAAGCGTCGTAATTTGGCCAAAAACACATTTGAGATCATTTCTTATAAGCTCTAAATACCAAATAAGACTATTATTAATTAACTGAATACTTCCAAATTACAACCATTTGCAATTATAAGAAGAAAAAGAAGCATTAAATCCGAGAAATCCAGTTTATTCCTCATTGGACTGCAAGCACATAACTTCCTCAAGGTAAGGTTATTTTAACTATCAACCATTCATGCTTGAACCATTGACCTCACATGGAAATATATCATTTTAGACATAGATTTTTAGGTACTCATCCATGCGTTTGTAATTCACTTCAGGGTAAAGGTCAAATGCTTCTTCACCATCTTCTCCAATTTCAAAATTGGTCAAACACCCCTCGTAGAAAATATGATAGAAGTGTCCAATCCCTACTTGAAGTTTATAATCCAACCCTGTTATCAAATTCACATCAATCTCAAATCACGAATTGCTTATCACAATAATGTTGCTTTCCAAATACACATAATATAAGGTACATAACTTTAGATACACAATTAAGTGAATGTGTTACCTTTCAATGTTGTTAGAAATCCTTCAGGAGATATATATGTCTTCTCTAGTTCCTTTCCAAGAAGTTTCTCCCAAATTCCAATTAGTTCTCCTTGGGAGAGAATGTTTTCTGGTGGTCTAAGGTATAGTGTTTTGTTTAAGGTTCTTGGATCATCTATTGTTTTTATTGTATATGTTGCAACATCATCTTCATCCAGAAATACAGCTGCAATCATATATGTTCAAACAAATCTCATTATGTCACAATGATATATATAATTTTCTTGGTATAAAATAAAAATTTTAAATACTATGCTTAGATAATATAAAAAAGTTTTACGCACAATCATTCAATCATATTTCCTAGTGAGGTCCTATCACAATATTGTCGGTCAAAATTTTTTTACACCGTCAACAAATGACAATCAATCATATGTGTAACTTTAGGAGTAGTTATGATAAAAGTTTTTTACATCAATTATGATGAAAGTTAAACATTTTGAATGATTTGAATGTTACGACTGAGTGACAGTGTAAAAAATCTTTACACCGACAATATATGAATTAAATCCTATTTTCTATAATATATGTGCAAATATCTACATAATAATTTAGAAAAAAAACACGTTAAAATATAGTTGAATGTTTGTGTAAATTTCTTTACACCGTGGATACATAATTAATTACACTAAAAAAATGTATTTATAAGGGTACCTTTGAGTTTGCCATCTCCAAAGAGATGGACTTTGTCCCTAGGAGGCACAAAAGACCCCATCTGAGAGAGACTGCCAGCAAAGTATCCAGCAAAGAGATTTGCAGAAATGTAAGTAAAAGGGATGTTAGCTTCCTCAATTGCTTTTCGAACAGCCATTTTGTCATCAAATGTTACCCTTCCTGGTTCTAATGCATGTCCCATCCTTGCTGGGTCTAACCCAAATTCTGAAGGCAAGAACCGCTAAAGCAAGAAATAGAGTTTAATTTTTTTTTTTTAGTATCCATGTATACCAATTATCTCAAATTGCTTAAGATCTTCATTCTAACTTTTAAAAATCTATAATAGTATATTATTATAAATTTAAAAATATACAATTGAACTCAAATTAAAATGAATTCCTATAACATTGCTCATAAGATGTTGCCATGCACGTGTGTGCTCCCCCCACCTACCACAAACAATATAAAACAAGTGGAAAATGACTAAATAAGTTGAACTTATCTAATCCACTTCTATAAAAAACTATGAACCATTAATAACAATTTTGTTTTAAAAAGACAAAAATGAAGAAGAGTCAAACCTTAATGTTACCAGCTTCTTTGATAGCATCAACTAGTTTAAGCTGCAAGCCAATACTGTGAGTTCTAATATGAACACCTGATATGGCACTAATTACAACATCAACCTTCTTGATCGCATCCACAAGGCTCTGATGATCTGAGAAAGAAGCCTGAACAAGATGAGCACCTTGTTTCTTGAATGAGAGAAGCCTCTGCAGCTTCTCAATTTGAAGACTCAATTCAGGTCGTTGAAGTACATAGGTTTCATGGCCTTGTGCTAGACTTGCTCTCACTATTCTCCTTCCTATGTACCCTGTTCCCCCCACAACAAGAACCTTGCTCTTTTCCATTTCCTCTGCCTCTCACTCTATATCCTTTGATTTTCGGTCTGTATTTCTGGGTTATTATCAACTTAGTTGCCACTCTTTGCTGAATTATATAATGTCCTAATGATAATACAATATTATTATTGTGTAAAAATAAGGAATAAAGAACTAAATGGATGGGGGTAGCTGGGTAGGTGGAGATGTCAAAGGGAATTTGTAATGCATTTCCTACTTCTACCTTATGTTGACTTGACTATATAGTGAGTAGCCGATTTTGAATGACAACAAAAACTAGGCAAACAAAAAAAAACCACTGTGGAAAAAAAATTAATTAAATACCAAAATACCACACTTTTAACATTATCTACAAAACTACCACACTTTTGACATCGATATAGTAGTTGAGTTTAATATGTAGTTGAGAAATGAATGGTCATGGATATGAACGTCTATTTCACCATACCATTCAACATTCCCCTACTATAAATTTGTTTCTTCACACACCTCTTCCCGTTAGTAGCTATATCCATGGCTGATGGCTCCAACCCCAATTTTTATCACAATCTATTACAATGGACATGTTGAAAACACAGACACACAGAAGGTGTTATCTTTAAGTTCGATAGCACCTGCCTAGTCAAACTTAAACCGAAATTCAAACTAGATGAACATACACAAACAATCCAAAAAAAACTTTTTCCGACCATTCAAAGAGGGTGGTAAGTTTAATCTACTGTTACCCTACAACTCTTACAGTTAGACATAAATTATACGGGGAGTTGCATATTTGTTCTGACGATGATGTGGAGACAATGTTAAGTGTGTTCAAGGCATATTTGTTCTCCACACTAGAAGTCTATGCAAATTTGGTGGATGGTCCTTCTTACTACACCCAAACCCAGACACCATATTATCAGTCCATTCCACCATCTTCACAAAACTACATACCTTATGCTGAACAAACACCCTCTCTACACCATCAATCCATTCCACCATCTTCACAAACCACATACCTTATGCTGAACAAACACCATCTCTATACCATAAATCCATTCCATCATCTTCACAAAACCACATACCTTATGCTGAACAAACACCATCTCTATACCATAAATCCATTCCATCATCTTCACAAAACCACATACCTTATGCTGAACAAACACCATCTCTATACCATCAATCCATTCCATCATCTTCACAAAACCGCATTGAGCTTAACACAACCTACCCTCTAGACAGCCCAACTGATGCCCCCTTATTAGTATTCTTGTTGGTGTTCATAATGAAGAGGTTGTGGACTTTAGTGAAGATGAATATGATATTCTTGAGCGTCATGATGAGGAGGAGTTTCCATGACCCTCCACCACACTTTCGAAACATCACATATGATAACTGTGAACACCCAATTTTAACGGGTATTTTCTTCATTTTTTTTGCAAAAATCCAAAAAATATCATTTTTTATGCATTTTCGTGATCTTAATTGATTTTGCGTGTCATTTTGAACGTGTTGGTGTTTTTTTCTTTTTGTGCATTTTTTACCGCTTCTATTAGGTTAACTAATGATGGTCAGATTAATTATCGTTAGTTTTAAATAAATTGTCCTTTTATTTTGTCATACATGGAGACAAAGTAGTTAATTAAAATAGTACAACTCATAAAAAAGGGGTCAACTTTGTTACATGTGTGGACAATAATGATAAAGGCAAAATAGTACAAAAAATTAATTAAAGAAAAAAGAAACAAAAAAGGGACCAAGGGAAGGGAACCAGCGCCCTTATGGTTGCTGGGAGGAAAAAGCATTTTTGAGCTACAAGCTCAAATTCTTTCATCTTGTCCTTTGGCTTTTGACAATTTGGGCAAAAACACTTCAGCCCATCCATTGCTGTTGCTTGTGCTTTTCAGTGGCAGTTGTGCTTTTGTCCCCCAAGAGATTTGCTCCCCTGCAACCACACCACACCTACACCACAATCCTTTGCCTATAAATACAAATGAACAACAACATAGTAAAGGGCGATAACAATGCACAAACAGTAACAAATACACACAAAATAGAGACAAATCAGTTTTAAAAATAGAGAGCACAAATGGTTTAGGTTCAGAAAAAGGAAGAAGCAGTTTTTTTGGAACTAGGTTAGTTCTGAAATTTATTTAGTCATTTTCGTGTACCCTCTTTCCTTGTCATCTATTCATGTCATATAAATGATATATAGTATAGCTTTCAAAAAAATCATTCATTGATGTATTTAGGTTAATGTGCTATCAACTTAGTTGCCACTCTTTGCTGAATTATATAATGTGCTAATGATAATACAATATTATTATTGTGTAAAAATAAGGAATAAAGAACTAAATGGATGGGGGTAGCTGGGTAGTGGAGATGTCAAAGGGAATTTGTAGTCTAACTTGTGCATTTCCTACTTCTACCTTATGTTGACTTGACTATATAGTATATACTATATAGTGAGTAGCCGATTTTGAGTGACAACAAAAACTAGGCAAACAAAAAAAACCACTGTGGACAAAAAATTAATTAAATACCAAAATAGCACACTTTTAACGTTATCTACAAAACTACCACACTTTTGACATCGATATAGTACTTGAGTTTAATATGTAGTTGAGATTGAAATGAATGGTCATGGTCCTCATGGATATAGTAGTTGAGTTTTATATGTAGTTGAAATTGGAATGAACGGTCATGGATATGAACGTCTATTTCACCATACCATTCAACATTCCCCTACTATAAATTTGTTTCTTCACAAACCTCTTCCCGTTAGTTGCTACCGGCCTCATCACCCGTGCGATGCACGGAGAGAGCTAGTATCAACGAAATTAATGATTTTAATTTGATTGAAGATTAGGTATTAAGAAAATTTGATTGAAGATTAGATATTAAGAAAAAGTTTAAAAAGTAAAGTAATAAAAGCATCAAAAAACCCCAAAAGATTCCAAAAGAAACACCTCATGAAAGTAAAAAAAGTTAGAACCAATATGTAAGTAAAAAAAGTTACAGTATGAAGTCACAATAAAAATAATAAAGAAAAAAGAAAAAGTTAGATTTAGAAGTCAAGATTTTTTTATTATTATTGATGAAAAATTGTGAGCCGTGAGATGCATTTCTTTTAGCGGTCCAGATTTGGTGTAAGTCAGACTTATACCTGGTGTCAATATATCCCATCATATATATATATATATATATTGTCAAAAAAAATATGTATATACATATATATGCAGAGCAACAAAGTAAAAAAGAAAAAAGTTAATAACAAATGCACTACTAATATTAAGTTAGCAATGAGTCAAGTAGTTAGACTAAGTAAGAGTTAGAACAAATAAGAAAGTAAAAAAAGTTAGAGTTAGAACTTAGAAGACATAATATATGTCCAAAAACCAATAAGAATAATAAAGAAAAACGAATAAAGATTAAAAAGTAAAGTAATAAAAGCATCAAAAAAGCCCAAAAGATTCCAAAAGAAACACCTTATGAAAGTAAAAAAAGTTAGAACCAATATGTAAGTAAAAAAAGTTAGAGTAAGAAGTCACAATAAAAATAATAAAGAAAAAAGAAAAAGTTAGAGTTAGAAGTCAAGTTAGAATTAGAAGTCAAGATATGTATATATATATATATGGATATAAGAACAACAAAGTAAAAAAGGAAAAAGTTAATAACAAATGCACTACTAATATTAAGTTAGCAATGAGTCAAGTAACACACATAAGGTGTTCCTTCCAACTATGGAAATGTGTTATTCAAACCCTGTCGCTAACTTGACATTGAAACCCAAGAGGGAATCCCTAGTAACACACAATGTGCAGTTAAAATATCGAGAGATTATAAGGCATATAATTCGAGATAGCAGATCTTTCATATTATAAGCCTCACTTACGATGAACACACAATAAGGCATATTAAAATATCCCTAAGAATTTGAATTAGGATCACAAGTTATAAGTCTTTTGGAGTAGAGGAATTAGACATCTAACCTGCAAAATGTGTACCAAGCCAATTATGCAATTTTAAGTCTGTGTTTGCTCATTATTTCAATATCCATTATTTTGAAACTTGTTGGCTATCCTTCCAGCCCCTGTGTTTCGTTTCTGCAGATAGTCATGAATGAATGATATTGTCATACCTCAATATTCATACTACTATTATGTTATAACATTATCTCTAGTTTGTTGGGTGGAATTAGGAAGTGTCTCAAACAAAATATTTTACTTTGTATTGATATTCAATACAGAAGATCAAAGTTTGAGAAAAAGTAAGAGCAATAGAATCCATGAAGCTAATAGAAAGTACATATTGGACATACTAAAATTTGAAGAGCAAATTACATGAAAAGAAAATGACTCAGAAAAAAGAAACAGATGCATCAGATGAAACCTTGCCACCCCTCTATAGAACAAACCATAAAAAAGACCCAAAGACACCTAAAGAAATTAAACACAGATCATAGACAAAACATAACCATTTCTACCTGGCCACAGCTTAGAAAGAGAGCTGCCAGCTGCTCTTCAGTAACCTGCATGGCAATAGACAAGAACAATCCTTCAAATGAATACACACATGGCAAACAATGCAAGCTTACTTAAACCATATCATTCTCAAAGACAGCTGAAAATTAATATCAGTTGATCAATGTCAGACACATAAACAGTCCTCCGAATCATCTCTTCCCTCTTCTCCATATCCATTTTATTATTCACCCTACGCTTCCCAGGAATAGACCAATTTTCCTCACTGTTAGATCAAATCATAATAGACCACCACCATCAATTAGAATTAAGCTCTATTTTATGTTGGGAAAGCTCAAATATGGTCCATAATAGACCAATTTTCCCCACTGTTAGATCAAATCATGTCACCAAATAGGTTGAAAAAACTGTCTTTGTACTAACAATTAGAGCACTTGGTAGAAGTTCACTCACAAGTCAAATTGATGCATGTACATAGGCAAACCAAAAGGAATCGTGCTTGAAAGTAAATGCAATTAACATGCAGAAACACATGTTGGATTTTAATTGTTGATCAAAATTGACCAAAATGCAATTAGCTTAATGAAATGTGTTTTTGAGCTTCCTGTGTATATAATTGTCCATTCAAAATGGACTGCTCCTCCATACAAATGTGTTTTTCAGCTAATGAAATGTAATTAGCTTAATGAAATGACTGCTAATTCAAAATGTAATTAGCTAATTGCATATACTTCCTGTGTATATAATTGTCCCTTCAAAATGGACTGCTCCTCCATACAAAGCTAACCAAGGAGCATTGTACAAGGTATGAGACCCAAGTCCCCATCCAGACAAAAAAAAAGTATGATTAAATATTTTTGATCTTTATGGTTTAGTGAATTACAATTTGGTTCTCCAAGTTACGAATGGTTTTGTGGTGTGATTTTTCGTTATATACTTCCTGTGTATAGAATGGTCCCTTCAAAATGAGTTTGCTTTGTATTGATATTCAACAAAAATAACATAAGAACTAAGTTTGAGAAAAAGTAAGAGCAATAGAATCTATGAAAGACAATAGAAAGTACATAGTGGATATACTAAAATTTGAAGAGAGAATTACATCAAAAGGAAATGACTGAGAAGACAGAAACCTCAATCTTGACATCAAGCCCTTCAGTAAAACCATTTTCCCGGCAACAACCAAACCACCCACGAAGACGAACTTGTGAAAGAACACTGCCTCTTGTGAAAATCAAATGACAAGGATACGGTTTTCCCAGTTCATCAATCAAAATAACATCTGATTTAACTAAGGGAAAGACAGTCACACAAAACGCATAAGGAAGATGCTGCCAAGAGAAAAGAAAAAAGTATTAAAACAATATATTTAAAAAAAGTACAATTAGAATAGAAAGCAAGCCAAGGATACAAACCAGAAAAGAAGTAGCTATATCAGCTGCACCCAAAGTCATGTACAGAGTAAAAACAACAGTAGGCTTCCTACCAAGATACATTGATTGATCAAATACATCAGCAACATCATCATCATCATCATGTATAAATGTAGGCTCCTGGCCAAGTCTTGTAACTTTGGGCAATCCAGCAGCAAATGGAGGAATTTGCAATCTATCCCAAACCTCAATAAAAAAAACGATCAAGCCTAACATAGACCATCCGCACCCAACCACCTAGATGAAGACCATAAAACCTGCCTATTTCAGCCCAACCTTGGACAAAGTAAACAACAGCACCCCTCTTAACAACAACAACCTCAAAATGGTTTTCAAATTCATCAAAAAGAAATACGAAGTTGGGAAGGTGCTGCCTATGCTGGCTAAAAAAAAGATAAGGAAGCCTAACTTCAGCCTGAAGAAACAACAAATCAACACAAAGTAAAGAAAATAAAGTAAAGAAAGACACAATGAGTAAAGCGAACTAAACTCACATGGTCTACAACATGCTCAACCTCAAAAACTTCAAACTTGATATTCAAAGCAAGAGAAAAAAGTCTGGGTGCTGGAAGACATCTAGAACTCGTCTATGCACAAACAAAAGGAAAAAGCATCAGAAGAAAAACACAAAAGAATAAGCACAGGAATAAAATGAGAGAAAGAAAACACAAAGAACATATCATGTCTTGTTAATAGGCTATTCAGAGGGAATTCGGTGAGCTCAAGGAAGAAAAGAAAGGCATATTTATAGCCAATAAGAAAGGTAAAATGGATAAATGCAATGGAACGGTACCCAAAACAAATTAAAAAATTAAAACAATATATATAGTAAACAATGTATAGCTGGCGCCAAGTAAAGGACAACAAAAGAACACCAATATTAAATATACTCAAAAAGCAAGAGACAAAAATGAAACCAAAAATGAGTTAAAGTATGGACAGTTGAGCATTGGAGAAACAAAAACACTACACATTTCATTATAATAAGAAACTAGTATTTTACCCGTGCATACGCACAGGTGATACTGTATGGTCGGTGTATTGTCATGAAGTCGTAATAGTAATTTGGAAGATAATCATAAGTTGTGAACAATGTCCAAAATGTATGATTTGAAATTCAAAATGGAAAGAGATAGCTAGGCATTATGTCATATAACATACAAATGAAAATTATAAGTCGAAGAAATTAAAAGAGATTGACAATCAAAATTACATTGATCGATAATAATGTATTTGGATAATAGAGATAAAATATGCATTCCCGTTGACCCTCCCGTTTGCATTCTTGCTGGCCATCCCTTTGGCACTCCCGATGATTATAAATCTTAATAACTGAGTAAAAAATGAGGCAAAAAGAAAATGAGATTTAATATAAAATATGCACTCCCGTTTGCGCTCCCATTAGCACCTCCATTGGCACTCCCATTTGCGCTCCCGTTGGCGCTCCCGTTGGCACTCCTTTTAACGCTCTCGTTGGAGCTCCCATTGGCGCTCCCGGTGCCCTCGTAGCCGCTCCCGTGTGCGGCTCACGAAAAAAGTAAATGAAATTTAATTTTTGATAATTTTAGAAAAAATTATTTTGAAATTTTCGCTATCCGTTTTTTTGACAATTAGTACTGGTTAAATTAATTGGCTTTATTAGTTTGAGTAGATTATAGTAAATTAAAAAAAATTAAAGAAAAAAACAATTGATTTTTTAGAAAAAAATCATTTTTTTTAAAATTATTGATTTTAATATATAATAATAGATATATTAGATAAATAGTATATTATGAAAAGAGTGAGACAGATGTTAGTTTATTTTAATATATAATTTAATATATTATAATATTAAGTAGTAAAAAGAGAGAGATGTAGAGCGCAACTTTTTTTTGCAGTTTTGTTTTAATACTAATTGTTAGTTTGTCACATGCATGCAGCTTTTTTTTTTCCAGCCGCAACTTTTTACCTTTTTTCAGCTGCAGATGTATTTGTCTGTTTCATATGCAGCTTTTTTCTTTTTGTGCTTTTGATTTGTTAGTCACTGCAAAAGCTGGCATTTTATTTGGCATTTTGCGGCAAAATGACCAAAGTACCCCAATTTTTGGACAAATGTCAAATTTATAAGATATCTAAATTGGACATTTTCCTAGCATGTTGTTTTATTAGTTAGAAAGTAGAAGTAGAAGGCTAAAAGCCAAATACAAGTAGATAGAACACGGAAAGAAGTACAACTGAAGGTGGTCCAAAATAAGCAAAAAGGAAAGTACACAAAAATAGGAAACTTCTAAAGTGGACCAGCGATAAAAGGGTTTTTTTTTTTGTACCCCCACCACCTCCCTCTCTACCCCCATCGACCCTGTAAAAAGACGCAATTGCCCTTCACAAAAATTAAAAATCCCGAACGTATCCTGATTTCAATTTTTTTTTTGGAAATCGGATTTAGGTAAATCCGATTTCGGATTTAGGTAAATCCGATTTCCACTAAAAAATTTAAAAAATTTAAATCGGATTTAGGTAAATCCGATTTCCACTAAAAAATTTAAAAAAATAAAATCGGATTTATTTAAGATGGGGTAGATCCGCTTTGAAAAATAACAAATCGGATTTACCTTAATTGGGGGTAAATCCGATTTGTTATTTTTAAAAGCGGATCTACCCCCATATAAGGTAAATCCGCTTTTAAAAATAACCAAAGCGGATTTACCTTATGTGGGGGTAAATCCGCTTTGTTAACCTAATTAATAAATAACTTAGTTAAAATTTTAGATACAAATTTCGACCGTCTTTTGGTTCTGTTTAGTGTGTGGTTCGTTAACACGTGACGATATTGTACGTCGGGAGAATAATTTAGGCTAAAAAATCAGTTTTCGGGCAACCTACTCAAATTGTAATGAAACCACATTCTTTAAATCGGAAAAATATCAAGGATCAATACTCCTGAAAGAAGGGACTTCTTTCAGGACTGGGGACCTCAAAATCCCAAATTCCATCGTTTACTATTTTATATTAATTTTTTTAATTTTTCATAATCTCCAAAAAATCTGAAAAAATTTGCATAACCTTATTTTGGTTTTATTAGATTTTTAGTGGTGTTTTTATAATTTTTGGATTAGTTTTGGCTGTTTAACAGATTTTTAGTAGCATTTTATAACCTTTTTCAAAAAATTAAATAAAAAACAATTTTTTTTAATAACAAAATCGGATTTACCTTAGGTGGGATAAATCCGATTTTCTTTTTTTAGGGAAATCGGATTTACCTTAGGTGGGATAAATCCGATTTTCTCTTTTTTTAGGGAAATCGGATTTATGTGCCCACCAGGTAAATCCGATTTCCAAAATAACAAAGCGGATTTACCTTCAGCTAAGGTAAATCCGCTTTGTTATTTTTGAAATCGGATTTACCCCCATCTGAGGTAAATCCGACTTTAAAAATAACAAAGCGGATTTACCTTAGATGAAGGTAAATCCGAGCGAATTGTAAGTTGGGCAGGGGTATTTTCGGGTTTTAGCAATTTGATGGGGGTAGATGGGAGTTGATGGGGGTACAAAAAAAAAAAGGCCGCGATAAAATAGTACACAAAATGAAGAAAAGCTAATCTTAAACAACATGGAAACAAAAGGAAACCAACGCATCTTGTGGAAGATAGAAAACCCAGACAACAAAGAAACCAAGGCAAACTCCTAATCACAATCCAGATAACACTCAAGTAAATAGTATAAGAGCTGTGCCTTGAAACATCAAGCCTGATATGCTGCCTGTTGATTAAGTTATATATATATATATATATATATATATATATATATATATATATATATATATATATATATATATATATATATGTTGTAATCAACTATAGATTTATACAAATTCACCACATATGATTTTACCAATACCCCAATTCTATCTAAAAGACACCTCAAATTTTTGAGGTAAAAATGTCATTACACTCTATTTCTTCTTTTTTTTCTCTTTATTCTTACACTCTCTTTCTTACTTTTCACTTTTCTCTTACACTCTCTTTCTTGCTTTTTTCTCTTTCTTCTTACACTCTCTTTCCTCATTTTCACTTTTCTTTTACACTCACTTTCTTCCTTTTTTTTCTTTTTACTTTACTTTTCCCATAAATAATTATTCTCTTTCTCTTGTCACTTCACTTTAATTTTTTTAACTAAATTTCTAAATTTATACAAAACACTACTTTAATTAAAAATTTTGAAGACTACTAATATAAACCTACTATCTAAAAAACAAGAAGACTTAATGACTATTTAAATTAGTAATTAATATTTAAAACAAATATCTCTTATTGATAATCTAATATCTGACTTTTATTATCTACTATAATCTACTAATCAACTAAAATAATCAATTGAAACTACGACATAACTGTACTGATAAATAAAAAAACACGGGATAACTGCAGTGATATATAAAAAAACACGGGATTAATATTTACCATTGATATTTATAATTTTTTTTGACAATTTATCATTAATATTTACCATTGATAATTATAATTTTGGAAAACTACTACAAAACTACTATCTAAAAAAACACGTGATAACTGCAATAATTTACTATAATCTACTAATCAACTCAAATAATCTAATATAAAAATACGGGATAACTGCAATAATCTACTAATCAACTCAAATAATCAATTGAAACTATGAGATAACTGCCATGATATATAAAAACACACGGGATAACTACACAAATATATAAAAAGACAAAGGATTAATATTTGTCATTGATAATTAAATTTTTGGAAGACTACTATAAACCTACCATCTAAAAAACAATAATATTTAATGACTATTTAAACTACTGATTAATATTTAAAATAAATATTTCTTATTTATAATCTACTATCTCTCTTTTACTATTTACTATAATCTATTAATCAACTAAAATAATTAATTGAAACTACGAGATAACTGCATTGATATATAAAAAAACACGAGATTAATATTTGTCATTGATAATTAAATTTTTTGAAACCTACTACTACAAACCTACTATCTAAAAAATAAGCAGGCTTAATGACTATTTAAATTAGTAATTAATATTTAAAACAATTATTTCTTATTGATAATCTACTATCTAACAAATTTACTATCTACTATAATCTACTATCAACTAAAATAATCAATTGAAACTACCAGATAACTGCACGGATATATAAAAAACACGGGGATAACTGTAGTGATATATGAAAAAACACGGGATTAATATTTGCCATTGATAATTATAGTTTTTGAAAACTACTATCTAAAAAAACAAGAAGGTTTAATGACTATTTAAACTGATTACTATTTAAAACACACGCGACAAATATTTGTCACTAATACTTAAAAAAGGACAAATAATTGTTACTGATATATAAAAAAACACGGGATAAATATTTGTTATTGATAATCTACTATCTATCTTTCACTATCTACAATAATCTACTAATCAACTTAAATAATCAATTGAAACTATGAGATAACTGCAATGATATATAAAAACACACGGGATAACTACACAAATATTTAAAAAGACAAAGGATTAATATTTGTCATTGATAATTAAATTTTTGGAAGACTACTATAAACCTACTATCTAAAAAACAATAATATTTAATGACTATTTAAACTACTGATTAATATTTAAAATAAATATTTCTTATTTATAATCTACTATCTCTCTTTTACTATTTACTATAATCTATTAATCAACTAAAATAATTAATTGAAACTACGAGATAACTGCATTGATATATAAAAAAACACGAGATTAATATTTGTCATTGATAATTAAATTTTTTGAAACCTACTACTACAAACCTACTATCTAAAAAATAAGCAGGCTTAATGACTATTTAAATTACTAATTAATATTTAAAACAATTATTTCTTATTGATAATCTACTATCTAATAAATTTACTATCTACTATAATCTACTATCAACTAAAATAATCAATTGAAACTACCAAATAACTGCATGGATATATAAAAAACACGGGGATAACTGCAGTGATATATAAAAAAACACGGGATTAATATTTGCCATTGATAATTATAGTTTTTGAAAACTACTATCTAAAAAAACAAGAAGGCTTAATGCCTATTTAAACTGATTAATATTTAAAACACACGCGACAAATATTTGTCACTAATACTTAAAAAAGGACAAATAATTGTTACTGATATATAAAAAAACACGGGATAAATATTTGTTATTGATAATCTACTATCTATCTTTCACTATCTACAATAATCTACTAATCAACTCAAATAATCAATTGAAACTATGAGATAACTGCACTGATACATAAAAAAACACTGGACAACTGCACTGATATATAAAAAAAATACGGGGATAATTGCAATGATATATATAAAAACACGTGATAGCTGCACTGATATATAAAAAAATATGGGATAACAACACTGATATATAAAAAAACACTGCACTAATATATAAAAACACACGGGATAAATGCACATATTGTTTTTAAATGATACTTTTACATTTTTAGTTTTAATATTTATCAATTTTTTATTTGAAACTCATTTTTTATCTACTTTAAGTTTTTCTTTATTTTCACGGGGTAATGTTCAGACTATTTAAATACTCTCTAAATTCATTCCTAAAAAAACACGACAGCACCTGTCCGTGTGCAAGTCATCATCTATATTTTACAATTGATTTTAGATTAATGAGATTTCAAACTAACGTTTCTATTTGAGGTAATCGTATGACGTAACGCGATCGGCCCGTGCGGATGCACGGGTATAGTACTAGTTATAATTGTAATTATCCGGCCCATTTATAAGGCCCATTAGGATTAGTCTTAGAATAGTCTATATATATCATTTAACACTTGTATACAAGAGACGGTATTCAATATATGTCTCTCAATTTTCTCATTTTACATGGTATCAGAGCCTATCCTAGATCCTTCGGGTCACCCACCATTATTATCCACGCACCAGGCCCAATAGTGCTGGGCGTGAGGGGGTGTATTGGGAAAAATCCAAGTCCAACATTGACTAGAGATATGGTCTCAAAATAATTTATAAGTGGGAGGCAACCCTCACCTTACAAGCCGGTTTTGTGGGGTTGAGTTAGGCCCAATCCACATTCTAACATGGTATCTAGAGCCAATTGAGAGACAACCCTAAAACCGTGCTTACCCGTTGGACCCACTGTCCACCGGTGATAAAAATTTTTCGGCAAACCGTGTTTCAATTCCGGTTTGCCCTAACTCACTGCCGTGTCTCATTCCGGCACCCCGTTGGGTTTTTCATATCTGCCACCGTTGAGTTCTCCCACTTTCGACGACTTTTCCGGCCAACCACCCCCACCACAAGGTTCGCCTCCTCAAAACCGGCCCACCCCTGAAACCGCAGCCCCAGATCAGCCTCCACGCGCTCCCACACGCCGCTTCTTTCTCCTGCGAGAAACCCTAAACAGCCACTGTCGCCGCCGCGCGTGGCGGCGCGTCCGGCCACTTCTCCGGTCACCGTTTTCATCGTCAGACTCGCTTCTCCTTCCTCGTTCCGGATCTGCCATCATTTTTCAGTTTTGAGCAACGGTTGGACGTGTTTTTGTACAAACAGCCCTTTCTCTCTGTTTGACGTGTTTTCTCTCTCCTAGGACTGACTATGACGACCTCCACTGACTCCTCTAAGCTGTTCACCAATTTTGTGACTTCTCCCCTCACTACGGAGAAGCTAGATGGTTCAAACTATGACACTTGGGCGTCCGACATTCAGTTATGGATGATGGGGCAAGGTTACAAGGAGCATCTCACAAAGAAAGCTGCAGATGTGACTGACCTCGCTGAACGTGTGAAATTTGAAAAGGTTGATGCTCAGTTGTGTAGTATTATCAAGTCCACCATTAGCCCTCTCATCAAACCGATTTTCCGTCCTCATCTTACGTGTGAATCGGTTTGGAGTCAGGCTAAGGAACTCTACACTAATGATATCCAGCGCCTCTATGGTGTGTGTCATGATTTGATGACACTCATTGCACCACGATCATTTGAGGGTCCTATGTCTACATATCTCGGTCGTGTTCATGCTGCCCTTCATGACTTTAATGAGCTACTGCCTCCTGCTGCCTCTGGTGCTACTAAAAAGAAGAAAGAACTTGAGCAACGCAGCACCTTTTTTATGCTCCTCGCCCTTTATGGCTTGCCTCAGAATTACGCTGCCACCCGTGACCAGATTTTGGGGTCTACTGCCATTCCCACAATGTCTACTGCATCCTCTGTCCTCCTCCGGGTCCCGGTTAAGTCTACTCTTGAGCACTCGGCGACCTCTGGGCCGAGTGACACTGCTGCACTTGCATGTCAACACAACCATCAGGGACGCTCTCGTGGTCCTCCATCCAAGTCCAAGAATCGCCCTAAGTGTGATCACTGCCACAATCTGGGGCATACGATTGATCGATGCTGGAAATTACACGGGCGCCCCCCTGTAATACCCCAATTTTGTCCGACTAGTTTATCAAAAATAAAATAAAAATTGTCTTTCCGTGAACACGAAGTTCTAACGGTATTTTGTCTGGCAGTTGAAAGAGACTCAAAGCATAGGTCGAGGTATGCGCGCATTATTCTTGACTGCGTACGCGCCTCATTTTTGTCCGTCCAAAAATAATAATAATTTTCTTATTCGTCGAAAAATACAAATTCATTTTCAAGTTATATTTTACTTCCCATTTAGTTAGTGAATATATTTAACAATATAAAAGAGAAAGTAAAAGAAGAAACAAGAAAAGAGAAAAGAGAGGGAGCGATTTAGTAAAAAAGAGAGGTGTAGGTTGCTTTTCTCTATGTTTCAGCGAATTTGGGCTGGTGCTGCCAGAGGCCCATTCATTATTAGCCTGACCCGTTTGCCTTATTCTCCATCTCACTCACTAAACCTAGCCCCACTTCAAAACACTAACCCATCCACCCAACCCATATCCAACCCACTCCCCAAACCCTAAAAATTCGGCTACCCCCCTTTCAAACCCTAAAAAATTTCGGCTACTTCCCTCTCTCCTCCCTAAAATTCGGCCACCTTTCCCTCTTTTCCCTCCTTGAAACTTGCACTCCCACTTCCCCATTCCTTGAAACCCCCATACACGCCTCCCACTTCCCCATACACGCCTCCCACTCTCTCTCACACACTTCCCTTCACCAAACCCTAACTCACATCACTCCCCTCACATCACTCTCCTTCCAACGGCTCCCCATCCCCCCTTCTCTTCCTTCCACGCCTCTCTCTCTCTCATACGCTCCCTCCATCTCCTTTCTCTCACACAACCTCCAAAACACATCACCTCCACCTCTCCCATCAAACCCTAGCCGTCCCTTTCCTCTCTTCTCTTCCTTTCACGCTTCCTTCCTCTCCTCTCTCACGAAATCACCATTTTTGGTGCCCCCTTTCTCTCCTTTCCCTCACGCAAGCCCCATTTCCGTAGCCAACCTTCAAAAGCCAACGGTCCCATGACAAATCGTTGGTCCATGCGCTCTTCTCTCAGCTTTTTCCCATGGGTGGTTTCGGTTTTTTTTTAAAAAAGGGAAAACGCAGTGAGTTATACACTTTTCGGATCTATGCACAAGGTTTAGTGAAAAAAAACGAAAGACAAAGCACACCACTACGATTTCGGTTTTGTTAGTATAAATATGAGTTGAGATCTTGAAGGAGGGGACGATTTTTTTTGGAGAGAAGAGAGTGAAAGACCGAAATCTTGAAGATCCAGGAGCAAGAGGGAAAAAGCGATTCTGGAAAGTTTCATGTGAAGCAGAGAGAGAGAGAGATTTCGTTTTCTTTTTTTTCTTCCATAAATTTTCACAGTTTTTTGTATTCTGTTGTTGTGTGAAATCTGGAAACGTGCTTCACGGTACAAGCATAATATTTGGTAATCATTTTTATTTCTATTTCATCTCCACTTTACTGTAAATCTTGTCTTCTTTCATGATGCTATAAGTTATTTGTTGCTAATCTCAAAAAGATTAATCCGTTCTTGCTTATATCTTCATGTAGTATCCAAAAATAGGCTTATCATGTTTGTCCAAATAATTCGTTTATCATGATTTAGTTGTTTGCCCAAATAATTCGGTCATAAGTTTTTTTATCATGTTTCCTATTCTTTTTAAAAAAAATAATGATAACAAAAGAATCCCAAAAACAAAAGAAAAACATCTCCTAGTAATTAATACAAAAGGGGGTGGTCAAGACATTTCTTTTACTGTTATTAAGTAAACAAGTAAACTGATTTTTATGTTTTTTTTCTTTTATTTATTTATTTATTCGTTTTTTTTATTTAACCAAAAATTATCTCAACCAAAATGATCTCTAAAAAAAAAAAACAGAAAAACATTTCCTTAGTAAAAAAAGAGTGGCCGATAAAACATTTTTAAAAAACAAGTAAACCGCTACTTGCACCCCTGTGTTTCTAATGACACCACCTCCGTTTCTTTTAAATTTTCAGACTGCTATTTACACCCCCCAGACTCAAGCATAAGCCCATTTTCTCACTTAAGCCCAGTTTCGCTAACTAGGCCCTCCCATGCGAACTGGGCTTCTTCTTCTTTTTTTCACACCCCTCATTTTGATAACTTAACCCTTTTGAGAGAGCCCAGCATTTACACAGTCCATTAGAATTAATTCCTGATTTCTGCACCCCCTATTTTAAAACGCAACCCTTCTCACTGTTTACACCCCAATCTTAATAATACAGCCTCCCTGCTACTTGCACCCCCCATTTTACTATTTCACCCCTGTTTCTCTTTTCAAATTTTATTTCTTTCCCCTAGATAAACGTTTTTTTTACAAACCCTTTTTTTCCCAAATAATAAATTTTCTTTTCCCTAAACGAACTTATTTTTTTCTCAAACCTTTTCTTAAATGATGGATAAATGTTTCCCCGAACGAAAATCAATCCAATTGCAAATTCCTTTCCTCACGACATTCTCTCCATTTAAAATCAACGAAAACACTTTTCAAAAACAAATCTTTTCAAACGTCGGGATCAAAACTAATCATCACTAATGATCACTCGCGCCGTTGCCGTTTGATTGTGGGTGATGATTTCATTCCTGTGGGAGCTAGTAGTGTGGCCACTCTAAACCGTTGTTGTTTGGTCCTCACAAACGCTCTCCTTC
Source organism: Astragalus membranaceus (assembly GCA_039519185.1). Classification (NCBI taxonomy): domain Eukaryota; kingdom Viridiplantae; phylum Streptophyta; class Magnoliopsida; order Fabales; family Fabaceae; genus Astragalus; species Astragalus membranaceus. Next base: position 123,819,231 of record CM076846.1, read on the forward strand.
AATTGCGAAAACCTTTTCAATGCTCAAAATAAAAACCGATTATCATTAATCATCACTCGCGCCGTTGCCGTTTGGTCGTTAATGATAATTCATTTTCATAAGAGTTAATAGTGCGACCACTCTAAACTATCGTTGTTTGGTCACCGCGAACGCTCAACCCCCTTTGCGAAAAACTCCAAAAAGATTAAAAAACAAAAACCCCTTTCAGGACAAACAAGAACTACGTAGCTTTGAATTCTCCATCGCACCAGGAGATACGTAGGAGCGGATACTCTCCGTCAAGCACAACAAACTAAAAACATTTTTTCCTTAAAAAAAAAAACAAACACTTTCGCCAAAAATAAAAATTTTCATTAAGTCTTTTCATTCTCTTTTCGAAAAAAGGAGCAAATTTAAGCATTTTCCAAATCAGCACTTAAAACCACACATTTAATTAAAGGTTCCCTTTCGGTAGAAAGGAGGCGTGGGGTGCTAAAACCTTCCCCATGCCTAACCGACCCCCGAACCCAAATCTTCCGGTTTTCCAAAAGGCCATCCGCTTTCCAAAAGGTTTTCCTTCAATATTTTCCTTATAAAAAATATTGGTGGCGACTTCATTGATTTTCAAAAAGTTGTAAACGAAGAAAGATCCCCTCTGAGACTTTTTCGGGCGCAACACACCCTCGTACTGTTAATGCAGCCCAGACTCCTCCAATAGAGACATCTGAGGCCTCAACTATGGCTAAACCAACTCCATCTGACTACGAAGATTTTCTCCAATGGTTTGAGAATCGCCAAAACTCTGGATCCACTGCTTCAAGTGCACAGACTGGTAAATCATTTGCTTGCGCCTCTCAGTCATCTTCCCTTGGTCCTTGGGCCCTTGATACAGGTGCTTCTGATCATATCACTGGCAATAAAGCTCTTTTATCCTCTCTTTCTACATCTGGTTACTTACCTACCCTCACCTCAGCCAGTGGAACTCAAACACAGGCCCGAGGGATTGGCACTGCCCAACTCCTCCCCTCCTTATCTGTTGACAACGTTCTTTATGTTCCTGAATGTCCATTTAATTTAATTTCTGTTAAACGTTTGACTGAGTCCATTGATTGTGCTGTTACCTTTACTAAGAAAGATGTTACCTTGCAGGATCGGATCACGAAACAGATGATTGGCGCCGGATGTGAGTCGAATGGCCTTTATTATCTCTCCTCAACCAAGGCTTGTGCAACCACAGATTCTCCTCTTACAGTACATGCCCAGTTGGGTCATCCTGGTCTTCAAAAACTCGAAAAGTTGGTGCCGAGTCTTACTAATTTGTCTAGTTTGGATTGTGAGTCGTGTCAGTTAGGGAAACACACTCGTAGTCATTTCCCTAATAGAGTCAATAAACGGGCTTCGTCCCCTTTTGCTTTAGTTCACTCTGATGTTTGGGGTCCTTCTCGTACTACCAATACTTTTGGGTCTAGATATTTTGTTACTTTTATTGATGACTTTTCCCGTTGTAAGTGGTTATTTTTAATGAAGAATCGGTCCGAGTTATTCTCTATCTTTGAGCAATTTTATAAAGAAATTAAAACTCAATTTGGTGTGTCCATCCAAACTTTGCGTAGTGATAATGCCCAAAAAATTTTATGGCATCTAATGGCATTCTTCACCAAACCTCTTGTGCTTACACACCTCAGCAAAATGGGGTTGCCGAACGCAAACATCGGCATCTCATTGAAACTACACGGACCCTTCTCCTTCACGGTAACCTCCCCACTCGATTTTGGGGGGATGCGGTTCTAACGGTTTGTTACCTTATAAATCGCATGCCCTCCTCTGTTCTTGACGACCAAACACCACACTCTGTCCTTTTTCCTCATACCCCACTACACTCGCTTCAGCCACGTGTATTTGGGTCCACATGTTTTGTCCACAATCTCTCTCCTGGTATTGACAAACTCTCGGCTCGGTCACTAAAATGTGTCTTCCTTGGTTATCATCGGTCTCAAAAAGGCTACCGTTGTTACTCTCCTACTCTTCAACGTTACCTCATATCTGCCGATGTTACCTTCTTTGAGTCTGTCCCTTACTTTGAGTCGTCCGACTCAACACAGGAGCCTCTCTCCGCAACTCTTCCCTTGCTTCCCGTGTCTATTTCTCTTGAGTCTATCACCACAGAGGTCCCTCCTGTCGACCCTCCGGCTGCACCTCCACTACAAACATATCACCGTCGCCAGCGACCACCTGTGGTACACATCCCTGCCCCAGTGTCTACTTCAGAGGCCATTCCAGACTCACCGCCAGCGCCATCTCCTGTTCCAGATTCGATTCTGCCACCTGAGCCTGACCTCCCCATTGCTATTCGTAAAGGTATACGGTCCACTCGTAACCCATCCCCTCATTACATTGCTTTGAGTTATCACCGTCTTTCACCTTTGCATTACACTTGTCTTGCTTCTTTGTCTTCTGTTAGTATTCCTAAATCTGTAGATGAAGCTTTATCCCATCCTGAGTGGAGGCAAGCAATGATTGACGATATGTGTGCTCTTCAAAGCAGTGGTACTTGGGAATTGGTACCTCTACCTTCTGGGAAGTCTTTAGTCGGTTGTCGTTGGTTGTATACTGTCAAGGTTGGGCCTGATGGTAAGATTGATCGTTTTAAGGCTCGGTTGGTGGCCAAAGGATACACTCAGATATTTGGGCTGGATTATAGCGACACATTCTCCCCGGTCACCAAGATGGCCTCAGTTAGACTCTTCCTCTCTATTGCAGCTATCAGACACTGGCCTCTTTATCAACTTGACATCAAAAATGCCTTCTTGCATGGTGATCTTGAAGAGGAAGTTTATATGGAGCAACCTCCAGGGTTTGTTGCTCAGGGGGAGTCCTCGAGCATGGTTTGTCGACTTCACAGGTCACTTTATGGTCTTAAACAATCTCCACGAGCCTGATTTGGCAGATTTAGCACCGTGGTACAACAGTTTGGCATGACTCGTAGTGAAGCTGGCCACTCTGTATTCTACCGACATTCAGCCCAGGGATGCATCTATCTAATTGTATATGTGGATGATATTGTTATAACTGGTAGTGATCAGCAGGGCATACTTCAATTGAAGCAACATCTCTCTAACCAGTTTCAGACTAAAGACCTTGGCCGACTCCGTTACTTATTGGGTATTGAGGTAGCCCAATCTAAGGATGGTCTTGTAATTTCACAGAGGAAATATGCTATGGATATTCTTGAAGAGACAGGTCTCTTGAATGCCAAACCAGTTGACACTCCCATGGATCCAAATGTCAAACTTCTACCCAATCAGGGGGAGCCTCTTTCAGACCTTGGGAGATACAGAAGACTGGTTGGGAAGTTAAATTATCTTACTGTCACACGCCCAGATATTTCCTTTGCAGTCAGTGTGGTAAGTCAATTCTTAAATTCACCTTGTCAAGATCATTGGGATGCCGTCATTCGAATCCTAAAGTATGTTAAAAGCGCTCCAGGAAAAGGTCTCATTTATGAAGATAGAGGGCACACTCAGATAGTTGGTTATTCAGACGCTGATTGGGCAGGTGTTGTGCGAAAAGGTGATGTGCAAGTATACACAATCGCAACAAGTAATATAATGATATGTAAAGTTCGTTCCCACAGGGATTGGAATTAATCTAAGAAGTTTAAGTGATTAGAAGCTTAGTGAAAAGAATTGAGTACAAAGTAAAGGTAAAGAGTTGTAAACATTATAAGTTGTGATAAAATAGTGTTAAGTTGAAGTAATTAAAGGTGAGTTGGATAGCTCAATAGTTGTGTAAATTCCCAAGAGTAATGTTCAAATAATATTTAGACGCTGTAGCGTTAAGCGCTGTAGCGCTTAAGAATCCGCAGACGCTGTAGCACTTTGGTAGCGTGCCTTTCAGTCACTTTCGTCAGGGTTATGTTACAAGACTCCTATGTCTAGGCTCTAAATAAGTTTTACCCCTGTATATTAAGCTCTTACAACATTTGCCTTATGAACTGTTACTCCCCTATGTCTAGAGTTAAGTAGTGCTTCCTTTAAATGTCTTTAAAGGGTTTTCATTCATATCATTCATTGAGTTCTTTTTGTGAACCATGTCTGTACCCACAAAGTTACCTTGTTTTAATTGATCATTCCCAAACCAAGATTGAAAGCATTATGACACAAGGAATAAAACACAAACATCATAATATTATACAAAAGTTACTCAAGGTTCATTACACACGAAGAACAATCCAACTACAACAAGGTTAGCTCATCACAAGTTCCATCAACATAATACAACTAGAGAGTATGTATTACCGTATGAAGACAAGAGAAGAGTGGTTGCAAAAGATACACTCCAATGATCCCAAGTAGCATACAAAGGATGAAGTTGAGGTGTGAGCAAAACCTTGAATGAAGACTAGAAAACTATACTGAAAATAAAAGCTTTAAAAGGTGAAATAACAATGGAGAAAAGCTACTATGTCATAAGAAGTTCTTCTTCCAAGTTACCACACCATGGCTACGTATGTTACTACCTAATGAAGCAATCTCCTTTTATCTAGAATCTAACCAGTGTTCTTAAAAAGTTTGACAATTGGATCGTATGGTGAGCAGGCAGGTTCACAATCGAAGTAGTTATATTTCTTTAAGATTTTCTCAATATAATGAGATTGATCCAAAGAAATTCCTTTCCCGGACTTAGTAATCTTAATACCAAGGATGACATTTGCTTCTCCGAGGTCTTTCATATCAAAGTTGTTGCACAACAATGATTTCACTTTATTTACAGCATGAATGTTTGATCCAAATATGAGTAAGTCATCTACATAGAGACATATGATAGTGCAGATATCATTTTCAGTTTTGTAATAAATACATTTGTCAAATTCATTCACTTTGAACCCATTTGATATAACTAGATTATCAAACTTCTCATGCCACTGTTTAGGAGCTTGTTTAAGACCGTACAGAGACTTATCCAACTTACAGACCTTGTGTTCTTGCCCAAGAATTACAAAACCTTCAGGTTGCTCCATATAGATTTCTTCTTCCAATTCACCATTTTAAAAATTCAGTTTTACATCCATTTGGTGTACTACTAAATTATAAAAAGCAGTCAATGAAAATTAGTACCCTTATGGATGTAATTCTAGTAACAGGTGAAAATGTGTCGAAGAAATCTTTATTCTGTCATTGTCTAAAACCTTTGGTTACAAGGTGGGCCTTGTATTTATCGACAATTCCATCAGGTTTTAGTTTCGTTTTCAAAATCCATTTACAGCCTATCGGTTTGCAACCAGGAGGCAAGTCAACGAAGTGCAAAGTCTTGTTAGACTCTAGAGAATTCATTTCGTTGTTTTATGACTTCTTGCCACAAATCTGCATCCAATGAAGACAAAGCTTCTTAAATGTTATCTGGATCCTCCTCTAGTATATGGACCGTATTATAAGTTCCATATTCTTTAGCAACTTGTGCTTTCTTACCTCTTCGAGGTTCTATTTCCCTTCGTTCGATGTTTTCAACGTTCCTAGGCATAGAAACTTGACTAGTTCCCGTGCCCCCACTATTCCTTGATTTGAAAGGGAATCTATTTTCATGAAAGTCAACATTATTTGACTTTATGATCACTTTAGTATTCAGGTCTTAAGATCTTATGCTTTGCTGTTTACTGCATACTCAATGAATACACATTCATAGGCTCTACTGGCGAGTTTAACTCTTTTCTGGAATTATGACATAAGCCAAGCAATCCCAAATTCAAAAAATAAGACAAGTTGGATTGTCTTTTCTTCGAGATCTCTTATAAGGAAAAAATTTATTTCTTTAGATTTAGATAATCTATTCATAACAAAATAGTTAATAAAATTTTTCCACAAGAGAGATCAGGTGCTAGAATTAAGCACAATAGAAAAACCAATTCAATAAATGTTCTATTTTTCTTTCTGCTTTATCATTCATTTCAGAAAAAATATGGTGCAGTCGTTTCAAGTATAATTTCATTAAATTATTGGGAATCATACTTCGTTCCTCAATCGCTATAAAAGCTCTTAACCATTCTACTTAATTGATTTTCAAAATCTGTAATGGAAAACTTTGAATATATCAAGCACTTCACTTTTATTTTTCACAAAGTATACTACAATGTAGTCAAAGAAATTTTAAATAAAAGTGATAAACTATCGTTTTCCATTTCTGGTTAACGTTTCATCTTATTCGCATATATCTGAGGGAGTCAAAACTAAATACTCAGATTTCCTTACTGATTTATGCGAAGTCTTGAAAATTCTTGTTTGACTACAAAAATCACAATTTTTTTAAGTCATTTAAGAAAACAACTTTTGAAAAATGATATGTGGCTCTTGTTGAGGTAAATGTCTTGTCTTCCTTTTCTGCTTTGATTTTGTGATATAAATACAGCATTACTGAGATTTTGCACATTGATTTTGTTATTCTGTGATTATGAGATTATTTTGTGATTTTGAGATTTTGTACTTGAATTTCGAAGCCATGAAAAGGTTTGATTTTTTATATTCAATCTTGGTTACTTTGTAATATTTGATTCATTAAGTGAATTTACTGGTCTTCGTTAACTTACCCTATGTACAGAGCAATTGCAGTGATAAATAAAAATGGTTGGACAAAAGTTAAATAATATTCATTAAATACATGTTTCATTTCTTATTTATGTTTGGTTTTTTAGCCAAATCCCTAACTCTAATGGTTAATTACAGTGCTTGCTTTCAACTCTCGGATCCGACCCTAATCTTATTTATCGTCCCACAGCAATAAGTGAGGTTATTGGTATCCATTTTTTCCCTTTCTATATTTCTTGTGTGTTTCTCTACTTATTGTTTCTTGATTTGGTTCATATTTTGTTATGGTGGCACTACTTATGATATGTTCTGTGATTTGGTTTGAGATAGTTAATTCTTTTCTGGGTGGACTTAAAACCCAAACTGGTCTGTGGTATTGCTGTTTCACCTAATTGATCTTTGGTATCCAGTGATCAAACTGAGATTTTTTTTACTAATCAAGTAATCATAAATGATTGGATTCACTGCCAAGATGCAATATGTTGAATGTCTTTCGAGAATGGGAGATGTCTTTTCCTTCAAGTTGATGGGTGTTGAAAGTCATGGTTTGGATTAGCTGCTAATCTCTCTTTTTTGTTCATATAACTGATGCAGCATGGGCAAAGGAAATAGACCTTTATTCAACAAATCAAGACTGTATCAAGATGCTTGTTGGAAATAAAGTAGATAAGGTATCTTCTTTTAAAGTTTACAATCGTATGCTGTCTCTTAATGCTCACTTATATTCACATTCGCTTCTATTTGAACAGTGTCTGTGTCGATGAATACATTTTGTGTGGGGTGAAACACTTGAGTTTTTCAGCCGCTCAATTTTACAATTCCCGTTTCAACTCTTGAATGCGTCTAGTCTAATCTGCTGCATGTCACATTTGTTTCTTGTTCCGACTTCTGCATCATATCAGAGCGTGTTACTGATAATTTATTTTCTTGCTTAGAGGACATGTGTGTTTGTGATATATGTATTTTTTATTTCAAGAGAGTGATAGAGATGTTACAAAGAAAGAGGGAATAGACTTTGCTAGGGAGTATGGTTGCCTATTCATTGAATGCAGTGCTAAAACTCGAGCAAACGTGGAGCAATGCTTTGAAGAGCTTGTTTTGAAGGTATGTTAATTAAGTGATATATATGCCCATTTCCTAACATAATTTTGGCATGTTAATGGTATATATGCTTAGAAGAACTTGTTTTGTTTTTCTTTGGTTGTGTGCAGATTTAGTAGTCATAGCTTTAGTATTACCAAAAGATTGATGAAATACATCCTCTACTTGGTTCATGTTTTGCCATTGTCTTATCTAGAAAGTTTCAAAACAAAATGAATATGCATAAACCAAAAATCATAACAGATGAATATGCAAGAAGAAAAAACATGTCTGTGAGTATTATGCAATTGCATAGTGGTTGCCATTTAAATTCAGTTCCTAAATAAGGAAGATGTTATCCACCATCCAGGATGATATTTTTACACAAGACTAATGTCACAAATCTATGGAAAAACTAAATTACATTGAGCATGATACATTGTGTACTGTAAAGGAAAACTTGGCTTAGACGATATGCAAATTGAGAAAGTATCAATAATCTCAGCAAAATCCACCTGGAGTCATACATGTAAAAGTGATTAACTATCCATAGAAAAAGGAGTGTATGATGAAGTTTTCATGCAGTAGAGTTTTCTCTTTGATGATAGTCTCAAGGTAACTTAAATTGATTACTCCCTCTCTTCTTTATCCTTTAGTTTACTTCATAGTCATGCTTTTGACCGTTAAAATTGTTGTCTAATTCAACAGATTACTTTAATATATAATAGTCTCTACAAATGTGATTGGCCAACTTTTATTTTTTCAATGACAGATTACTTTAATTGATTACTCCCTCTTTTCTTTATCCTTTTGTTTGAGATTTTGAGTTGGTATATGTTCTGTACTGTGCTTCCGATCTTAGTGATTGGTATTACGCAGTTAGTAGATGTTTTATCCTTGATTTTGTTTCTACCTTCGGGCCTTGAGATGTTCAATCTCGTTCGATCTTAAGATGTCCGATCTTGTTCGATCTTGAGATGTTCGATGTTGTTCGATCTTGAGATGTTTGATGTTGTTCGATCTTGAGATGTCCGATGTTGTGCCTGCAATAACACTTCGACGCTCAAGTCAGCATTTGATTGAATGAGTGTTTTGTTAGAAAAGTGCTTACCATTTAATGAGAATTGAATGCTGTATTTATAGATTTTGAGTGGTGTTTGTTGTGGTCGATTTGGGCCGTCCGATCATGCAGAGTGATCTTGGCCATTGAAGAATGGACTTTAATGATTGAATGGGTCTTTCAACAATTGGGCCTTGGAGGAGGTGTAAAAAGCAGAAATTCCAATTACCATAACAGTATATATTAATGTTGACATTATTGTATGATTTATACCCTTTATTTGCTTATCATTTCATCCTGCTGTCCTTTATTTGCAGATCTGTTGAAACATTGAAGAATTGTGCCATCAAAGCTTTGTTGATTGGTTGAAACATTAAAGGATTATGCGAAGTAAATGTGATGAGGCAAGTGAATCTTGATCTAATAACCAACTGAACAATTGTTCTGTTTATGAGGAAAAGCATCTTCCCATTGTGCCTTTTGAGTTGAGGTTGTGACAAAACACAAATATTGGAAGTTCTTCACGACACAGAACATGAAGAATCTGCAAGAGGATCATCTAGTGCTAGCCAAATTTGATATTTTTTTAGGATCTTTTAGCATAAGATTTTTTTTAAGCTACTATAAATTGAGTTGTATGACATTAGATATTTGAGCTACAAATGTTTATTTTTATTATGATTTTTAGAAATTTGACATTACATGTATGTTATCATAGTTATATTCTTAATGAAATCTTTGGTCTTTTTGATTAAGATTAATAAGTATTCTCGAAGATGTATGTATAGTTGCTAGTAATAAAAAGGTGGTAATGAGATAAGAAAAAAAATATCAAATTGCAAGAAAAAAACTCTTGTAAATTCACTCAAGATCTCGGGAGGTTTATAACCCCCTCAAAAAAACCTCCACTAATTGTGGGGGTTAAAAACCCCCGCAGTAAAACCCCCGCTAAAAGACATGATACCAGCGTTTTCTAAAAACCCCCGCAAAACGATTGCGGCACTTGAAACTCCGGCGTTTTTTAAAACTCCCGCAGATTACGTTGCGGGGGTTTAAAACCCTCGCTAAGCGACTTAAAAACCCCCCACAATCTGTTCCGTTTTTTGTAGTGTGTGGTGAGATATGCAGTGGCGGATTTACTATACCCTCAGGGTGTGCAGTGGCACACCCTCACCTTTGAAAAATTGCCATGGTACCCCTATTATATATTTTATTTGACCCCATATTATTTACTTTTTGTACACCCTTACCCCACTAATGCACTAAGTGCTTATGAGGCCCAATCCATTAGCTGGCCCAAACCCAACACACTGTTACACTTACACGCAGGTTAGTGAGGTTACGCAACAAAAAGTCAAAAACAACAACACGCCGCCCAACACAACACACACCGCCACTGACTCACGTTCTCCTTTCAACCGCACGCCGTCGCCATCGCCGCCCAACACAGACCGCCACTGGAACAACACAGACGCCCTTCTGCTTCTGTTCTGCTTCTTCTCTTCTCTTCATTCTTCAAAGTTCAAGGTTAGAACTTTGATTAATCTTCATTCTGCTTCTGCTTCTCTTCGTTCTTCTGTTCTCTATTATTAAAATTGATGATTATTACTTTGCAGAAGCATGTTCTTCTGTATTATTAAAATTGATGATTAATATAAAATAACTAAATTGTCTTTAGTTACTTTGCAATTGCAGGAACATGTTCAGTTCTCTAAGTTAACTCTTCATTCTTCAATATGAAATGAAATTGTCTTACATGTTTGTCTTCTGTTAAAGTGCATCTTTGTCTTACTAGTTACTTTTATTACTTTTATTTGTTAAAGCACATGTTTGTTGTTATTTGTTTATTGAATTAAAAAATGTGTGTATCAATCGGGCGAAACAATGGAAAACTACTTTTATTACTTTTATTTGTTAAAGCGCATGTTTGGTTAATTAATGGATTCAGATTTTAAGAGACAATGGAAAACTACTTCAAGAGAAGATTATCACCGCGCGATCATCAATGCTATGAACTTGGTTGATATCACAAAGGAGCGGTTACAAACCATGAGGGATAATGGATGGGAGTCCTTGTTGCACGAGGTAAATTTATTTTGCAATAAACATGACATTGACATTCCTAATATGGTAGATATATTTTATGAGGGGAAATCACAATGTGGAATAAATTCTCAAGCTGTCACAATAGAGCATCACTACCGTGTTAGAATATTTTATACTGTATTGGACATGCAGCTTCAAGAACTAAACGATCGTTTTTCTGAAACAAATTCTCAATTGCTAATTTATATGGCTTGTCCTAGTCCAATCAACTTGTTCTTTCGGTTTGATAAGAAAAAACTTGTTGAACTTGCAAAGTTTTATCCACATGAATTCTCTCCAACTCATTTGAAATTCCTTGAAAATGAACTTGGGAGTTACATCATTGATATGCGTAGGAATGTGATAGGCCTCTAGTTAGTAAAGTGTACTATAGGCAAAGAAGGAATAGGAACTGACCCTTAGTAAGGGTAGAACTGTAATTTGCTAATTGTAACTAGATACTATAAATAGCTCACTGCATAACTGTCACAGTTATGCAGAAAACAGAATATAGTTACCATTCAGTTCCAAGGAACGTACAATCATTCAATTGTATCCCTTGTAATTCTTGAAGCTCATCAATGAAATTCCCCTAATTCAGTTGAATCCTTTCAACTGGTATTCAGAGCAACCGATTCTGTGATTTTTCATGCCGAAGAAGAAAATAGATTCATCCACTATGGATCCACGAATTGAGGAATTGGAACGAAGAATTCAAGAATCAGAGGGTCGCAGTGAATGTCGCCTCCAGGAAACCCTAGCTCGAATGGAGGCAATGATTGCGGCGTTGCACACAAAGAACTCGGGTTACGGCGACCCGAAACCGAGGGAAAATCCAAATAACGCGGGAAATCACAACGACGGGGAATGGAGACTTCGCAAGGTGGATCTACCGGTCTTCAATGGCGACGACGCACCGGGATGGCTCACGAAGATCGAACGCTTCTTTAAGGTGCGAAAGATCGACGAAAATGAGAAGCTCGATGCTGCGTTAATGGCGATGGAAGGCGAGGCATTGTCGTGGATGCAGTGGTGGGAATCTAACAGTGAAGTACAATCTTGGAACGGTCTGAAGGAGGCGATTCTCCGTCGTTTTCAACCGACGGTGATCACCAATGCGTTCGAGATGTTGATGAATATGAAGCAAGAAGGTAGGTTGCGGGAGTATCGTAAGAAGTTCGAAGCAGTTGCAAGCCACATCAAGATTCAAGACCATGAATTGTTCTCTGGCATGTTCTCTAATGGCTTGAGAGATGATGTGAGAGCAGTGGTGAGATTGCATAGACCGAGGAACCTCGCGGATATGATGGAAATAGCATTGCTCGCAGAAGAAAAAATCGGTGCTACAGGGAGGTATGGTGGAACGATTTTTGGAAGTTTCAAGACTGCGAATAAAGTGAACACAGAAGCTACATCAACGTCTACGGTAGCTGAAGCTGCGAAAACAGGGCAACCAGCCAACACTAAGGTAGTAGGTGGTAAAGAGATTGAAGAAAGAAGAAAGAAAGGGCTGTGTTTCACTTGTGATGAGAAGTACATGCCAGGACATGTTTGTAAGAACAAGGTACTGAGAATCTTGTATGTGGAAGAGGAGGAGGCTGGAACCGAGGGAAAATAAACAGAGAAAGAAGATGAGGAAGAGATAGTCTGGGAAGCAACTATGAAGAGCTTGCATCTTGTTAGCATGGCTGGGCTATCATCCAACTACTCATTCATGATGAAAGGGCGGATAGGGATATTGGAAATACTTGTGTTGTTGGATTGTGGAGCCACCCATAACTTCATCTCAAGGAAACTGGTTGAGTTACAGGGCTTGTTGGTGACACCAATTCCACCTTGTTGGGTGAAAATTGGTAATGGAGAAAGAATCAAGATATGTGGAGTTTGTAAGGATGTAGAAATACAACTGCAGGGTCTAAGGGTGAAGGTAGATTGCTTTGTCTTTTCTCTCGATGGAGAAGATGTTGTCCTAGGTATTGCTTGGTTGGAAAAATTGGGAAACATCAAAGCAAACTTCAAGGAATTGACATTGAAGATTAAGGTGGGCAATGAGGCCATTCTGCTCAAGGGGGACCCTACACTCTCAAGGAGAGAAGCTACGGTTTAGGAGATACTGATGGAGGGGAATACACAAGAAGAATTGCTATTGGTTGACTGCAGAAGCTTGGAGGCCAAGGAAACTACACCAGCTGCCACTCATGAGGTAATACAAGTTGTAATTCTTAAGTTTGAATCTTTGTTTCATGAGAATGGAGAATTGCCACCTAGTAGAGTTGTTGACCATGCCGTAGTCCTAAGAGAAGGTGCTGGTATCCCCAATTTAAGACCCTATAGATACCCTCATTTCCAAAAGAATGAAATTGAAAGATTGGTTGCTGATATGTTAAGAACTGGTATTATTAGACCGAGCACAAGCCCATACTCTAGTCCCATTATACTTGTGAAAAAGAAAGACGGAAGTTGGAGATTTTGCGTGGACTACCGAGCCCTAAATAAGACAACAATACCTAACAAATTTCCAATACCTTTGATAGATGAATTGCTTGATGAACTAAATGGAGCCATGATTTTCACTAAGTTGGATTTGAAATCTGGTTATCACCAGATTAGAATGAAACCAGAGGACACTCCTAAAACGGCTTTTAGAACACACGAGGGGCACTACGAGTATTTGGTAATGCCTTTTGATTGACCAATGCTCCATCCACCTTCCAGGCATTAATGAATGAAGTTCTAAGGCCCTTTCTTAGGAAATTTGCTTTGGTATTTTTTGATGATATATTGATATATAGTAGTTCAGTGGAGGAGCATGCTATACATCTTGAGAAGGTTTTTTCTGCACTAGAGGAGAATAAATTGATTGTGAATGTTAAATAGAGACGAAGAATAGAGAGACGATATTGGTTACGCAGTTTGACCAATGTTTGCCTACGTCTGCGACTACAGAGCAGCTGTAGTTCCGCCTTATTAACTGTATATGTTGTTGTGTAAAGAGTACAGCACTAATGAGTTTAAATAGACTACACTATATGAAAACCTAACGGGCCTGAGCCGAATACACATATAAATAAATCTACTATTTACACCACATCTCAACACTCCCCCTCAAGCTGGAGCGTATAGATTGTAGGCATCCAGCTTGTCACATATGTAAGTTATCCTTGGTCCTCGAAGAGCTTTTGTGAAGATGTCTGCCAATTGATCATTAGAACCAACAAATGAAGTAGCAATGTCGCCGGACACAATCTTCTCACGAACAAAGTGACAATCAACTTCAATGTGTTTGGTTCTCTCATGAAAGACTGGATTGGACGCAATATGTAGGGCTGCTTGATTATCACAGATGAGACTCATAGTGCCTATTTTACAAAAACGCAACTCTTGGAGAAGATGTTTCAGCCACATGAGCTCCTGAGTGGTAAGCGCCATAGCTCGATATTCAGCCTCAACACTGGATCTGGCAACAACATTTTGCTTTTTACTTTTCCATGAAATTAGATTTCCACCAATAAGAACACAATACCCAGATGTGGATCTTCTATCAAAGGGGCAACCAGCCCAATCAGCATCTGTGCAAGCGACAATATTTGAATCACCTCTATCTGTGTAAACAAGACCTTTTCCAGAAGCTCCCTTGATATACCTCAGAATTCTAACAAAGGCATCCCAATGACTGTCACAAGGAGAATTTAGGAATTGACTCACCACACTAACAGCATATGAAATATCTGGCCTCGTCATGGTCAAGTAATTTAACTTTCCAACTAGCCTCCTATACCTTCCTGGATCTGAAAATGGCTCCCCCTGATCTGGTAGGATCTCGACATTAGGATCCATAGGAGAGTCAATTGGCTTGCAATCCAGCATTTTGGTTTCTTCTAAAATATCCAAAGCATACTTTCTCTGCGAAATAGCAATCCCTGCCTTAGAATGAGCTTACCTCAATGCCAAGAAAGTAACGTAACTTTCCAAGATCTTTGACTTGAAAGTGGTGGACTAGATGTTGTTTAAGTCCCGCAATCTCATCATGATCATTACCTGTAATGGCAATATCATCGACATAGACAACCAGATAAATACATTTGTGAGAGGAGAACTTATAAAAGACAGAGTGGTCAGCTTCACTCCGAATCATGCCATACTCTTGAACAACACTACTGAATCTCCCAAACCATGCTCGAGGGGATTGTTTAAGACCATACAAGGCTTTGTGAAGTCGACAGACATACCCACGACACTCCCCCTGAGCAACAAAACCAGGTGGTTGCTCCAGATAAACTTCTTCTTCTAGATCTCCATGGAGAAACGCATTCTTTATGTCTAGTTGATACAATGGCCAATGTCGCATTGCAGCCATAGAAAGGAATAGACGAACAGAAGCCATTTTAGCCACCGGTGAGAAAGTATCACTGTAATCAAGGCCAAAAACCTGAGTATAGCCCTTAGCAACGAGGCGTGCTTTCAGACGATCAATACTCCCGTCTGGACCAACTTTGACAGTATATACCCAACGACACCCAACAATAGATTTACCAGGAGGAGGCGGCACAAGAGTCCATGTCTAGTTAGATTCTAAGGCTGTCATCTCATCAATCATAGCTTGTCTCCAACCTGAATGAGAAAGAGCTTCCTGCGTGAACTTAGGAATGGTGATGGAAGAAATAGCAGAGACAAATGTATAATGAGAAGGTGATAAGCGGTGATAGCTGAGGAAATTATAAATAGGATGACGATTACGGGTGGAACGTGTACCTTTATGCACTGCAATAGGAGGGTCTTCTGACTCGAGAGGCGGATCCGGAGTAGAAGAGGGAACCGGGGCAGGAGATGAGTCACTAGGATCTTCGGTAGGAGGTGGGTCGACAGGAGGGAGACGAGCACAGCGTTGATAAGTTTGCAAGGGGGCGGGACTAGAAGGACTAGGAATTTCCGTAGGAGAAGGGTGATCTATCTGGTCAATGATGGGTGGGAGAGGAGCTACCGGGACAAGGTTAGGAATAGGTAATACTTGAGAGACAGACTCGGACTCAATGGGAGATGCAAAGAAGGGAGCATCCTCAAAGAAGGTGACATCAGCAGACATGTAGAAGCGATGTGTGGAGGGACAGTAGCATCAATATCCTTTTTGAACTCTTGAATAGCCAAGGAAGACACACTTAACTGCACGAGCAGACAATTTATCAAGTCCCGGAGTAAGATCATGGATAAAACAAGTGGATCCGAAGACTCGAGGGGAGATACGGAACAAGGGCTCATCGGGAAACAATATGGAATGAGGAACCCTATTCTGGATAGCAGAGGATGGCATTCTATTAATCAAGTGCTCTGCAGCGAGGACAGCATCCCCCCAAAACTTCAAAGGAACATTAGCATGAATAAGTAAGGTGCGTGCTGTTTCAATTATATGACGGTTCTTACGTTCAGCAATCCCATTTTGTTGTGGGGTATGGGGACAAGATGATTGATGTATGACGCCATTTTCAACCATAAAAGAATTAAATGAGTAGAAAAATATTCTTTCGCATTATCACTGCGTAAAGTGCGAATAAAACAACCAAATTGATTTTTGATTTCCTTAAAGAAATTTTGAAAAACACCAAGAAGTTCAGATCTATCCTTAAGTAGGTAGATCCACGTACATCTAGAAAATTCATCAATAAAAGTGACAAAATATCTATGTCCTACAACTGAAGTGACTCGACTCGGTCCCCATACATCTGAGTGAAGAACATCAAAAGGAGAACGAGCTTGAGACTGAGTACTGCTAGGGAAGGAAGAGCGAACATGTTTCCCAAGCTGACAAAACTCACAATCTAATGACTGCAGATGAGACAAATGAGGAACCATAACTTTGAACTTCTTGAGACTTGGATGACCTAACCGACGATGAAGAAGACGGGGGGACTCTGTAGTAGAAGTGGAGGCAATTGTAGATGAAGGATGGATGGGCTGGAGGTAGTAAAGTCCATGTGACTCATATCCCGTACCAATCGTCTGCTTTGTACTCCGGTCCTGTATAACAAAATAATCATCATCAAAAGTTACAGAACATTTTAGGCTTCGAGTCAGACGACTAACTGAAATTAAATTAAATGGGCAATTGGGAACAAGAAGAACATTGTCAAGGGATAAGGATGGAAGAGGAGTGGCTTTACCAATGCCACTAGCTTTAACTTTTGATCCGTCGGCAACGGTAATATAATGTGGGGTGTTAGGTTAGGGTATTTTGGATAAAAGAGATGGATTACCAACCGCGCAATCGGAAGCTCCAGTGTCCATAATCCAGGAGTCAACAGGTGATGATTGAGAGAAACAGACTGTAGAATTACCAGAATGAGCAACTGTTGCTGATGATGAAGCCTGGAAAGTCTTATACTGCAGGAATGCCTTATACTCCTCATCAGAAAGAACATTTTGTTTAGTGCTTCTCTGTTCAGAATCATTAACCTGAGTCACATTTACTGGTTTCTCTGGAAAGCCATGAAGGGAATAACACTTGTCTTCAGTATTGTAATACCCCAATTTTGTCCGCCTAATTGAAAAAATCCCAAAAATTTTATCGCTTCGCATATTGTTCTAAATGCGGGTGTATTTGGCACTCTCGTGCAACGGTTTTGTTTGGCGCTCGTTGTTTTCAAAAAAAAAAGGGGAATCCAAAAATAAATAATAAAATGATAAATAACGCGAGCGCGCATTTCGTTTCGAGTCGTGTGAGTAATTGCGTCGATGCGCGTTTATTTTCACCGCTTTCCTTTTAGAGAAGTGAGAATAGAATGAAATCGGTTTTAAAAACGTTCGCGCATGTGTATTCAAATCGCGTACGTGTTCCTAGTCTTAAGGCGAATGCGCGTTTCGTTCCGAGTCGTGCGAGTCGTCGCGTCGGTGCGCGTTGTTTTTACCGCTTTTATTATCATAAAGAAAAATAAAAAAAATAATAATAATAAATAGTAATAGTAAAATAAAATGAATTTTTATTCAGCTGTCCCTTCTATTGGTTTTGTTACATATATAAACAAAAAATTAAAAAAGGGCAGAATAGTACAAAAAAGAGTCAACTCTTTGTTACAAAAAAATTTAATTGAAAAACAGCAAAAATAACAAAAAGCAGGGCGCAGCCTGCTGGGGTTGCAACAAGAGTGCAATTTGAGAATGAGGTTGGAGGTCCCTTCTCCTTGCCTCTTGGCTTTTTTCCATTTTCAGCAAAAACACTGCTGCAGTGGCAGCAGCCCTGCTGCCATCCTTGCTGCTCCTTTGCTGCTCCACCCCTGCTGCCAACAGCTTGGTCTCCTATGAGCTTTGATCCCCTGCTTCATACCACACCTACACCACAGAAACCCATTATAAATAGAGACACAGCAACTGAGTGAAAGGAGGAGAAAAAGATTTTGAAGTCAATAGCAGAATTCAAGTTCACTTAAGAAAAAAAACACTTGTGACAAATTGATTGTTCCTCACTAGAAAGGGTTAAAGGAAAAAGGAGTTACAGAAGCAACATACTTTTCTGAAATAGAGGTATGTTTTCTCTAGATATACATGTTTAAGTTGTTTTCTTTTATTTACTGGTTAAATGCCTTCCTGTATGTGTACTTGTTGCTAACAGAGAAAGTCTTTAAGCAACGTGAATGAAAGAAAGTGCAAAAATAGCCAAGTAAATGCAAATCACAAAATAAAGCCTTTTATTTGCTTAGTTTTTTTCCACGACAGATTGTTTATTTAGGTGTAGGTATGTGTTTTCCATCCATCTCTTTATTGACAAGAGCTAGACAACCTAAAGCAAATAAAACCAAAGTAGTGTATAAGTAGAGGAAGTATTGTAATATACACACAGACCAGAAAGGAAAAAAGTCATTAAAGAAAAATGGGTCAGAAGCCAAAAATATAAAAAAGGAGATAATCATAATGTTAGAATGGTATTCCACTTAAGGCAGAAACTAGAGATGAAAAAGAGAGAGCAGAGAAAGGGGTAGAGAAATGCTGTTCATTCATAAAGAAAAGGAGGAACAACCAAATCGAAAATACATGTAGAGTGGAAGAGAGGAGCGGCAAAACCAAAGACAAAAGGAAAGAGAGTACCCTCCGTCGTGGCGGTGCGATTTCCGGCCACCGTGCCGGTGCGATTTCCGGCAGCCGTGGACGGTGTTCGTACACCACTGTGCTTCCTTTACTCAGATCCGCCACCGCGAGCACCGTTGGGACGCCGCAAACGCCGTCGCCGTCGTAGCCTCGCCGTCACCCAAACCACCAACCAAACACCATCTCCGTCCCTCAACCGCTAGGCCAAAACCGTAACCACCGTGAGGTTATCCTTTCCGCCGCGAAGCTAACCCGGACCGAACCAAAACCATGCGATGGATTACCTTTCTCTCTCGCGTTTTCTTTCTCCAGGACTCTCGCCTCCGTTCTTTTGGAAAACGAAACTCCGCGTTTGGGTGAGAAAAGGGGCGAGTTACGGCGTTAAAAAAAACGTGGAGAGGAGAGAGTGAAGTCGTGGGGAGAGGAGAAGAATTTCGGTTTGAGTGAGTTGGAGGAGGTAAGATTTCTGGTTTGGAAATTTTGGTGGGGAGAGAGAGGTCTGCCGCGTGAGAGAGAGAGAGGATTTTTAGGGTTTGGCCTTTTTGAGAAAGGGGGCGTCGTGGGAGAAGAGAGAGCCAATTAGGGTTTCTCTTTTTGGTGATTCTTTTTATAGTATAAGCGCAAGGGTAATTTCGTACTTTCATTTTTTTATTTTTTCAGATTGTTATTTGCACCCCACGGTCTATTTCATACGCCTCCCCCCTAAGCCCATCAGAAAACAAAAAAACGTGGGCCTGCTCGCTAAGGATGATGGGCTACTGTTTACACCCCAATCTTAATAATACAGCCTCCCTGCTACTTGCACCCCCCATTTTACTATTCCACCCCCTGTTTCTCTTTTCGAATTTTATTTCTTTCCCCTAGATAAACGTTTTTTTACAAAACCTTTTTTCCCAAATAATAAATCTTCTTTTCCCTAAACGAACTTATTTTTTCTCAAACCTTTTTTTTAACGATGGATAAATATTTCCCCGAACGAAAATCAATCCAATTGCAAATTCCTTTCATCACGACGTTCTCTCCAATTAAAACCAACGAAGACACTTTTCAAAAACAAATCTTCTCAAACGTCGAAATCAAAACTAATCATCACTGATGATCACTCGCGCCGTTGCCGTTTGATTGTGGGTGATGATTTCATTCCTGTGGGAGCTAGTAGTGTGGCCACTCTAAACCGTTGTTGTTTGGTCCTCACAAACGCTCTCCTTCGATTGCGAAAACCTTGTCATACCCTAATTTTGTCCGGCCAATTTGAAACTAAAAAATCCAAAATATTATTTTTGTGTGTCGTTCCCAGTCGTGTATATGCGTGTTACTTCTCATTGTGCGCGCGTGCGATTTTTAATAATGTACACATTTTTGTCCTCGTTGCGAACGCGTGTTCGCGTCTCGTTGTGTACGATTGTTTATTTTAGTACGTGAATTCGCGTATTCTCGTTGTGGATGCGCGTTCGCGTCTCGTCGTGTACATATGTTTATCGTCGTTGTTATCATTTTAATTTTGTTATAAAAATCTAATAAAAATTATATTGTGAATAAATGCTTTTTTTTATTATAAACAGTTTTTCTTTTGGTACAAATACATAAGTCAACTTTTGCTACACATATAGACAACAAAAAAATCAAAAGCAAAATAGTACAAATGCTTAAAACAAAATACAAAGAAAGAGAGTGGTGCTGTGTTGTTGCTGTTCAGTTCCCTTATTTCAAGAGTCTAGCTCATTTCCCTTTTTCTTTGTCTCTTTGCTCTTCCCATTTTGAGCAAAAGCAATCTGCCCTCCTGCTGCTTGTGTTTCAGAGACAGTTTGTACCTTTGTCTCCATGAGATTTGATGCACTGCTTTGCACCCACACCTACACCAAAATTTTCACTATAAATGCAAGTGAGTAGTAACAGGGAAGAGGAGGGTGCTGAGTCCTTGACACAAAATAATCAACAACTCAGAGTCTTTGCTCATAAACAAAGAACGTGAGTGCTCTAAAATAGTAGAAAAAGGAGGAGCCACACAGTGAAAATAGGAGCAGTAGATTAATAGGTAGGGGTCGATTTTTTGGGCAGTAGCAAGAAAAGAGCTATTCGTAAAAAACAGGTTGGCTAAATCTATTCTTCAGTTATGCACTTGTTTTGTTATTTCCTTTTTTACTCACTGTTTTTAAATTCTAAATGTAGAGAATACAAGCTTAAATCTTTTCTTTTACCTGCTTATAATGTAGCTTAATACCTTGTTCATATATATAGTGTAGATAACAGTAGTTATAGGATATTGTTAACAAAAATAGCACAGGCAAAGGATGCAGGTTTATTTTCCAGAAAACTAACAAGAGAACTTTTGGTTTCATTACTTTTGTTTTCAATAATAAAGGATAACACTGTTCTTGTTGGAGAGGTGGAAAACGTGTTAAAATAGCAGGACAGAATCAGTACCAAAGTGGGTCAAACAAAGGAAAATGATAGAATTTAAAACAAAATCAATGACTCTAAAAATGGGAAGAACCAGTACCAAAACATTTAGAATCAGTACAAAAAAAAAACAGTAAAAGGAATTAGGGTTTAACTAGAAATAAATTAGGAAGCAAAAAATCAGAACAGGATAGAGAACAAGAGGAAACAAGCAGAACAGTAAAAACAAAAAAAGAGAATGGAACTCACCCCTTAGACTCCGACCACCGTAGACGGTGGCCGTTGGCTTGAACACGCCGTCGTCAGCCCACCACCGTATGTTCACAGTCGCCGTCGCGTTCGCGAAACCCCCTCCGTCGCGTTGCCGTACCAGTCTCGGTTGTCAAACCGCCGGTGCCCACCTCCTCGCCGTGAGCACCGCCGCAGTCAGCCCGCCACTGTCCCGTCTCTCTCTCTCTCTCTCCTCGCCGTGTCTCTCCTCTCTCCCTCTCTTTCGTTCCTCTTTTCTCTCCCTCACCTCTCTCACGCTGTTCTCCTTTCTCTCTCTCTCGTAGATCTCCTTTCTCTCCCTCACCGAAATGCCTCTCTCTCTCTCCAAAACTTTCTCTCTCTCTCTGAATCTTGGGGTGAGAAACGGCGCTGAGGGATGGAGATGGGAATTAGGGTTGCATCAGTTTTCTTTTAAAAATCCCTTTTATATGCTGATCATTTCCATTTTATTTTAACTTCATTTTTATTTCAGATCGCTTTTCACACCCCCTTTTTCCATTAGCAGCGCCCCCCCTTGAAGGCCCAGAATTCGTGGGCTGCGAGTTGGGCTCTGCTTTACGCACCCCCCTTTTAAAATACAACACCCTGCTGCTAACTGCACCCCCTTTTTCTAACAGCACCCCCTGTTTCTCTTTTAAAAAAAATTCCTTTTCCCTAAATAAATGTTTTCTTTCACAAACCTATTTTTTTTCCAAATAACGAATAAATGTTTTCCTAAACATAGACATGGTTCGTTACTAATGGTCACTCTGAGCTTAGCTCGTTTGACCGTTAATAACAGCTTTAGTTTTCAAACGAGCTATTGAGCGACGACCACTCTGAGTTTTACTTGTTTGGTTGTCACGAATACCTTTTCCGATTTCAAAATAAATTAAAAAAACACCAAACTCACAAACCTTTTTCTACCAAGAACTACGTGTGATTTGATTCTCTACCAGGAGATACGTAGGAGCAGAGGGCGGCCGACCTCTGTCAATTGCACTAATAAAAAACCCTTTTTTTTCTTTAAATTCATTTCTCTCATTTTTCTCAAAAAGGTATAAAAATAACTAACCGTTTATCGAGTCTTTTTTATTATTATAAGGGTAAAAACATTATTTTTTGAATTAATAAACGCTTACACATTTAGTTAAAAGGTAACCTTCCTTAGGAAGAACGTCGTAGGGTGCTAATACATTCCCTACGCATAAACGACTCCCGAGCCTAAATCTGGTCCGCAAGACCCCTTTTATCCACTCAATAGGGATTTTCCAATGTTTTCCCTTAAACTAAACTTTGGTGGCGGCTTCATTCAAGAACTTCGAAGAATCCCTCCTCCGGATTTTTCGGTCGCTACAGCTGGCGACTTCACTGGGGACAATTAAGAGAGTCAAGCCAAATTGACTAAATGTGTAAGTATTTGTTAATTTTATTAATATTTTGTTTTTACCCTTATTCTTATATTATTTATTTATTAGCATTTCTTTATATTATTGAACCTTAGGGTAGACGACTTTTTTGCTATTATTGTTGTACATCTTGTCCAGTTTGGTTAGTTTAGGTATTTTGCTCTCATCACACACCTCACTTACACTTTTGCACACACCTTTGAGTGGGGCCCTATACCCGGGTCTGCAAATAACTTAGGACGAGTGGAGATTATTAGTGACAGTCATTCTGGATTTTATCTGTCTGACTCTCACAAAAGTCTCAGCTAGAGTACGCTCTTTCATGGTATCCCACACCAGGTAGCTCGCTATCGTTGTGGATCATATCATGAAGGGGATTTTAGCTCTGGAGACCTTTGTGAGGAAGTGAATAGAGCCACCTGAGAGATTGATCACATAAGTGACCCTAGATCATGTTGAAAATTCCAATTTAGACATGACCCACCTAGGACACAGGGGCACTATACTTACCCTCTCTATCAATCTGGTTAGTTTTTCTCCAAAATTAAAATCACTCAAAAAAATTTCATGCTTCCTTCATTTGCATGCATACGAGACGACATCATTCCTTTCATTCATCATACAAAAATTATCATAAAATAAGATCATTTTTTCATCATATGCATCACATTGCCATTTCTCCACCGTACCATTCATCATATATTCATAATTCATAAATATCGAAAAAATCATCAAATAGTATAGGCATCTTGTCATTTGCAACATCATTATTACAAATTGCATGAGACATTCAATAACATTTCGCTCATATTGTCATCATAGTCCAAATGCGCAATTTCTCCATACATGCATCATTTTATCCTAGTTGCATCATCTCTCATACTCATACATCGCATTGCTATTATAAAAATTTATTTTTAAATGCATCATCTTCGTGCATCATAAAAAACAAGGACAAAAGTCATTTATTCCTATCCATCTCAAATGCATCAGTCCTTCAACATGCGTCAAAACAAAAATTATAAATTTCTCCATTATTGCATCATTCATCACCCAATAGCATTTTGTTAGCTTTTTATTTTAGTTGAAGCATAAAAAAAAGGATAAACCATCACGCATTTCATTCATCTCCATTGTTGCTCATGTACAACAAACGTCCATATGTTCATGCATTATACTTTATTCAAAGAAAACACACAAAAAATCACCATTCATTCATACTAAAATCACTCCTCCATAAGCATTTCATTGTTATTGCACTCTCATGCATCGCGAATGTATCATTTTTTTTCAAAATTGCATTCATCTCGCATATCCGTACACCAAAAGAATATTACCCCCATATTATATAAAGGTTATGTTCATTACTCTTTTCCACGCATTAAAAAAAGTCACTGCGAGTGTCATGCATTTTGTTTCCTCGTACACAAAAAAAAAAAAATTTTTAGCATATCATTTGATCAAAAAACACCAGCATCATATTTAACATGCACCGACATTCATTCATAATCATTCAAAATCATGATCACACAGTGTAGGTATCACATCATTTGTAAAGTCTTGAATTACCTTTCAAAAAAAAAAACATAACCTTCATGCATCATTTCCCTCATGTTGTCATCCTAGTTGAAATGCATCAATTCCATATTCACGTATCATGTTCCAAATAAAACAAAAAGTTATTTCATCATAATCGTATCATTCATCATCCCATAAATAAAAATGAGAGTTTGCATACATGTTGCACTACCTCTTAAAAATAAAAATAATTGCATTTATGAATCAAACATTTATTTCTTCATGCATTCGCATTTTTCATGCATATCTGTCATCATGGGCATTATATTTTGCTAGAAAATAAAAAATCACCATAGAACGAGTAACTTGTTTTCATATACATCTCGTTCTCATGGTACTAACATGCATATCATCCTCCAAAAAATAAAGACGCTACATAGTTGTCCAACTTTCATCATCTTGCATACTCAAAAATATACTATATTCGTTACTCCTCTTCATGCATAGAAAAATAAAAATGCATTAGTCATCTGACATGCAAAATAAAAGAAAAATAATAAAATGATGCCACTTTCTTGCATTATTCATCATCATATTGCATTGCGTCCGAAAAATCATTTCGGATAGTCAATCTTTTCAAGCGATCATTCATTCACATTCCTCGCATCTGCATCAGGCAACATTATTCGTTCATTCATACATTGCATTTTTCTTTCTTTTCGCGAAAAAGAAAAGAATAAAAAACATGGTCACAATTAAAAAAAATTATGATTGAATATCTCATTTAGCATGCATTTCCATCATCAAATAATATAGGCATTTCATCATTTGCAACATCATGAAATGCATAGCATTCGCGCACCTTTTCACTCATCCAAAAACTGTTGTTTTAAATCATCTATACGCCATTTCATCCACACACCGTTTATATACCGTTTCAACATGCATCATTTCAAAAATTACGTCATCATTTTCGCATCATTCATAGATACGTATTTAGCATTTCGTTCTGATACATGAAAGAGGCTCTGCATCGGTCACGTGCCGCATTGTCTCCAAAAATCATTTAGAATAACTGACCTTTCCAAGTGATCATTCATGCACGCATTTCATGCATTCGCATTTGCATTTTCGTCATTTTTCACCATGTGTTCCTTCATGCATTAGGACACAAGGTGCGTTTAACTTGATTATTCTTGTTGCGTGAGCATAGTTAGTCTTTCAACTAGAAAATAAAAAATTTATCATGCATTCATCGTACCAACCTGCATCTCATCATCTAGAAAATAACAAAATATCATTTTTTTTTTCATCTTGCATAAGCCACACGCCAAAATGAGAAAATAATATCGCCTTGATATTATAAAAAAATTACATTCATTCATTACTCCTCTTCATGCATCATGAAAAAAAAAAACAAAAGTCATTCATTCTCATGCATCTCAAAAACAGCTCCTTCATGCGTCATAAAGAACAAAAACAAAAGTCATTTATTCCTTTCACATCCATCTCAAGGGCGTTAATCCTCTCACATGCATTAAAACAAAATTAGGATTCACTTCATTTTCTTCTATTCTCGCATTATTCATCATCCAATAGTTTTTTTTTGTTGTTTTGTTAGCCTCTCACTCTAGTTGAACTTAAAAAAATAAAAAAAATAAAAAATCACACATTTGCTTAAGGCATCATTATGCATTCCATTTACCTGCATCATTGTCTGTGTACAACAACATCCATATGTTCATGCATTCTGCTTTATTCAAATAATTTTTTCCAAAAAATAAAAAAATGAAGCTCATAAGTTTTTTGACATGCTCTTTGATGAGAGACGATGCCTTCTTGAAAATATATTTTAATTGATTCCTCTTCCTTGGAAAATGTGTCCATACCTTAACTTGATTCACCAACAACAAGTTCTTCACTCTTCATCCTACCACATTTATGGAAACCACCTACCCACTTAACCATTCAACGGAATTCACCAATAACTCACTCACCATCATGGTCACTACAATATTGACCATATCATAGGCTTGACCCTTGGCCACTGCGTGCCCCACTAAGAGCACCAGCCAACATATATCTCACACCCGTGACAAGAAGCTTAAATGTCTATTTTATTAACTCGTGTGGTTTTGACAATTAAAATTGTTCTATCTTAAGCGGTGTTAACTCTCCATGAAGCATTTGCAAAATAAACTAACCTGACATGTGTGTTTACCGTTGTTTGAGTCAGTTATCCTACCCCCATCTTTCCGCCACTTCCAAAACCAGACCCAACCAGCCATAAAAGGCCCAGTCCCCACAAGAGTATTTCATTCGCTTTCCCCCAGTGATGAAATTTCACGAATAACACTTTGTACGCTCCATACTGGGGCAGAGTAATGATCACTAAGATTTTCTGCTAGCATTCTAAACACTCGTGCAAGTCCTTTGAGTAATAAAAAAAAACACAAAAGAGATCCAAAAAAGAAAAGCCCGTTAGGTTGAAAACTCGCAAGAGCAGCCTGAGCAAAAATTAGGGCATAAAAAAATAATAAATAAAGAAAAGCAAATATATTAAAATGAAGTTTTGTCCCATAGTTACGATTTCAAGAAAATAAGCAATCATGATTTGAATTGGAGTTCGGCCATTTTCCTGTATCCAAAAATCCAAAAAAGGAGAAATGCCCTTTGCTACCCACTTCGAGCCAAAAAAATCAAAAATCTTTCAAACACCTTAGACAAGGATCAATCCCATATCTAACAGCTCGCTCAGCTCGAGAGAAAAAGAAAAATCACAAAAAGTGAAATTCAAAAAAAGAGGATCGAAAAATCCTGAAAACCAAAGCGGTAGAAATTGCAAGCTGACACTTCACACCATCGAGCATATAAAAGATCCTTGTCTGAAATAAACCCTCAAACACTTCCTTTGGCCTAAGCATCCTATCCTCCATAAACCCTCAAATGCGCTACAACCCTAAAACAGGTTCACTCTACCATGAAGCGCATAAAAGATTCTTTGTCTCAACCAACCCTGAACACTCTCAGGAGCAAAGTAATCATTTCCTTCATGAATCATTAACCACTGGCCATATTACAATCCTAAGGCCTATTTTGATCAGTGATTGGTTGCTTCCCTTTTTCTCAAAGCTTATACTATAGGACAAAATAATCAGAATAATTTATTTGCTCAAAAAAAACAAAGAGAAAAAAAAAACTTAAAAGGGCTTGCACGCTCGAAGTTCATCAAGAGAAGATAACAGTGATCATCAACAAAGTGAATTTTCATCGAACCAAAAACTCTTGACTGTCTTAGCTTGTGGAATCCTTCCCAAGGAAAACCACAAATCCCTACTAAGACAGTTACTTGACCTATCATATCAAAATGGGGCAATACCTCACCCCCCATTCCACTCAAACTCAGGGAGATTTTTAGCATCCCCAAAATGCCCTCATCTTTTATCCCGTTCATATACTACACCCATATAGCCATACCAGACCAATTTCCAAACCATTATTCTAACTTTGCACCCTGTCACAATCCCACTCGAGATGGGGCAATTTTCATCTTTCATGAATTGGGGTAACCTTGTCCTCTTATAGACCGGGGCATCATATCCCTTGGGCCGAAAGAATCCTTTTGCATCCCATTCCATTCATTCCTAGTCACTTGTCACCCTCAATACCAGCATACTTCCCAATCCCTCAATCAGTCCATATCCTCAGTTGTCATCGTCCTCCCTAGACAAAGGCAGATTGTTTCACTCCCCACTATTTGAGGTCAAAATTGGGGCAGTCAAACATTTCTTACCATGGGGCAAGCTTATCTTTCATGGGCTTGAGCCAATAAACCTCATCCTTCATTCCACTCACGTGACACATACCCTACATTTCTTGAACCCTGAGTCAACTGGCACATTCATTTGCATTCACACCATTTTTCATATTTATTAAACAAATGCTCCAAAGAGAGAAACACATGTTAATGACAATCCCTCTAAGTTAACATCTTAGACTTGAAAGCTTAATCATCATGGGTCATCATAACCAAATGAGAACCCATCTGCAAATACACATCTCGATCTCTAGAAAGGGCACTAATACATTGCCGCAAGCCACGCTTTTCAAGGTGACAACCTTGAGCTTACCAGAGTTCAAGTCCAAGCCAACAAAATCTTTCTTCCAAGGAATGATCAATTCAAAAGGTTCAGCTCTCTGTTTCCAGCATCAAAAGTTTTGTTTCTCATCAAACATTTTGCATCCTTACAAAAAATGTTGTTACCAACAAATCATGCATTAGACATGTCCTCATTATTCTAGAATTAAACCCTGCATCTGATCATACTCATCACCACTCTCTCATGCAAGTATTGAACATGCATTCACATTCGACTTGTTTTTGCCTACACAATTTTTCTTCTTTCGCATTACGCATTGCGTATCCGTACATGCATACCCGTACATAACATGTATTGCTTCAATAAAAAGCCGAATGTCGGTCTCATTATTACCCAAAGTCTGTCTGCATCCCAATCAATCATATCATAGCATCGCACCATGCATTCATGCACTTCCTCCTATTCACTATGGCATTTGCATCAAAATATTACATACTTGTCATATTCGCATTCTCATTTCATGCATTCATCAAATACCAAAGGACAATAAAGCGAAAAGACAAAAAAAACCTCCCACATCCCAACAAACATCCAATCATTGCATCATACAACATCAACTCATGCGGCTACCACAACCCTTCATCTAAGCATTAGGTGTGCACGTTCATTCATTCATTTATTTATTCATGAAAAAAAGAGAGAAAGCCAAAAAGGCAAAAATCATCCACATTGCACCCGTTACTCCCACCAAAGCATAAATCATCCCATCGTGCAACCAGCAGTACATTTGCATTTCGCATTCGCATACACGGCTTATCAATTTCTGTTTCCGGCCAACTTCAGCATCCATCATTCACGGGCCTTTTGTAGTCCACTTACTTTCGCATTGCACATTCATCACATTGCATACCTATAACACTTTTTTGCTTCGATAGACGTGCCAAGTGCCGATCTCATAGTTACCAAAAAACTTTCTACATCACCAATCATATCATTTGCTATGCATTCCTGTGCTTCCTTTATTCACCATAGCATTTGCATCAAAGAATTACATTTGCATCATATTCACATTCGCATTGCATGCATCAAGAAAATAAGCAAAAAAATAAGAAAAAGAAAAATCCATCCATTACATTCATCATCACACCAAAAATTAATCACTACAGTCACATTCTCATCTCATACACCGTTGTCAACTTTCTCATTCCATCAGGTTCAACACCCATGGTATACCCATTTCATTCATCATCCCCCAGATACCAATCATTGCACGTCCATCACATTACACGCATGACATTGTTCGCTTCGATAGATGTCCAAGTGCCGGTCTCATTGTTGCCCCCAAAAAAAGAATTTTTTTTTACATCACTAATCATATCTTTGTACCATGCATGACATTCGCGTCAAGGCATTACATTTGCATCTCGTTCACACTTTGCATTTCATACACTCATATACCAAGAAAAAAGAGAAAAGCAAAAAAAGACAAAAAGAGAAAAATTGCTCATTCCATTACGGTCATCATTCCACCAAAATCAATCAGCACGACCACATTCCTACTTTATCTGCATTCACACACGTTGTTTGTCAACCTCCATGTCCCATCAACTTCAACTCACAGCATCTGCCACACTTCATTCACCCATCGAACACTTACCATTTCACATACCTATACTGCACGCATACATCATTCATTGCATTTTTAGACGTACCAAATATGCTTCTCCCTTCTCAGGTAAATGCATTCATTAGGTGTGTTCTAGGCAGGTACGCCATGTACCAATCCCAATAGTTTGTCCCCTCAAATTCAGTGCTCCAAGCGCTGGTCTCATACTAAAATTCAGAATCTCAGTACTCCTTTAAACCCTCAGCGGTCCCTCAGAGCCCAAGCGCTCCTTTAGACCCCCAGCGGTCCCTCAGAGCCCAAGCGCTCCTTCAGACCCCCAGCGGTCCCTCAGAGCCCAAGCGCTCCTTCAGACCAACAATGGTCCTTCAATCCAGATCGCACGTCGCGTTATCGAGCAACCGACGGATCATCCGGCCCCAGGCCCTTCAGACTAGCTGTGTCCGCCTAAAAAAAAAACACAGTGCACGTCCTTCGAGGTGCGCAAATCAGGTCAACGACCTGACCTTGCCCCCATGGCCGCTCGAAAAAGGCCACCCCCCAAACAGACCGTTTTACTAGTACCGTTGCTAGTTTGCGCTCCTTCAGACCCATGGGTCCATCAGGCTTAGGCATGCCCTTCAGACCTTATTGGTCCTTCAGTTTAACTCCAATCAATGCGCCAAGCATCGACTGCGAATTAGACCATCAGAGCCCAGTGCTCCTTCAGATCCCCGGTGACCCTTATTTACTTGTTATTCTATGTCAACCCATCATCTTTCAAAAATTTCTAAAAAATTGTCTTGACAAAATTAGTGTCTTTTTATCTTTATTTCTATTTTACTCGAGAAATTCGAAAACCCTTCATGTTTCCTAGTAAAATATAAATAAAGAGGGGCAGCTGTCATACCCTAATTTTGTCCGGCCAATTTGAAACTAAAAAATCCAAAATATTATTTTTGTGTGTCGTTCCCAGTCGTGTATATGCGTGTTACTTCTCATTGTGCGCGCGTGCGATTTTTAATAATGTACACATTTTTGTCCTCGTTGCGAACGCGTGTTCGCGTCTCGTTGTGTACGATTGTTTATTTTAGTACGTGAATTCGCGTATTCTCGTTGTGGATGCGCGTTCGCGTCTCGTCGTGTACATATGTTTATCGTCGTTGTTATCATTTTAATTTTGTTATAAAAATCTAATAAAAATTATATTGTGAATAAATGCTTTTTTTTATTATAAACAGTTTTTCTTTTGGTACAAATACATAAGTCAACTTTTGCTACACATATAGACAACAAAAAAATCAAAAGCAAAATAGTACAAATGCTTAAAACAAAATACAAAGAAAGAGAGTGGTGCTGTGTTGTTGCTGTTCAGTTCCCTTATTTCAAGAGTCTAGCTCATTTCCCTTTTTCTTTGTCTCTTTGCTCTTCCCATTTTGAGCAAAAGCAATCTGCCCTCCTGCTGCTTGTGTTTCAGAGACAGTTTGTACCTTTGTCTCCATGAGATTTGATGCACTGCTTTGCACCCACACCTACACCAAAATTTTCACTATAAATGCAAGTGAGTAGTAACAGGGAAGAGGAGGGTGCTGAGTCCTTGACACAAAATAATCAACAACTCAGAGTCTTTGCTCATAAACAAAGAACGTGAGTGCTCTAAAATAGTAGAAAAAGGAGGAGCCACACAGTGAAAATAGGAGCAGTAGATTAATAGGTAGGGGTCGATTTTTTGGGCAGTAGCAAGAAAAGAGCTATTCGTAAAAAACAGGTTGGCTAAATCTATTCTTCAGTTATGCACTTGTTTTGTTATTTCCTTTTTTACTCACTGTTTTTAAATTCTAAATGTAGAGAATACAAGCTTAAATCTTTTCTTTTACCTGCTTATAATGTAGCTTAATACCTTGTTCATATATATAGTGTAGATAACAGTAGTTATAGGATATTGTTAACAAAAATAGCACAGGCAAAGGATGCAGGTTTATTTTCCAGAAAACTAACAAGAGAATTTTTGGTTTCATTACTTTTGTTTTCAATAATAAACGATAACACTGTTCTTGTTGGAGAGGTGGAAAACGTGTTAAAATAGCAGGACAGAATCAGTACCAAAGTGGGTCAAACAAAGGAAAATGATAGAATTTAAAACAAAATCAATGACTCTAAAAATGGGAAGAACCAGTACCAAAACATTTAGAATCAGTACAAAAAAAAACAGTAAAAGGAATTAGGGTTTAACTAGAAATAAATTAGGAAGCAAAAAATCAGAACAGGATAGAGAACAAGAGGAAACAAGCAGAACAGTAAAAACAAAAAAAGAGAATGGAACTCATCCCTTAGACTCCGACCACCGTAGATGGTGGCCGTTGGCTTGAACACGCCGTCGTCAGCCCACCACCGTATGTTCACAGTCGCCGTCGCGTTCGCGAAACCCCCTCCGTCGCGTTGCCGTACCAGTCTCGGTTGTCAAACCGCCGGTGCCCACCTCCTCGCCGTGAGCACCGCCGCAGTCAGCCCGCCACCGTCCCGTCTCTCTCTCTCTCTCTCCTCGCCGTGTCTCTCCTCTCTCCCTCTCTTTCGTTCCTCTTTTCTCTCCCTCACCTCTCTCACGCTGTTCTCCTTTCTCTCTCTCTCGTAGATCTCCTTTCTCTCCCTCACCGAAATGCCTCTCTCTCTCTCCAAAACTTTCTCTCTCTCTCTGAATCTTGGGGTGAGAAACGGCGCTGAGGGATGGAGATGGGAATTAGGGTTGCATCAGTTTTCTTTTAAAAATCCCTTTTATATGCTGATCATTTCCATTTTATTTTAACTTCATTTTTATTTCAGATCGCTTTTCACACCCCCTTTTTCCATTAGCAGCGCCCCCCCTTGAAGGCCCAGAATTCGTGGGCTGCGAGTTGGGCTCTGCTTTACGCACCCCCCTTTTAAAATACAACACCCTGCTGCTAACTGCACCCCCTTTTTCTAACAGCACCCCCTGTTTCTCTTTTAAAAAAAATTCCTTTTCCCTAAATAAATGTTTTCTTTCACAAACCTATTTTTTTTCCAAATAACGAATAAATGTTTTCCTAAACATAGACATGGTTCGTTACTAATGGTCACTCTGAGCTTAGCTCGTTTGACCGTTAATAACAGCTTTAGTTTTCAAACGAGCTATTGAGCGACGACCACTCTGAGTTTTACTTGTTTGGTTGTCACGAATACCTTTTCCGATTTCAAAATAAATTAAAAAAACACCAAACTCACAAACCTTTTTCTACCAAGAACTACGTGTGATTTGATTCTCTACCAGGAGATACGTAGGAGCAGAGGGCGGCCGACCTCTGTCAATTGCACTAATAAAAAACCCTTTTTTTTCTTTAAATTCATTTCTCTCATTTTTCTCAAAAAGGTATAAAAATAACTAACCGTTTATCGAGTCTTTTTTATTATTATAAGGGTAAAAACATTATTTTTTGAATTAATAAACGCTTACACATTTAGTTAAAAGGTAACCTTCATTAGGAAGAACGTCGTAGGGTGCTAATACCTTCCCTACGCATAAACGACTCCCGAGCCTAAATCTGGTCCGCAAGACCCCTTTTATCCACTCAATAGGGATTTTCCAATGTTTTCCCTTAAACTAAACTTTGGTGGCGGCTTCATTCAAGAACTTCGAAGAATCCCTCCTCCGGATTTTTCGGTCGCTACAAACCTTTTCAATGCTCAAAATAAAAACCGATTATCATTAATCATCACTCGCGCCGTTGCCGTTTGGTCGTTAATGATAATTCATTTTCATAAGAGTAGTAGTGCGACCACTCTAAACCGTTGTTGTTTGGTCACTGCGAACGCTCAACCCTTTGCGAAAAACTCCAAAAAGATTAAAAAACAAAAACCCTTTTCAGGACAAACAAGAACTACGTAGCTTTGAATTCTCCATCGCACCAGGAGATACGTAGGAGCGAGAGGCAAACTCTCGTCAAGCGCCAAAAATAAAAATTTTCATTAAGACTTTTCATTCTCTCTTCGAAAAAGGGGCAAATTTAAGTATTTTCCAAATCCACACTTAAAACCACGCGTTTAATTAAAGGTTCCCTTTCGATAGAAAGGAGACGTGGGGTGCTAATACCTTCCCCATGCCTAACCGACCCCCGAACCCAAATCTTCCGGTTTTCCAAAAGGCCATCCGCTTTCCAAAAAGGTTTTTCTTCAATATTTTCCTTAGAAAAAATATTGGTGGCGACTTCATTGATTTTCAAAAAGTTGTAAACGAAGAAAGATTCCCTCAGGGACTTTTTCGGGCGCAACAGCTGGCGACTTCACTGGGAAATTTTCTTTTTTTAAGTGGGTCAAGCCTAACTAATTAAATGTGTGGTTTAGTGTGCTATCGATGTGATTTGGATACTTTGTTTGCTTCTATCCCTTTTCGGTTTGCTCTTCTTATCATGTTGTATGCATGTGCATTTGTTTTCTCTCCTTCCATGTTTATTTTTCCTCGTCTTTGCTTATGTGCTTAGTACCCTCATGCATTTCCCCCCATCTTGTTATGTTCCCCTCTTCTCGGCCCCCTTTCTTGAGGTAAACAAAGCACTTGATTGTTGTTGAAACCCTAGGCTAGCTTATTTGATATTGAACCCTAGTGTAGACAACATGTTATCGCTTGCTATTGTCTGGACTGTTCTGGGTTTTCCTTCGCAGGTGGGGATATATGTGGGTAGTTTTAGGCGGTATGTCCTCGCTACACACACTCACACCTTATGCTTACTGTGCTTCGAGAGGGGCCTAAAACCCAAGGTCTGACAAAACTTAGGAGAGTGGAAACGAGTAGTGACTGGCAATTGGACTGTTGTCCTTCTGACTCTCACGAAAGTTTCAGCCAGAGTACGCTCTTTCATGATGCCTCACACTAGATGGCGTTCCATCGTTGTGGGTGCTATTGTGAGAGAGAGTTAGCTCTGGTAACCTGGTGAGGAAGTGACTAGAACCCACATGGGAGAAACATTTGAGATGTCTTAGAACTTAGGTCCCCATCTTCGTAGGACACAAGGGGCATACCAAATTGTGTGCTGCATTGTAAACTAGGCACGCTTTCAAAAAGAAAAGGAGATTTTTCAAAAAAAGAGAAAACAGAGAAAGAGTTGCCGTTGTAACCTCTCTTTCGCCGGTCCATATGAAATAACGTACGGCCCGCATTTTCCAAAAAAAACTTGAATCACTGCCAATAAGGACTGGTCTCTGAGTTACATAGACATAGAACATCATCATCATTTACACACATCCTTTGCATAAAACATACATTTTCAATAGTTTTCGCATGCATCTTTGCATTTCATTATGGTTTGCTTGCATAAAACACACATCCTTTGCATAAAACAGACCAAACACGCATTCATTCGCATTGCATTCATTCATTCGTTCTTGTGTTCATAAGCGTGTTCCGTCAACAGAAAATCAGGCAAGCTGGTTAATCATCGCTATTGGACGCGTCTGCAAGCGAGAAACATGGAAAACAATCAAGCCAACCCCGATCAGGACAATCCGCAGCCACATCAGGATGACGGAATTCCAGGAGGTCTGAATCCTAATGGTCAGGGTCAGCATGGTCAGAATCAGGGGAATCAAGCTGAGATGGAAGTCCTAAAGGCTCAAATGGCGGAGGTCATAAGAGTGCTAAGTGCCTTAAGAGATGTTGGCACAACTGAAGCTGCTGTTGCTGGGATGAACAATCCTCCTCCCCTTCCTGGGTCTGGGATCTCTCAAACCCTTCAAGCTGTGCAATGGCCTCCCTATGGTCTCCCACTGGGCTATACGCCTCCTGCTGCTGATGCAAACCCTGGAAGAGATCCTTCGGGAACCACGGGGCACGCTCAGCCTAATACAGTTGTGAATGAAGTTGGAACAGGGACGCATCAAGCCCAGACTCAGATCCCAATTCCTGTTATTGCTCCAGGAACTCCGGCGGGTTTCAATTCACCAATAATGGTTCATCCACACGTACAGGGCCCAGTCCCTCAGAATATTGCTCACCGACACATGACCCCGGTCGCGACGTCGATGAATAACCCTCACTATGGTGCCGGCGGTTTCCCACAGAATTACCCTGCCGAAGCTAGAAGTCAATATCAGATGCTGGAAGAAAGATTAAGAGCTGTTGAAGGGGCAGGTTCCCGAGCCAGGAATGCCCATGAGTTGTGCTTGGTTCCTGATCTAGTCCTGCCGCCCAAGTTCAAAGCACCAACTTTTGACAAATACAGAGGGACAACTTGCCCAATCAGCCATGTGACAATGTACTGCCGAAAGATGACTGCCTATGCCCGTGACGATAACTTAATGATGCATTGCTTCCAAGAAAGTTTAGCTGGAGCTCCCCTTGACTGGTACATGCAGTTAGAGCCAACTAATATCCGTTGCTGGAAAGACATGGCGGATGCCTTCATGCGTCAATACCAGTATAACAATGATTTGGCTCCAGATAGAACTCAGCTACAATGCATGTCTAAGAGGGATAACGAGTCGTTCAAAGAGTATGCTCAGAGATGGCGGAACCTTGCGGCTCAAGTAAAACCCCCTCTGCTGGACAAAGAAATGGTCCACATGTTTATGGAAACCCTTCCTGCAGTGTATTATGATAGGTTGGTTGGCAGCGTAGCCTCAAACTTCTCTGAGATGGTGGTCACAGGGGAAAGAGTAGAGAATGGTATGCGGAGCGGAAGAATAGCTCAAGGCCCGACACCTCCTGCCAG
This sequence comes from Astragalus membranaceus, assembly GCA_039519185.1. Lineage (NCBI taxonomy): Eukaryota > Viridiplantae > Streptophyta > Magnoliopsida > Fabales > Fabaceae > Astragalus > Astragalus membranaceus. The sequence goes on from CM076846.1 coordinate 123,856,084, forward strand.
TCAAAAAAAGCCATTTTTTGGGTCTCATAAGAAGAAAGAAGGTGAAACTAATGCAGTCATCGGAGCCATTGGTCCGTCGCACAGCAATCCACCGCAAGCTATTTCGGTTCCTCCTCAGGCACCACTGGCGCAGCCTTTTCAATCAAATTATCAGTACCGGAACTATAATGAAAGGAAGCCTGTTGTCTTTGATCCCATTCCCATGTCCTACACGGACTTGTTTAATTATCTCATCACCAACAAAATAATCAGTACTCGTCAAATGAAGCCATATCAGCCTCCCTATCCCAGAGGGTACAACGCAAATGCCACCTGCGCCTTTCATTCTGGGGCAGTAGGTCATGTGGTGGAGGATTGTAAAGCATTCAAATATGTGGTGCAAGAATTACTTGATAAGAAAAGCATATCATTTCAACAACCCAATGTAGCCACCAATCCGTTGCCAGGGCATGGAGGATCTGCTATTAATGCCGTTGACCATCAGGGGGTCAGTGTTTGGTTAGAAAAGTTGATTGCATTCAGATGCCTTTGAATTTTATCCATGCTGAATTATGCCGCATTGGTGTCATCAAAGAAGGGTGTGCTAGGAAAGACGCCTGTGATAATCCTCACTGCATCGGGGCATGTGAAGGCTTTAAACCAATTCTCCAAGATCTCTTAGACAGACACCTGGTCCAAGTGGGAATCCAGGAGAAAGAAGAAAGTATATTTACCTTGCAATCAGGCAATGGAGGCTTCAGGAGACCGATTGAAATTCCCTGCAATCTGAATTCCAGCCTAGCTGTGACGAGACCCTCGACTGTTGTTATTCCAGTACCTGCTGCTACCCCCAGTGGGGAGACTAAGATGACTCCATGGAGCTGCAATGTGCAAATGCAAGTGGAGGTCCCTAAAGGCACTTTGGATATAACGAACATTGCTGGAGGTAGTTGTATCACAAGGAGTGGAAGGTTGTATACTCCTGAAAACCTTAGAAGAGAGAAATCCCAGGGAAATGAAGAAAAGGCCCGTAAGGGAAAAGACAAGGAAGCTGTAGAAGTCAGGGATGTGTCGGACAAAGAAGCTCAAGAATTCCTGAGAATAATGAGACAGAGTGAATATCGGGTGGTAGACCAGCTGAACCAAACTCCATCCAAGATCTCAATGCTCTCTCTGCTGCTTAGTTCAGAGGCGCATCGTGCTGCACTGCTAAAGATCCTGAACGAAGCTCACGTCTCCCATGACATTACAGTAAACCAGCTTGATGGTATTGTTGGCAACATTGTAGCCTCTAATTACTTGACCTTCTCAGACACTGAGCTGCCTCCGGCAGGAAAGAATCATAATCAAGCTCTTCACATCTCAGTCAAGTGTGCGGACCACATACTTGCCAGGGTGCTTATTGATAACGGTTCATCCTTGAATGTGCTGCCTAAGTCTACAATGGATAAGCTGGATGTAGACTGCTCATATCTAAAACCGAGCTCCACCTTGGTCAGAGCATTTGATGGGTCAGTGAAGGAAGTTTTTGGAGAAGTAGAAATGCCGCTGCAGGTAGGCCCTGAAGTATTTTATGTCGTCTTTCAAGTGATGGACATCAATTCATCCTACAGTTGCCTGCTAGGACGTCCTTGGATACATGCGGCTGGGGCAGTGCCATCCTCGCTTCATCAGAAACTCAAGTTTGTGGCTAGGGGAAAGCTGATAGTGATCTCCGGAGAGGAAGAAACATTGATAAATCGATCACCACCTGAATATTATGTGGAAGCAGCAGAAGAGTCCTTTGAGACTGCTTTCCAAGGATTGGAGATTTCAAACGCTGTCTTCGTCGAAGGTGAGCCTCGGTGGAAGCCTAAGTGGTCCAGGGCTGACATGATGGCTGCAAAGGTGATGCTGGGACATGGGTATCAGGTTGGTAAGGGCTTAGGAAAAGCTGCTCAAGGAATTGTAATGCCTGTCCAGTTGAGGGGCAATATTGAGAGGTTCGGTGTTGGGTACATCCCAAGTCTTGCTGATCGGGAGAGGCTGGCATCTGACAGGAGGGAGAAATGGCTGGCCAAACTCAGAGGAAGGGCACCCAATCAGGGGAGAATGGTCATCGCTAATCTTAAGAACAACTTCCAGAGTGCTGGTATGCTGAACCCTGACCAAGTTAATGTGGTTGAAGAAGGATCAAGCTCAGGCGGCTGTGCTGTAGGTCTGGTGCGCTGCTGTGCTGCTGGAGAGAAGCTGCGAAACTGGGAGATCATGGATTTCCCCGTATTTTTCAATTTAAAGTAATTATCGTTGTAATGCAGATCCCTCGGCTCTGCCCAAGGCCTTGGGATATTTCATTCGGGCACACATGTTTTCGTCAAAAATCATCAATCAATAAAGTGTTACTTTGAATTTTCAATACAATTTCCGTCTTCATCTTTTATCTGTGTTGCTTTTTCTTTGTTTTTATTCGCCGCTCCATTCTAATGCAGATCAAAAATAAACTCTGAAAATAACAATGCCCATAACTCATACTGTGATTTTGATTACCCGGTTAATCAAGCCGAGGAAGATGTTGAGGATGATTGGGATACTCCTCCGGAAATCATGAGAATGGTAGAACAAGAAGAAAAGGTCATCGAACCCCATGAGGAGTCTACAGAAATGGTCAATTTGGGTACTAAGGAAGACAGAAAAGAGATCAAGGTTGGTACCACAATGGAGGATAAAGAGCGCAAAAAGTTGATTCAGCTCCTGCTCGACTACGCTGACGTATTCGCATGGACATATCGGGACATGCCAGGGTTGAGCACAGATATTGTTGAACATAGATTGCCGGTGAAATCAGAATGTCCCCCGGTGAAACAGAAGTTAAGGCGGATGAAGCCTGAAATGTCTTTGAAGATCAGGGATGAGGTCAAGAAACAGTTTGATGCAGGGTTCTTAGCTGTGGCAAAATATCCTGAGTGGGTAGCGAACATTGTTCCAGTCCCTAAGAAAGATGGAAAGGTCCGAATGTGTGTCGACTACCGTGACTTGAACAGAGCAAGCCCTAAAGATGATTTCCCTCTACCCCATATTGATGTTTTGGTGGACAGTACTGCTCAGTATTCGATGTTCTCCTTCATGGATGGATATTCAGGCTATAACCAGATCAAAATGGCTCCAGAGGATATGGAGAAAACCACCTTCGTAACCCTTTGGGGAACTTTCTGTTACAAGGTCATGCCTTTCGGGTTGAGGAATGCCGGGGCAACCTACCAAAGAGCGATGGTAACCCTATTCCATGACATGATGCATAAGGAGATCGAAGTCTATGTGGATGACATGATTGCCAAATCAAAGACTGATGAAGAGCACGTGGTTAACCTGCAGAAGCTGTTCGAGCGTCTCAGAAAGTACAAACTCAGGTTGAACCCCGCTAAGTGCACCTTTGGGGTTAGGTCAGGGAAGCTGTTAGGTTTCATTGTTAGCCAGAAGGGAATTGAGGTAGACCCAGACAAGGTACGAGCAATCCTGGAGATGCCAGCACCTAAAACAGAGAAAGAAGTTCGTGGTTTCCTGGGAAGACTAAATTACATCTCTCGATTCATCTTCCAGTTGACTGCAACTTGCGAACCAATTTTCAAACTGCTGTGCAAAAACCAAGAGATGAAGTGGAATGATAAATGTCAAAAAGCATTTGAGAAAATCAAGGTGTATCTTCAAAATCCACCCGTCCTAATACCACCTGTGTCTGGCAGGCCTCTCATCCTATACCTCACGGTGCTAGACAATTCTATGGGCTGCGTGCTGGGGCAACACGACGAGTCAGGAAAGAAAGAACACGCGATCTACTACATAAGCAAGAAGTTCACAGACTGTGAGGCAAGGTATTCATCATTGGAGAAGACTTGTTGTGCTCTAGCCTGGGCTGCGCATCGACTGAGACAGTATATGCTGAGTCACACTACCTGGTTGGTGTCCAAAATGGACCCAATCAAGTACATATTTGAGAAACCTGCGCTCACAGGTAGAATTGCTCGCTGGCAAATGCTTCTGTCAGAGTATGACCTCGTGTACGTAACCCAGAAGGCGATTAAAGGTAGCACACTGGCAGACTACCTGGCACATCAACCGGTTGAGGGTTACCAATCAATGCAATGTGAATTCCCAGATGAGGACATTATGGCATTATTTGACGCAGGGAAATCTCAAGATGATGAAAGGTGGAGAGTGTTGTTTGACGGTGCCTCTAACATGTGGGGGCACGGGATCGGAGCAGTGCTGATCTCCCCAGACAACCGCTTCATACCAGTCACTGCCAGACTAAGCTTCTATGTCACAAACAATATTGCAGAGTATGAAGCGTGTATCTTGGGTATCCAGGCAGCTCTCGATCGGAAAGTCAAGAGGCTCGACGTGTACAGAGATTCAGCTCTAGTTGTCCATCAAGTAAAAGGAGACTGGGAAACAAGAAATTCTGATTTGATTCCTTACCGTGACTACATTCAAGAATTAATCAAGCCCTTTGAGGAAATCACTTTTCAGCACATACCCCGCAGCGAGAATCAGTTGGCAGATGCCTTGGCAACTTTGTCTTCAATGTTCAACGTCAGCTGTGACAAAAGTCTGACGACTGTCAGAATCCAGCACAGAGGACAGCCTGCTTATCACTACTGTATGACAGTCGAAGAGGGATCAGATAGTAAGCCTTGGTACCACGACATCAAGCAGTATATCACAAACAGAGAGTATCCTCCCGGAGCTACAGAGAATGACAAGAGAACCCTCAGGAGGCTGTCAACAGGTTTCTTCTTGAGCGGAGACGTCCTTTACAAGAGAAACCATGACTTGGTACTCCTCAGGTGTGTAACAGGAGAAGAATCAGTAAAGATTATGCGAGGTGTTCATGAAGGCTCATTTGGGGTTCATTCCAACGGGCACGCAATGGCTAGAAAAATCCTGAGAGCTGGATACTACTGGTTGCAGATGGAATCAGACTGTTACAGTTTTGTGAGAAGATGCCATAAATGCCAAGTCTATGCAGATCACACCCATGTACCTCCAACTTCTCTGAATGTTTTGAGCGCACCATGGCCATTCTCAATGTGGGGCATGGACATCATTGGTCCCATTGAACCCAAAGCTTCCAATGGTCACCGTTTCATTCTGGTTGCTATTGACTACTTCACTAAGTGGGTGGAGGCTGCTTCTTATCCCAATGTAACGAGCTCAGTGATTGCTAAGTTCATCAAGAAAGACTTGGTTTGCCGCTACGGCCTTCCAAACAAGATTATCACAGACAACGGTAGTAATTTGAACAGCAGAATGATGAAGGATTTGTGTAAAGACTTCAAAATACAACATCACAACTCTTCTCCCTACCGCCCAAAGATGAATGGGGCAGTTGAGGCAGCTAACAAGAACATCAAGCGGATAATACAGAAGATGGTCGTGACCTATAATGATTGGCATGAGATGCTCCCCTTTGCCCTGCATGGTTACAGAACCTCAGTACGCACCTCAACAGGGGCAACCCCTTATTCCCTGGTTTATGGGTCAGAGGCAGTTCTCCCCATTGAGGTTGAAATACCATCCCTGCGGGTGTTAATGGAGACAAAACTTGATGAAGCAGAATGGGTCCGGTCTCGTCTTGACCAGTTGAATCTCATTGATGAAAAACGGGTGGCCGCAATGTGTCATGGACAGTTGTACCAACAGAGGATGAGGAGGGCTTTTGACAAGAAAGTCCGTCCTCGTGAATTCCAAGAAGGAGATCTTGTGCTCAAACAGATCTTGCCGATTCAGACAGACTCTAGGGGCAAATGGGCTCCCAAATATGAAGGACCTTATGTGGTGAAGAAGGCATTCTCAAGAGGAGCTTTAATTCTGGCAAACATGGACGGAGATGAGATCCCAAATCCAGTGAACTCAGATGTGGTCAAGAAGTATTATGCCTAGAAAAATAGACGAAAAAAGAGAAAGATAAGCCAAGGAAAAATCAGCTCGCTAGGTTGAAAACCCGCAAAGGGCGACCTAGGCAAAATCAGAGTGGCCCGGTGGATTGAAAACCCGCAAAGGGCGATCCAGGCAAAAATTAGGGTCAGAAAACTTGGGCTTGAGAAAAGAAAAAGGCAATCAGCGTTCCAAAGGTTCGGATAAGGGGGTGATCAGTATTATGAGTATGGACGGTGGGCACCGTTACTTCAGAGATGGAACCACGAGATCTGTTCCTTTTGCTTGTATTTGTTGTAGTTTAGAAGAAAGATTGCAATGCACTTTCGATTGGCGTGACTTTCTGCACGTCCAATTTCTATATCAATAAAAGTCCAACTTTTCTTTCATATGTGTGCTTTTCGTGTCTCTGCTTTCATCTATTCAGTTTCTTTCAAAATAATAACTTTTATGATTGATGAAATCAAATTGCAAAACATGTGCACGTTCAGAGCATTACAGGATCATTGCGAAATCTTTGAAAAAATACAGAAAGAAGTGATTTCCCAAGTGAATAAAATTGCGAAAAAAAAACAGTCGTGACGAACCAGTGTGCAATCCTCGCGGGATCATCGCCTTGGAACAGCCTCCGTCCGGCAGATCGATTTAACCAGCAAAAAAAGAGTGCCAAAGAAAAAAACAAATAAGCAGAAAAAAGAAAGCTGCTTAAAGAAAACAAACCGAGTAAACAAAAACAAATAAGCAGAAAAAAGAAAGCTGCTTAAAGAAAACAAACAGAATAAACAAAAAACAAAAGAGAAAATCACAGAAGACGGAACATAAAAGAACACAACATCTTCACATCATTCATCATATCATCCATACCATTCGTCACTCCATGACATCAAACAGTGGTGCGTTACACTTTCAAATTCGCATCTCAGAAGAGCGAAAGAATAACAAAAGAAAAAGAAGTGAATGAGGAATCAAACAGAAAAAGCATCCCACCAAAATCAATCATTGCATTCATGTGCATCCAAATACCCAAATGCATGCATTTCATGCACCATCCAAGAAGTTACTTCGGACCAGAGAGTCCCAAAAATCTCATTTTTAGAAAATCACCATGACACTGAGTTAGTAAACTCCATCAACCCCGAGTTAGTAAACTCCATCAACCCAGAGTTAATAAACTCCACCAACACAGAGTTAGTGAACTCCTTCCACAGATCACAACATCGTGTACGAGCGCGCGATGGATCCATCAGACTTCGTTAAGTCCTTCGGATTAGTTGTGTCAGCCTAAGGCATAGCGTAAATCCATTGATCAAATCAGTTCCGGACCTGATGTTGATCGGCCGCTCGAAAAGGCCACCCCCAAAGCTCGGACTCGACCAGAGTTCGTTAGAAGGTTTTTAGGCAACCTCTGAATCCCCAATTTACCGCTTTTTCCAATTCACCGTTTTTCCCAATTTACTGCTTTCCCGTTAATGCGACAAGTGCTAACCCCCCTTTTTCTCAAAAGGAAAATAACAAAAAGAAAATTTGAGCTTTTCTGGAGCGGACAAAATTAGTATTATTCCTATATCTTTATTTCCATTTCACCAACAAATATGAAAAGGCCAATTCATATTTCTTGCCGAGATGTGAAATAAAGAGGGGCAGCTGTAATACCCCAATTTTGTCCGCCTAATTGAAAAAATCCCAAAAATTTTATCGCTTCGCATATTGTTCTAAATGCGGGTGTATTTGGCACTCTCGTGCAACGGTTTTGTTTGGCGCTCGTTGTTTTCAAAAAAAAAAGGGGGGAATCCAAAAATAAATAATAAAATGATAAATAACGCGAGCGCGCATTTCGTTTCGAGTCGTGTGAGTAATTGCGTCGATGCGCGTTTATTTTCACCGCTTTCCTTTTAGAGAAGTGAGAATAGAATGAAATCGGTTTTAAAAACGTTCGCGCATGTGTATTCAAATCGCGTACGTGTTCCTAGTCTTAAGGCGAATGCGCGTTTCGTTCCGAGTCGTGCGAGTCGTCGCGTCGGTGCGCGTTGTTTTTACCGCTTTTATTATCATAAAGAAAAATAAAAAAAATAATAATAATAAATAGTAATAGTAAAATAAAATGAATTTTTATTCAGCTGTCCCTTCTATTGGTTTTGTTGCATATATAAACAAAAAATTAAAAAAGGGCAGAATAGTACAAAAAAGAGTCAACTCTTTGTTACAAAAAAATTTAATTGAAAAACAGCAAAAATAACAAAAAGCAGGGCGCAGCCTGCTGGGGTTGCAACAAGAGTGCAATTTGAGAATGGGGTTGGAGGTCCCTTCTCCTTGCCTCTTGGCTTTTTTCCATTTTCAGCAAAAACACTGCTGCAGTGGCAGCAGCCCTGCTGCCATCCTTGCTGCTCCTTTGCTGCTCCACCCCTGCTGCCAACAGCTTGGTCTCCTATGAGCTTTGATCCCCTGCTTCATACCACACCTACACCACAGAAACCCATTATAAATAGAGACACAGCAACTGAGTGAAAGGAGGAGAAAAAGATTTTGAAGTCAATAGCAGAATTCAAGTTCACTTAAGAAAAAAAACACTTGTGACAAATTGATTGTTCCTCACTAGAAAGGGTTAAAGGAAAAAGGAGTTACAGAAGCAACATACTTTTCTGAAATAGAGGTATGTTTTCTCTAGATATACATGTTTAAGTTGTTTTCTTTTATTTACTGGTTAAATGCCTTCCTGTATGTGTACTTGTTGCTAACAGAGAAGTCTTTAAGCAACGTGAATGAAAGAAAGTGCAAAAATAGCCAAGTAAATGCAAATCACAAAATAAAGCCTTTTATTTGCTTAGTTTTTTTCCACGACAGATTGTTTATTTAGGTGTAGGTATGTGTTTTCCATCCATCTCTTTATTGACAAGAGCTAGACAACCTAAAGCAAATAAAACCAAAGTAGTGTATAAGTAGAGGAAGTATTGTAATATACACACAGACCAGAAAGGAAAAAAGTCATTAAAGAAAAATGGGTCAGAAGCCAAAAATATAAAAAAGGAGATAATCATAATGTTAGAATGCTATTCCACTTAAGGCAGAAACTAGAGATGAAAAAGAGAGAGCAGAGAAAGGGGTAGAGAAATGCTGTTCATTCATAAAGAAAAGGAGGAACAACCAAATCGAAAATACATGTAGAGTGGAAGAGAGGAGCGGCAAAACCAAAGACAAAAGAAAAGAGAGTACCCTCCGTCGTGGCGGTGCGATTTCCGGCCACCGTGCCGGTACGATTTTCGGCCACCGTGGACGGTGTTCGTACACCACTGTGCTTCCTTTACTCAGATCCGCCACCGCGAGCACCGTTGGGACGCCGCAAACGCCGTCGCCGTCGTAGCCTCGCCGTCACCCAAACCACCAACCAAACACCATCTCCATCCCTCAACCGCTAGGCCAAAACCGTAACCACCGTGAGGTTATCCTTTCCGCCGCGAAGCTAACCCGGACCGAACCAAAACCATGCGATGGATTACCTTTCTCTCTCGCGTTTTCTTTCTCCAGGACTCTCGCCTCCGTTCTTTTGGAAAACGAAACTTCGCGTTTGGGTGAGAAAAGGGGTGAGTTACGGCGTTAAAAAAAACGTGGAGAGGAGAGAGTGAAGTCGTGGGGAGAGGAGAAGAATTTCGGTTTGAGTGAGTTGGAGGAGGTAAGATTTCTGGTTTGGAAATTTTGGTGGGGAGAGAGAGGTCTGCCGCGTGAGAGAGAGAGAGAGAGGATTTTTAGGGTTTGGCCTTTTTGAGAAAGGGGGCGCCGTGGGAGAAGAGAGAGCCAATTAGGGTTTCTCTTTTTGGTGATTCTTTTTATAGTATAAGCGCAAGGGTAATTTCGTACTTTCATTTTTTTATTTTTTCAGATTGTTATTTGCACCCCACGGTCTATTTCATACGCCTCCCCCCTAAGCTCATCAGAAAACAAAAAAACGTGGGCCTGCTCGCTAAGGATGATGGGCTACTGTTTACACCCCAATCTTAATAATACAGCCTCCCTGCTACTTGCACCCCCCATTTTACTATTCCACCCCCTGTTTCTCTTTTCGAATTTTATTTCTTTCCCCAAGATAAACGTTTTTTTTACAAAACCTTTTTTCCCAAATAATAAATCTTCTTTTCCCTAAACGAACTTATTTTTTCTCAAACCTTTTTTTTAATGATGGATAAATATTTCCCCGAACGAAAATCAATCCAATTGCAAATTCCTTTCATCACGACGTTCTCTCCAATTAAAACCAACGAAGACACTTTTCAAAAACAAATCTTCTCAAACGTCGAAATCAAAACTAATCATTCCTGTGGGAGCTAGTAGTGTGGCCACTCTAAACCGTTGTTGTTTGGTCCTCACAAACGCTCTCCTTCGATTGCGAAAACCTTTTCAATGCTCAAAATAAAAACCGATTATCATTAATCATCACTCGCGCCGTTGCCGTTTGGTCGTTAATGATAATTCATTTTCATAAGAGTAGTAGTGCGACCACTCTAAACCGTTGTTGTTTGGTCACTGCGAACGCTCAACCCTTTGCGAAAAACTCCCAAAAGATTAAAAAACAAAAACCCTTTTCAGGACAAACAAGAACTACGTAGCTTTGAATTCTCCATCGCACCAGGAGATACGTAGGAGCGAGAGGCTAACTCTCGTCAAGCGCCAAAAATAAAAATTTTCATTAAGTCTTTTCATTCTCTCTTCGAAAAAGGGGCAAATTTAAGTATTTTCCAAATCCACACTTAAAACCACACGTTTAATTAAAGGTTCCCTTTCGATAGAAAGGAGACGTGGGGTGCTAATACCTTCCCCATGCCTAACCGACCCCCGAACCCAAATCTTCCGGTTTTCCAAAAGGCCATCCGCTTTCCAAAAAGGTTTTTCTTCAATATTTTCCTTAGAAAAAATATTGGTGGCAACTTCATTGATTTTCAAAAAGTTGTAAACGAAGAAAGATTCCCTCAGGGACTTTTTCGGGCGCAACAGCTGGCGACTTCACTGGGGAATTTTCTTTTTTTAAGTGGGTCAAGCCTAACTAATTAAATGTGTGGTTTAGTGTGCAGTAGAAATGCGTGGTACGGAATGAACAGTAACACCGTACGAACAAACAGGACCGTCGTACGGATGAACCGTACGGACAAACAGTGATCTGCGTACGGATAAGCTGTGCGCCGTATGGATGAACAGTGACGTCGTACGACTGAAAGGGACTGTATGACTTTCGTAGCACCTAGAGCCGTTGAGGATGAACAATCAACGGGACAGCTAGGGTTCAATAGCGTGACGGCGCGACGGCTAGGTTTTCAGGTCCAGTGATCATAGGCTTTCGATACCATGTTAAATAGAGACGAAGAATAGAGAGACGATATTGGTTACGCAGTTCGACCAATGTTTGCCTACGTCTGCGACTACAGAGCAGCAGTAGTTCCGTCTTATTAACTGTATATGTTGTTGTGTAAAGAGTACAAGCACTAATGAGTTTAAATAGACTACACTATATGAAAACCTAACGGGCTTGGGCCGAATACACATATAAATAAATCTACTATTTACACCACATCTCAACAGTGAACAAGAAGAAATGCGACATTGGAGTAGATTCAGTGGGTTACCTTGGGCATGTAGTAACTGGAAAGGGGGTAGCTGCTGACCCTGACAAGGTAAGCGCTATGGTGGATTGGCCAATTCCTAAGGATCTCAAAGGATTGAGAGGATTCCTAGGACTAACTGCCTATTATAGAAGATTTGTAAAGAATTATGGCATCATTGCCAAGCCTCTAACTGAGTTACTCAAGCTGGAAAAGTGGAAGTGGAATGAAGAAGCAGAAAATGCTTCCAATCTGCTCAAGAAACTGATGACAACTCTACCAGTTTTGAGAATGCCAGACTTTAACAAACAATTTGTGATAGAAACTGATGCATCCAGCCAGGGAATAGGTGCTGTTCTCATTCAAGAAGAGCAACCAATTGCGTACTTCAGCCAGAAACTCTCTATCAGAGCTCAACAAAGGTCTACTTATGAAAGAGAACTCATGGCAATTGTGCTGGCAGTGCAGAAATGGCGCCATTATCTTCTAGGACAGCAGTTTGTGGTGAGAACCGATCAACAGAGTCTTCAATTTATCAATGACCAGAAACTGTTGGGGGGTGAGCAAGTCAATGGACTTCAAAACTACTTGGTTTTGACTTTATAATTCAGTACAAGGCAGGCAGTGCTAATAAGGTAGCTGATGGGTTGTCAAGACAAACGATGTTTGCTGCAATTTCCAGTGTAACTCTGTCTGATTGGGAGAATTGGGAGGAGGAAATTCGTAGCTGTCCTAAGATACAACAAACTGTGCAGCAGATGGTATTGAAGTCTGCAGGTTATCAAAAATTTAGCATCAAACAGGTATTTTTGTACAAAGGGAACAGTCTGGTTTTGCCTAAATCATTCTCCAAATTACCAACTATCTTAAAGGAGTTCCACACTTCATTGGAAGAAGACCATCTCAGGCAACTATCAGCCTCAAAACATACCTGCAGCTATGACTGAGGAGGGAGTATTGCAGCCAGAAGTTGAAGAATTGTTGGAACTGCGCTACCGTGCCACTGGTGATGCTGAGGTCTTGGTCAAGTGGAAGGATCTGCCTGCTTGTGACAATTCGTGGGAGAAGACAAAAAAGCTGCTGCAGTTGTTTCCTAATCAACACCTTGAGGACAAGGTGAAAGCTTTAGGGGGGGTATTGATAGGCCTCTAGTTAGTAAAGTGTACTATAGGCAAAGAAGGAATAGGAACTGGCCCTTAGTAAGGGTAGAATTGTAATTTCCTAATTGTAACTAGATACTATAAATAGCTCACTGCATAACTGTCACAGTTATGCAGAAAACAGAATATAGTTACCATTCAGTTCTACGGAACGTACAATCATTCAATTGTATCCCTTGTAATTCTTGAAGCTCATCAATGAAATTCCCCTAATTCAGTTGAATCCTTTCAGAATGTTGAATTTTCATCTTTGAAAGGAATTGGTGATCTATCAGAGAAGTTGGTTGAAAATGGAAGACATATTGTTTATCCACGCGTTTATCTTCTATTGAAGTTAGCAATGATTTTGCCCGTAGCCACGGCAACCGTTGAAAGAGCCTTTTCTGCTATGAAGATTGTGAAGACTAGGTTGCGTAATCAAATGGGAGATGAATGGATGAATGATAGTTTAGTTACTTATATTGAGAAAGAAGTGTTCATGAATGTTGACATTGAGTTGATCATTCAACGATTTCAAAACATGAAGTCGCGTAGGGGAGAATTATAAATATGTGAGTGTTTTTTTGACTAGCTTTATGATTTGAACAATTATGTCTTTATTTTTATTTACAGTAATTTAAAATTTTATTTGGTTATTAAATTAGTCTGACCACCCTAGGCCAGGGTCCTAGATACGCCACTGGAGATATGCATCAAGTCCTAAAACATTCAAGGTCAAGGTCTGGAATCATGTACCTGGAGTTGATGGGAGGCTCCGGTACTTAGAGCTCTACTTTATTTCAATCGGCACTTTCATTAATTTGTGCGCCGAGCTCTTATTCGCGACGCGACTCAGGTTTTTCGCAGGTGGAATCTTGAATTCTACTTACTTGAATAACTTTGAGCACTCAGGGATGATTCTAATGTTCTTTATCTTTGGTGATGTTACTCTACTCTCAGAAATAACAAGGTTTGTATTGTTGTTGTTATGCTTCCCAATCATTATATGTTATACATAGGAATAAGTGTTCTTTGTATCACCAACACTTTTGGTTGAAGACGTATTCGGTGTCCGACACGTGTCGTGTCAGACACCGACACTTCAATTACTTTTTTCAAATGAAAACTAGTGTCTAGGTGTCTGTGCTGTGTCTAGTGTCTGTGTCTGCACTTCATTTTTCTACAATTTTAAGTTGTTGGTATTCTTCATTAAGACGTTTGGTATCATTTAGTTATTTATTTTCCTTCTCTAATTTGATCTTCTTATGCAGATATATTTCCTTGCCAGGTGTTCTTTTTTTGATTGCTGCCACAGCATTCAGTATAGAGTATATTCTATTTTACTTTCATTCAACAACACATAAAGGTCTAGAAGGCTATTATCATGATCTCCTTGCATTCCTGATGATACTTTGTATTTTATCTTCAATTGCATGGAGCACTTTCGCCAACCAGTTTTCCAGTTGATTTGTGTAAAGGCGTTGGTATGACACTGCAAGGAATCTGGTTTTATCAGATAGCATTTGTTCTTTATGGTCCCATGCTACCAGCTGGTTGTAGCCTCAAAGACACTAATGTCACATGTCATTCAAATGAGAGTGAGGTTCGCGGCGAATTGCATGCGAATTTTCAGCTCTTTGTTGTTGTCTTTGTTGTTCATGCAGGAACTATAGCATCCTATGGCTTTGCAGCTTCAAGATATGGGAATTCTGGAGAGCTTGTTCTCGTTTCAGGCTTTAGTTAAAGGAACACTGAAGTAGACATTGGTATTATGATTCCATATATTATTATTATAGTGAATGTTGCTATATATTGGCAGCTTAGTTTCTGTATAATAATGTAAAAATGCATTTGTGTGATGAAATGATTTTTAGGAGTCAAATTAGTAGAATACCCGCGCATCTCGTGTGTCGCATTGGATACTACGAATGTTTCTCAAATAGACAATAATGAATAAATGTAATATTTAGAATCACTCCATTGAATTAGTTTGGTGATGTTCAACTATCAAGCAGTCACATATTGTCAAAAAAAAAACTATCAAGCAGTCACAAATATATAGTAAACACGTGATTATTCTGAACAATGAGTACAATTAATTATAAGTACTACATAAGTACTAGATTAAAATTAACGGTTCATATTTATATCAGTAATTACAACTCTCATCTTATTGCTTCCTTTTCAATTAAAGATCATATATGATAACTATTTCTGTAAAGACCCTTGACGATCATCTTCAAGGGCATGTGGCTCCTTCTTCTACGACAATCTCATTGTCGTTTACTTGGTGTATATCATGAATATTGGCGCCCCAAGATCCTATTTGAAATTGGAGGATGTCTCGATGCTCCAATTGCTCTTGATGATGCTACTACTAAGCGTTCTTTTAGTCAATTTGCCAAAATTCTCATTAATATTGATATTAGCAATCCGTTGTGAGATCAAGTCTTGGTTGAGAGAGAATTATTTTCTTTTCCCCAGCCTCAAAATATAGTGCCCAAAACAAGAGATGCCAGAGCCCAATCTTGTGAAGATTTTAGGTAAAAGGTCTGAAGTCATGCTTTCATTTCAGATCTGTTGAGTATGGCTCATATTAGGCTTGGCCCAAACTGTTTGGGGGTGTGGGGGGCGTCAGCCCACCCTGGTACAGTTCAGGGGTATTGTAATTTGAATAAGGTTATTATAAGTACCTATTGTAACACTGAACCCCTAACTCATTCAAGCAATAAGACGGAACTACAACTGCTCTATAGTCGCAGACGTAGGCAAAAGTTGGCCGAACTCCGTGACCAATATCGTGTCTCCTATTTTCGTTTTTCGTTTCTATTATTATTTCTTCGTTTATTGTTGCTGTTACAACAATTGGTATCAGAAGATGTCCAACTCTGGTGCAAAATTCGAAGTGGCAAGGTTTGAGGGGACGGTAAATTTCGGATTATGGCAAATGAGGGTTAAGGATCTAGTGGCTCAACAAAGTTTACAGAAGGCGCTGCGTGAGATGAAACCGACAGACATGGCGGATGACAATTGGGCAGAGATGAAGGAGAAGGTCGCGGAATTGATACGTCTATGCGTTTCAGACGAAGTGATGTATCATATCCTGGACCTAACGACTCTGAAGGCAGTTTGGGATAAATTGGAGAGTCAGTATATGTTGAAGACATTGATGAACAAACTGTTCGCGAAACAACGACTATACAGCTTAAAGATGCAGGAAGGGTCTGATTTGCAACAACACGTCAACACCTTCAATAACATAATCACTGATTTGGTGAGACTAGGGGTGAAGATCGATGTTGAAGACAAGACAATAATAATTCTGTTGTGCTCCTTATCAGGTTCTTACGACCACTTGGTGACTACGCTTACCTACGAAAAAGACACTATCAGTCTCGATACAATTACTGCTACACTCTGGCAGATTTTTTTCCGCCGGTACGGTTCTGGCGGAAATTTGGCATTTAAAAAAGTGCTTTAGTTTTTTTTAAAAAAAAATCCGTCGGAAAAGTGCTTTACCGGCGGAAAAAATCCGCCGGAAATTACTGGCGGAAAAATCCACCGGTAATGCGCGTTTTCGGTGGATTTTTAAATTTTTTTTTTAAAAAAATCCGCTGGAAATGAGCATTACCGGCGGTTTTTTTCGTCGAAAATTTCCGACGGAAACATTAGCTAGTAATGCACATTTCCGACGGATTTTTAAAAAAATATTTATTTATTTATTTTTGAAAATCCACCGAAAATGTACATTACCGGCGGATTTTTTCGTATGAAATTTCCGACGGAAAAATCCGCCCTGTAATGCACATTTCCGACGGAAAAAACAGCCGGTAAATCCGCCGGAACCGTTCGAAAATGCCTATACATAAAACTTTCTCCTACACTCTTCTCATTCTCTCATTTCACTCTTTATTTCCTTCTCATTCTTTTCTACACTTTCCTATCTTATCTTTCTCTATATATCTCTCTTCTATATTTCCTCTTTCTTCTTCTTTCTCATTCATTCTCACTCCTTCGTTCTTATTCCTTGATACTTCTTCATTCTTATTCTCTCATATATTATTACTTCTCATACTCTCATTCAGTCTTATTCCTTCTTACTTGTTCATTTTTATTCTCTCTAATATTATTTCTTCTCATACTCTTTTTCCTTCTTATTCATTCCTACTTATTCATTCTCATTTCTTTATTCCTTCTCATTCGGTTCTATATAATATTTTTCATATTCTACTTCATTTTCATTTTTCTTACTTCTTATTAAATTACATACTAAATTTTAAAATTCGAAAAAATTTAAAAAAAAACTTAAGGTGAGGGTCTGTATGTGAAGGGGAGTCAAGATCGTGGCCAGAACAAGGGTAAAGCAGGTTCTGGAATGAGAAGGTCTAAATCCAAGAACAGAAAAACATCAGAGTGACGTAGTTGCAAACAAATTGGGCATTGGAAGAGGGACTGTCCAAACAGAAAGCAAGGTGCATCGAGTTCTGCAACTGTTGTTCAAACCGATGATTCTCGCAGGGAAGGGGATGTTCTTTGTGTTTCATCTAGCAAGTGCACAGATGTGTGCGGATTATTGATTCTGAATGCTCCTATCACATGGCGCCGCACCGGGAGTGGTTTACAACATTCAGGTCAGGTGATTTTGGATTTGTTTATTTGGGTGATGATAAAGCTTGTGCTATCATTGGAATGAGACAAATCAAAATTTCTATGGACGATGGTGGCATGCGAATATTGAACGATGTCAGATATATTCCAAAATTGAGAAAATTTTTGATTTCTTTAGGTATTCTACAGGCAAATGGTTTTTCCTACACGTCTGATGGAGATAGGGACATCATGAAGGTCAGTAAGGGTATATTGACAGTGATGAGAGCAAAGAGGACTGCATGTAACATCTACAAACTGTTGGGCTGTACTGTTGTAGGTGATGTTGCATCAGTTGAGTCTGATAATGGTCCAACTAAGCTCTGACACATGCGTTTGGGTCATCTCAGTGAGCGTGGGATGATGGAACTTCATAAGAGAAATCTATTGAAGGGTGTTCGCAGTTGCAAGCTAGATTTGTGCAAGTATTGTGTACTTGAGAAACAATGTCGTGTTCGGTTCAAGACATGGAAACACAAAACAAAGGGAATCCCGGACTATATGCATTCTGATGTGTGGGGGCCTAATAAAGAGCCCTCCATGGGTGGTGCCTGGTATTTTGTGACTTTTACCGATGATTTTTCTCGCAAAGTTTGGGCGTATTTTCAGAGGCATTTTTCAGTTCGAAAGACCCCAAAACAGAATGGTGTCGGAGAAAGAATGAACAGGATGCTAACTGAAAAGGCAAGATGTCTCCGGTTGAATGTTGGATTATCAAAGGGTTTCTGGGCAGAGGCAATTAACATGACATGTTATCTTATCAACAAGTCACCACGGGCTTCATTAGACAGGAAGGTTGCAGAGGAGGTATGGACAGGTAATCCTGTTAATCTTGACAATTTAAGGATTTTTGGGTGTCCAGCTTATGTGCATATATCGAGTGAAGAACGATCCAAACTTGATCAAAGTCAAAGGAGTGTGTCTTCGTCAGTTACTCAAAAGGTGTAAAGGGGTTCAAGTTATGGGATCCAGTTTCAAAGAAGATGGTACTCGGCAGAGATGTTATTTTTGATGAGCAATCCATGTTGAAGCAGTCAGTTGCAACAGATGTGTCAGCATCTGAAGGGGAAACTACCCACAATAAGGTGACTCAGGTGCATATTGAGCTGTCACCGGTGAGCAATATGCAGTCGGTACCTGAACCACAAGCTAAACCAGGCTCTGATACTGAAATTGAACATGGACCCGAAGATTCAGGTGGAGTTCATGATTACTCTCTAGTACGCGACAGAAAGTATCGTTAGATCAAGCTACCAGATAGATATGGGTATGAAGACTTTGTAACTTATGCACTTCTTACTAGTTCTGGAGATCCGTCCACTTTTCGAGAGGCCATATCTAGTGAGGAGAATGATAAGTGGGTGGGTGTTATGGTGGAGGAGATACAGTCCTTGAAGGAAAATGAGACATGAGATTTTGTTCAGCTTTCTAAGGGTAAAAGGGCTAGCGGTTGCAAGTGGGTGTACAAGAGGAAACCAACAGTAACAGAAAAATAAGGGGAAAAGTTCAAGGCTCGTCTTGTAGCAAAGGGGTACTCACAATAGAAGGACTATGATGAAATTTTCTCTCCAGTCGTCAAACATACCTCTATCAGGGCAGTGTTAGCCTTGGTAGACAGCCGAGACATGCATTTAGAGCAGATGGATGTGAAGACAGCTTTCCTCTATGGTAATCTAGATGAGCAAATTTACATGGAGCAGCCAGAGGGTTTCAGTGATACTGGACGGGGAAGACTAGTTTGTAAATTGAAGAGGTCTCTGTATGGTCTAAAGTAGTCTCCTAGACAATGGTACAAGCATTTTGATTCATACATGCTTCAGATTGGCTACAAAAGGTGTGAGTATGATTGTTATGTTTATGTTAGGAGCCTTGATGATGGTTCTTTTATTTTCCTGTTATTGTATGTGGATGAAATGTTGATTACTTCTAATCATTTACATGACGTAAACGAACTGAAAATTATGTTGGGGAAGGAATTTGATATGAAAGACTTAGGTGTTGCTAAGAAGATTCTTGGGATGGAAGTTCACAAGGATAGGAGTGCTAGAAAATTATGGCTCTCTCAGTAAAACTATGTTGAAAAGGTGCTAGACAAATTTGACCTGAGCAATTCGAAGTCTGTGAGTACTTAATTGGCGAATAACTTTAAGCTCTCATTGAATTAGTGTCCAAAGACAGATGCAGAAGCTGAGTATATGTCAAAGGTTCCTTATGCTAGTGTTGTTGGTTGTTTAATGTATGCTACGGTCTACACTAGACCAAATTTGGCACAAGTTGTAAGTCAAGTGTGCAAGTTTATGTCCAAATCGGGAAAGCATCATTGGGAAGCAATCAAGTGGATTTTAAAGTAATTGTATCATGTTTAGCAGTGAAAGAGGAGATCCTTCAGTTGTGGGATATGTCTTTACTCTTGCAGGTGGACCCATCTACTGGAAATCATCAGTTCAATCCATAATTGTAATGTCAACAACGGATGCAGAGTACATGGCAGTAGTTGAAGCTGCCAAAGAGGCCTTATGGCTGACAAGATTAGTGAATGAATTGGGTGTTGAGCAAGGTGGAGTTCAGTTGCATTGTGACAGTCAGAGTTCCATTTACTTTGGCAAAGAATTAAGTGCATCACGCCAAGACTAAGCATATTGATGTGAGGTTTCACAAGATTAGAGAGCTACTTGCTTCTAGATAGATATTACTTGAAAAAGTCCATACTTCGGAGAATGCAGCTGATATGTTGACCAAGCCAGTCACCAGTGACAAGTTCAAGCACTGCTTGGACTTGCTACGCTTGGACTTGTTACATGTTTCTCAGTGTTAGGAAGGAGCTCTAGAGGATGTGGACGCCATGCAGTAAATCTTCATAGAGGTTTGATATTCGCCAAGGTGGAGATTGTTGAGTATGTCTCATATTGGGCTTGGCCCAATCTGTTTGGGGGTGTGCTGGGAGTGTGGGGGGTGTCAGCCCACGATGGTAAAGTTCAGGGGTATTGTTGTAATTTGAACAAAGTTATTATAAGTACCTATTTTAGCACTGAAACCGTAATTCATTCAAGCAATAAGACGAAACTATAGTTGCTCTGTAGTCGCAGATGTAGGCAAAGATTGGTCAAACTAAGTGACCAATATCGTGTCTCCTATTTCTGTTCTTCGTTTCTATTATTATTATTTCCTCGTTTACTGTTGCTGTTACAACAAGATCCATATCATACTATAAGTAAATAACTGTTTATTGCTTCCAAGTCATGGAGCAATGCTCTTTTGGATGGAAATATTTCTGGCTTAGATGATGAGAGAGCTCAATCTGAACATCATGATATCTACGTTTCTTTTCCTAAGGTAAACAAAGATATGGATTTTTCCAACCCTAAGCCCATATCTAAAATAGGAAAACAAAATCAGCAACTTGGTGATCAAGTTTTCCAACCCTAAGCCCATATCTGAAATAGGAAAACAAAATCAATGAATCAGAAATTACTTTCCATAACCCTAACAATTGCCTATAAAAACAGAACCAATTCATACAGCAAACGGGAGAAAAATTCAGAGAAAAATGATTAGGTTTTCACGCTGAAACCCTGATCACAAAACACCTAAAAACTCTGAAACAACGGAGAGGAGCAGTAGTACCAGTGAAACGAAAAACAAAACAGGGTTCAGCAGTAGCAGAGCAAACAATAGGAGAATTTTCAGAAGCTGAAAAAAAAGGTTGGTCTCCACGAATTCAGTTCTCGCTTTCTTTAAGTTTTATCGAATTTAGTATATAATAGAACTGTAATTGTTATTAATCCGAAATCAGTATCAGAACAGTGTATATGAATAAAAGAAAATCAAATAGGTTCAGTGTGTGTTTTTTTAGTTAGAAATATTGGCTGTGAATATTAATACTGCAAATAGATTAAGAAGATTAGTACTGGGAACCGAAAATCAGTACCTTTTAAGAAATAAGGGGCAAATTCGTCTTCTTTACTTGAAATCGATTTGGGGTTTCAGAGACCAGAATTTATGATTTTAAAAAAAAATCAATCAAAAAAAATCAACAAAAAATAGGAATAGGTTCAGTAAATCAGAAGAAGAGGAGATGATATGAGTAGAAAAAAGGGACGAAAACTAACCTCCGGTCACCGTGAGGTGTTGCCGTCATCACTACCATCACGATCGTCGTAGCTCCACCTTAGGCCTCACCGTCGCCATCGCGATACCTCCCCTCCACCGTCGCCACCACACGATGTCCGACGTTCACGTTGTGACTGTCGCGAACCCCCCTCTGTCGTGTGGTTCAGTCCGCCGCCGTGACTCTCCACTTTCGCCCTTCTCCAAAAAATACAAATATACAAATCATTTTTTTCTCTTCCCTTCCCTTTCTCCCTTCTCCAAAAAATACAAATATACAAATCATTTTTCTCTTTCTTTTCAAAAAAATCAAACCTTCAAAATAGGGGATTAAGTCGGGGGTACAGCCGGGTTAGTAATTGTTTTATGATGAATGAACTGTACGGCTCAATAGTCCTAAAATACCTATTCAAATCAAATCACTCCATACACAAACCATTTTTCTCCAAAAAAAAATAAAAAAATTATTTTCAAAAACAGAGGATTAAGTTGGCCGTACGGCCGGGTTAGTCATCGTTTTAAGATAAATGAACCGTACGGATCACTGATAACCCTATTTTATATAGGTTATTTATGCTCCTAATACTTAAGTCAAGCTTAATTCTTAAGTAATTATAGTACTTAAATATGTGAATATATGAATATTAGAATAAATATAAGTTATAAGTCAATTCCTTAAACCTTGGGCATAGTCAATGCCTTTGTGAATATGTTTGATGTTTTGCTTTAGCGCTGCAGCGGTATGCTATCAAGGAGACCCTAAAGCGTTATATGGCGGCTGACCATTGAGATATTTGTGTGACCACTTGAGGACATGATGAGTCATCACCCTTATCTCTTCCTCTCAACTGGATATTTTGACTTCCAAGTGGATGCTAAATTACACTTGGCGCCTCCTAAATGGAACCCATGTGATAGTTGGTGTATTCCATCATTAGTACTTTTTGTAAAGTGCTTTAAGGATAATATCTAAGTCTTTTGATCATCATGTGATATTATTATTCTATTAAGACTTAGCTAGTTTTTAGATTAATAGAGATTGCTTCTTTAGTAGGTAATATACGTAGACACAAGTAGTTGTAACTTGGAAGAAGAACTTCTTATGACATAGTAGCTATTCTCCATTGTTATACTACCTTTAAGCTTTTATTTTTAGCATAGTTTTCTAGTCTTCATTCAAGGTTTTGCTCACGCCTCAACTTCATCCTTTGTATGCTACTTGGGATTATTGGAGTGTATCTTTTGCAACCACTCTTCTCTTGTCTTCATACGGTAATACATACTCTTTAGTTATATTATGTTGATGGAACTTGTGATGAGCTAACTTTGTTGTAGTTGGATTGTTCTTGGTGTGTAATGAGCCTTGAGTAACTTTTGTATAATATTATGATGTTTGTGTTTTATTCCTTGTGTCATAATGCTTTCAATATTGGTTTGGGAATGATCAACTAAAACAAGGTAACTTTGTGGGTACAGACATGGTTCACAAAGAGAACTCAAGGAATGATATGAATGAAAACATTTAAAGACATTTAAAGGAAGCACTACTTAACTCTAGACATAGGGGAGTAATAGTTCATAAGGCAAATGTTGTAAGAGCTTAATATACAGGGGTAAAACTTATTTAGAGCCTAGACATTGGAGTCTTGTAACATAACCCTGACGAAAGTGACTGAAAGGCACGCTACCAAAGCGCTACAGCGTCTACGGATTCTTAAGCGCTATAGCGCTTAACGCTACAGCGTCTAAATATTATTTGAACATTACTCTTGGGAATTTACACAACCATTGAGCTGTCCAACTCACCTTTAATTACTTCAACTTAATACTGTTTTATCACAACTTATAATGTTTACAACTCTTTACCTTTACTTGTTACTCAATTCTTTTCACTAAGCTTCTAATCACTTAAACTTCTTAAATTAATTCCAATCCCTGTGGGAACGAACTTTACATATCATTATATTACTTGTTGCGATTGTGTATACTTGCACATCACCTTTTCGCACAACAAGTTTTTGGCACCGTTGACGGGGATTGCATTTAATTTTCATTGTTTAAGTTTTTAGTAAACTTAGTGCCTATTTTACACTGGTGTGTTGTTTCTTGTTGCTGCAGCAATAAGCGCTACAGCGTATGCCCAGGTCTCAACCACCAGAATTTGAACCATACTCAGAACCAGAGAGAAGGTTCAGGAAACTAAGACATCTTCAAAGGCTCAGACCCACCACGTCAGAACATAGTCAGAGGACCAATTCTGGTAGAGCTACCACTCTACATGGAAGATCTAATTCTGGTAGAGGTGGGACTGAACCAGGTGGAAGGGGTAGAGGTAGACATCAGCAGCCACCCACTCCCACCTTACATGACCAAGAGGACTGGTACAGACATCAATTCATAAATGAAGGACCTGCTCAAATGGTAAATGACAGAGATAGACCAATGAGGGACTATGTTGTGTTTGATCCACAAACCATGGAGACAAGCATAGCAAGACCTACTCTCCATACAGCTCAGTTTGAATTCAAACCTATGATGTTCCAAATGTTGCAAACAGTGGGACAGTTTGGTGGTGCTCCTCAAGAGGACCCATATTTACACTTGAAGCAATTTTTGGAAGTCTGCAGTAACTTCATCATTCCAGGGGTAAGTGATGATGCATTCAGATTAAAACTTTTTCCTTATTCCTTGAAGGATAGAGTAAAGGCCTGGTTAACTTCTCTAGAGCCTAACTCTATCTATACTTGGAATGAAATGGCTGAGAAATTTTTAGCAAATATTTTCCTCCAAGTAAGAATGCAAGAATGAGGAATGAGGTTACTGCATTCAGACAAAAAGATGCTGAAACACTGTTTGAAGCATGGGAGAGATGGAAGGAGCTGTTAAGAAAGTGCCCTCATCATGGTATACCTGTGATTATCCAAATGGAAACCTTCTACAATGGACTAGATCCAACAACCAGACAAATGTTAGATGCTTCTTCAGGGGGTGTGTTGTTGAAGACCTCCTATAATGAGGCATGTGAGTTGATTGATGATATTGCCACAAATAGTTATCAATGGCCTACAGAAAGGTTAGCTCAGTAGAAGAAGGTAGCTGGTGTGCATGAAATAAGTGAAGTTTCTGCTCTATCTGCACAGGTTGCCTCTCTCACTAACATGATAAAATCTATGAACACATCAAACGCTGTAGCGGTTACCGCTGCAGCGGCACGTGAACCTACGGTAGCTGTTATTGAGCAAGCCTCTCCAGGGTCAGTAAGCTGTGTATATTGTGGAGGAGAGCATTTGTATGAAGAATGTCCTGGTAATCCTGTCTCTGTGAACTTTGTGGGTTTCAATAAAAACAATAATCCCTATTCAAACACATATAATCCTGGTTGGAAGAACCACCCCAATTTCAGATGGGGAGCCAACAATGCAACAGCACCTAATTATAGTGCTCCAGCAAATCAACCAGGATTCCCTGCTCAGAACTACCAAAGGCAAAATGCCCCTGTCATAGATAATTCATTAGAAGGATTGATGAAAAGCTTTATGAGTGATTGTAAGACAACTCTTAAACCTCATGAAGCTTCCATTAAAAATCTAGAAGTTCAGATGGGGAAGATGGCTAATGTCCTTTCCCAAAGAATTAGTGGATCATTACCATCCACTACAGAAGCCTCAACTTCAAGTACTACAGGGAATGAGCATGTTAAAGCTATATCTTTAAGGAGTGGGAGAGATTTGATAGGATCATCAACTGTTTCAGATGATGAGAAAAACAAAAATTCTGAGAAACAAAAAGAACCTGCAACAGACGCTACAATGCCTGAACCTAACGCTGCAGCGCCTGTTGTTGAAAAAACACCACCACCACCCAAAATTATCCCAACATATCCAGATCCTCCATACCCTCAAAGACTTCGAAAGGCTCGTGAAGACAAGCAATTTAACAAATTCCTAGAAGTCCTTAAACAGTTGCACATTAATGTCCCTTTGGTGGAGGCTCTCCAACAAATGCCCAACTATGCAAAGTTTATGAAGGATGTGCTTACTAAGAGGAGGAGACTTGGGGAGTTTGAAACAGTAGCAATGACTGGGGAATGCAGCATGTTGATGCAGAACAAGCTCCCACCCAAATCAAAGGATCCTGGCAGTTTTACTATACCATGCTCAATTGGAAATTTTTACTTTGGTCGTGCTCTATGTGACTTAGGAGCCAGCATAAATCTTATGCCCAAGTCCATATATACACAGCTAGGAGTGGGAACTGCCAGACCTACCTCACTTACACTGCAGCTAGCTGATAGAACTCTTGCATATCCAGAAGGAATCTTAGAAGATGTTCTAATAAAGGTAGACAAATTTGTATTTCCTGCTGATTTTGTAATCTTGGATTTTGATGCAGATAAAGAAGTACCCATCATATTGGGAAGGCCATTCTTGGCCACTGGAAGAACTTTGATAGATGTGCAGAGAGGAGAATTGATCATGAGGGTCAATGACCAAGAAGTCAAGTTCAACATCATCAATGCTATGAAATTTCCAGGTCCCAACATTGAAGAGTGCTCCTTTGTATCTGCTATTGACAAAGTAGTTCAAGATCACTTCCAGAAAAGCACAGATCATCTGAGGCAACTACTGGACAGCAGTGAAGATACAGGGTCTGATGCAAAAGCTGCAGAAGAGGAGGAGCAGACAGTCAAAGAAACTTGGGCTAAGAAATATGAATCTTTGGAGCAAGAGAATTCAGATATGAGAAAGGATGTCCCCTCCACTGAACACCCACCAACTCTGAAACTTAAGGAGTTGCCTTCACACCTCAAATATGCTTATCTAGGTGACAATAGTACTTTGCCTGTTATAATTGCTTCTGACCTTTCTGAAAAGCAGGAACAGGATCTGATTCAAACGCTGCAGCGGCATAAAAAGGCAATTGGTTGGCAGATGTCAGATATCAAAGGTATCAGCCCAACCATTTGTATGCACAGAATAGTGTTATAATAAGATTCTAAAAATTGCATTGAAGGGCAGAGGAGGTTGAACCCAATTATGAAAGAGGTGGTGAAGAAGGAGATCATTAAGTGGTTGGATGCATGTATTGTATACCCCATATCTGACAGTGCATGGGTTAGTCCTGTGCAGTGTGTGCCAAAGAAGGGAGGGGTAACAGTAATAACTAATGAGATGAATGAGCTGCTTCCAACCAGAAAAATAACAGGCTGGAGAATATGCATGGATTACAGGAGGTTGAATAAAGCAACAAGAAAGGACCATTTCCCATTGCCTTTCATTGACCAGATGCTGGACAGGCTAGCAGGTAAAGAATTTTATTGCTTTCTTGATGGTTATTCAGGTTATAACCAGATTGCAATACTGCCTGAAGATCAGCAAAAGACTACATTCACTTGTCCATATGGCACCTTTGCTTTTAGAAGGATGCCATTTGGCCTGTGCAATGCACCTGCCATTTTTCAAAGGTGTATGATGGCAATTTTCTCTGATTATATTGAAAGATCCATGGAAGTCTTCATGGATGATTTCTCTGTGTTTGGAGAAACATTCCATCTATGCCTATCCAACTTGGAAGAAATCTTGATTAGATGTGAAGAAACTAACCTTGTGCTAAACTGGTAGAAATGCCAATTTATGGTGCAAGAAGGTATAGTTTTGGGGCATAAGATATCCAAAAAAGGATTGGAAGTGGACAAGGCTAAAATAGAGGTCATTGATAAGCTATCTCCTCCAACCAACATCAAAGGTATTAGAAGCTTTTTGGGGCATGCTGGATTCTATAGGAGATTCATAAAAGATTTTTCAAAAATCTCCAAACCTCTATGTCAACTATTACAGCATGATAACCCCTTCACATTTGATGAGCCATGCATGTTAGCCTTTGATAAATTGAAGAGAGCTTTAATTACAGCACCAGTTATTATAGCTCCTGACTGGAGTAAGCCTTTTGAGCTTATGTGTGATGCTAGTGACTTTGCCATTGGAGCTGTGCTTGGGCAAAGGTATGATAAAATTTTTCACTCTATATATTATGCTAGCAAAACACTTGTAGAAGCTCAATTGAATTACACAGTCACTGAAAAAGAACTATTAGCTGTAGTCTTTGCATTTGACAAATTTAGATCATATTTGGTTGGCACCAAAGTAATTGTCTTTACAGACCATTCAGCCATTAAATATTTGATAACAAAGAAAGATGCAAAGCCTAGGCTAATTAGGTGGGTTCTCCTACTCCAAGAATTTGATTTAGCAATAAGGGATAAAAAGGGAGTGGAGAACCAAGTTGCTGATCATCTGTCTAGATTGGAAAGAGACATTGCAGGTACAGCAGGTGGGGAGATCAAAGAATACTATCCAGATGAGCAGCTATTGACAATAACTGTTGAATCATCAACCGCTGTAGCGGCCAGTGTAAAAACACTAAACGCTGTAGCGCCTGAACCTGCAACACCTTGGTATGCTGACATAGTGAATTTTTTGGTTAGCAAGGTGGTGCCTACTGAGATGACTTATCGGCAAAGGAGAAGGTTCTTCCACACAATGAAACAATATTACTGGGATGAACCTTTTCTATACCAGAAGTGTCAAGACCAGTTAATGAGGAGATGCCTAGCAGAGGAAGAACAAATTCAAGTGATACAACACTGCCATTCTGCACCATGTGGTGGGCATTTTGGTGGTGTTAGAACTGCTGCAAAGGTATTGCAATCTGGCTACTATTGGCCTTCACTTTTTAAAGATGCTCAAGACTTTGTAAAAAAATGTGATAGGTGCCAAAGAACAGGAAATATTTCAAACAAACATGAAATGCCTTTAACAAACATTCTAGAGGTTGAACTCTTTGATGTTTGGGGAATGGATTTCATGGGACCTTTTCCCCCTTATCATGGAAACCTATACATTTTAGTAGCTGTGGACTATGTTTCAAAATGGGTAGAAGCAGTTGCTCTACCCAACAATGATGCAAGGTCTGTGAGTAAATTTTTATTGAAAAACATTTTCACTCGTTTTGGAACTCCTAGAGCCATCATAAGTGATGAGGGATCTCATTTTTGTAATAAATTAATTGAGACCCTATTGGCTAAATATGGAGTCAAGCATAAAATAGCAACTGCTTATCATCCACAAACTAGTGGTCAAACTGAATTGTCAAACAGAGAATAAAAAGGATGTTGGAAAAGATGGTAGGGCCTTCAAGGAAAGAATGGTCAATACATCTAGATGATGCTTTATGGGCCTACAGAACAGCTTATAAAACACCTTTAGGGATGTCTCCCTACAGGTTGGTTTATGGGAAGTCCTGTCACCTACCAATTGAACTTCAGCACAAGGCCCATTGGGCTCTAAAAAAACTCAACTTTGACTACAAAAAAGCAGGAGATGCTAGGTTGCTGCAACTAAATGAATTGGAAGAACTTAGGCATTTTGCCTATGAGAATGCAGCAATTTATAAAGAAAAAACCAAAATGTGGCATGATCAAAAATTGATAAAAAGGGATCTCACTGAAGGAGGACAGGTATTGCTTTATAACTCCAGGCTAAGATTGTTTCCTGGGAAGTTAAAATCTAGGTGGTCAGGCCCTTTTCAATTGATAAAAATATATAGCCATGGAGCTGTGGACCTCTATGATACAGCAACCAATACCACCTTCAAGGTGAATGGCCAAAGGATTAAACAATATTTTGGTGAAAATGTGGTGAGAGACAAAACCACAATTGAGCTTAAAGATCTCTAATTTAAAAGAGAAAGTCTGGCTGCAGACTTTAAAGCAAGCGCTCTTGGGAGGCACCCCAAGGATTCTAACAAATTTTCTGTTTGTATGTTTATTCTCTATGCAGGAAACTAGGATAAACGCTGTAGCGGTTACTTATTACAAAAGCGCTGTAGCGGTTGTGTTAAATCAGGGGTGGGTGTGGTCAAACAAAAAAATAAAAATCTTGCTCAGGGTGAGCTGGCACTGTACCCTCATCCCTAGCCTGAGCTGCACGTGCACCTACTCACTTGCACTTTTCCAATCAACAGTTTCTTTTCTCTCTCCCACTTCACTCACAAACGGTCACTTTAATATCTACAACTCCCCACGCTACCATTTTCTCATTCTTTCTCTCTCCTTGCTCTCTGAAACTACTCTCAACCGTTACCACTCACCATTCATAACCTCCATCCTTTCTTCTTCCTTCGTCCCAATGCACACCAACATTTCCCAACAACCAGAAACATATACGCAAAGCTCTTAACCAACCATGACCAAAAAGCAAGCTGCCCTAAAACGATCTGGCAAAGGAGCTACTACGAAACCAGAACCCTCCAACCCTGTCAAAACCACCATGGCCAAAGCAACTCCAGATCCTCAGAGTTTTTGGAAAATGGACTTCATAGCTGAAAGGGGGTTCAAGACAGACAGCGCTCCTGAAGCTTTATCAACCGCTGTCACAGCGCTAGGTTGGGAGAACTTCATTAAGCATCGTAAGGAATACATGGCGTCCTTGGTAAGGGAGTTCTATGCTGGCATTGAGGAGCCTAAGGAAGGAAAGCCTCAAACACACTCACTGGTAAGAGGTGAAACTGTTAATTTCAACTCCAGAACAATCAATGATATTTTCCATCTAGGCTATCATGGAAAGGCGTTGGAAATAAAAGTTCTGAACTGGGGAGCTGAAGAGATAGAGGCTGTTAGAAGAAGGATTTGTGTGGAAGGAGCTACATGGGACAAATTTGGGGCTGAATATAAAATCAAAAAGGCCTACTTGTGTGAGGAGGCCAACTTATGGTGTAGTTTCATCAAACACTCTCTGCTGCCTACATCGCACACAACATTCGTGGAAAAGGAGAGGCTCATTGTTATTGATGCAATAATGGCTGGAGAGAAGATAGATGTAGGAAGGCTAATTGCGAAGGAGATAGAAAAATGCAGAATCAAGAAAGGAGGTAACTTGTATTTTCCTTGTTTAATTACTGATCTCTGCCTGGAAGCTGATGTAGAGGTTGAAATGAAAGAAGAAAGAAGATCCCCTCTTGGGGCATTTCCTTGTATTTTTAAAGTTAAGCAGAAACCTACCGCTGCAGCGTCTCTAGACTCTGTAGCGCTGCAGCGCCTAGAGCTGAAGCAGCAGGTTCTCTGCAAATTTGTGAAGGAAAAATTTGATTGGGAAAAAGTAATGTATGCCCAGATATCCAAAGGAAAGACATCCATTTCCCCTCCTCAATTCCCTGATTGGCTATTGGAGGAAGAGCCAGTTGAAAAAGAAGAGAAAAAGGGAGTTAGGAAAGAAAAGAAAAAAGCTGTGACTAGCCCAGCAAAGAAAGCAAAACCAAGCCCAGCAAAGAAAGTGCAAAAAGCTGTGGTAGAGGAGGAAAGTTTGGATTCTGATGACATTGAAAATATAAGTGAGGAAGATGAAGAGGAAACAATTGCAGTCATGAAAGAGATGGAGAAGCAGGAGGATGAGGAATCATCAGGTGAGGAGAGTGATACTGAAGAAGAGTCTGAAAGTGAAGAAGATGAGGAAGCAGAAGAAATACAGTGTGATCCAACCCCAAGCCCAAAGAAACCAAAAAACCCCCCTGCCAAAGCCAATCCACCATCAACCCCCACCCTCATCCCTGAACCAACCAAACTAACACCCAAGAAAACACCTGCCAAACAAGCCACACCAAAAAAGCCTAAACAAAAACATCCAATCACCCAAGAAAACCCAACTGAGCAGCCTAAGAAAGTATATCAGTCATACACCAAGGCAAGAAGAAACCCAGGAGTCAAACTGGCTGAGCACCCAGAAGAAGGTGTTCAGGCAGTAGATGCTGCAGCAACTATGTCTGCAGTACCTAGTGACACAATTCCAGAGGCAATTTTTACCGAGGAGGAAAGTGAGAAGGAGGCTGCTGAGGAGCTAGTGAACTTGCAGGATGGAACAGAGCCAGTACTGGAAGAAAAAGAGCAGGAGCAAGAGCAAACAGAAGAGGAAGAAGGAGTGCAGGAATCAGACGCTGCAGCGGCAGCAGTACAGGAGTCAAGCGCTACAGCGCCACCAACCGCTGTAGCGCCAGAGAAGACTACTCCACCTCAGCCAAAGAAGAAAAAGGCAACCAAAGGAGCCCCAGCCCCTTCAAGAGCCAGTAAGAGGCTCAAGAAGGCCTAAAAAGGCAAGACTTGTTGGCTTCTCATGCTGGTTATGTTCTTTGAACTTTGTTTTTTGTTGTTCTAAGGCCTCTCCCTTTTGTTGTCCATCAAGCAGTGAGGACACTGCCAAATTTAAATTCTGGGGGAGGACCTTATGGTTAATAATGTTTTAAATTAAGTACAATTATGTTTTTAAATATTAAGTATAATTAATTATAATTATGCCATGTGTTGCATATTTTGTATATTTTGTATGCTTGAATAGGAAATATGATTAGCTGCATGTTTTAAATTTTTTAGTAAGCAAAAGCTAAAGTTATATAGCCAAATTAAATAATAAATAAGAATTTTTGAGTAAGGCAGCCTTGTGTAAACAATGAAATGGTTTTATTGCTGCTTTTACACAAAATCCAAGCTTAGTGAAGAACCTAGTTAGCTAGGGGTAATCTAAGGATAAAGTTAGTCTAGGATAACCAATGGATAGTCAAGTTTTCATTAAAAATTGAGAGTTGTTTTAAAACTAAGTTTGGGGGTGCATCGGTTATGTTAAGGCTAGGAACAAAAGATAATAAATTGGTCTTTGCAAAATGAAACAAAAATGTGCATATGGTCTTGTAAAAAGTTGCAAAATATCTTAAATAAATTGCTGAGCTGTTCCAAAAAGCATGAAAAGAAAATGCAAATAAAGAGCTCAGTAATGAAGATAGCATCTAGTTTTGATCATCAAAATCCAGTACTGCTACAGCGTCTACGGACTTTGAAGCGCTACAGCGTTTGATCACCAGGCCAAAAATTTGTACATTGACCAATATTCTGAAAAATGCCTAATTAAAGCCCTTTGCTGTGCTTTGAAGCCCCTCAGATCTTGTGTGAAATTGTTATTCCACTCTTCTTTTTGAAAACATTCTTTGCCTAATCCAAAAGAAATCCATTCTTCCCAAAACCTTAGAGAAATTCTGAAATTAACTAGGAACTAAGTTAAGCTTTGATATCACACACTCACAACTGAGCAGTAATGATTCTATTTGAATTGTGAACCACAATGGTGTGTGAAAATGATAAGAATTAGCTTATGCATAAATTATGTTTAATTTAAAAGCTGCAGCTAGTTATATGATCAATTTGTCTTGATCAAGTGTCATTACTTGGGGACAAGCAATGGTTTAAGTTTGAGGGTGTGATAACCCTATTTTATATAGGTTATTTATGCTCCTAATACTTAAGTCAAGCTTAATTCTTAAGTAATTATAGTACTTAAATATGTGAATATATGAATATTAGAATAAATATAGGTTATAAGTCAATTCCTTAAACCTTGGGCATAGTCAATGCCTTTGTGAATATGTTTGATGTTTTGCTTTAGCGCTGCAGCGGTATGCTATCAAGGAGACGCTACAGCGTTATATGGCGGCTGACCATTGAGATATTTGTGTGACCACTTGAGGACATGATGAGTCATCACCCTTATCTCTTCCTCTCAGCTGGATATTTTGACTTCCAAGTGGATTCTAAATTACACTTGGCGCCTCCTAAATGGAACTCATGTGATAGTTGGTGTATTCCATCATTAGTACTTTTTGTAAAGTGCTTTAAGGATAATATCTAAGTCTTTTGATCATCATGTGATATTATTATTCTATTAAGACTTAGTTAGTTTTTAGATTAATAGAGATTGCTTCTTTAGTAGGTAATATACGTAGACACAAGTAGTTGTAACTTGGAAGAAGAACTTCTTATGACATAGTAGCTATTCTCCATTGTTATACTACCTTTAAGCTTTTATTTTTAGCATAGTTTTCTAGTCTTCATTCAAGGTTTTGCTCACGCCTCAACTTCATCCTTTGTATGCTACTTGGGATTATTGGAGTGTATCTTTTGCAACCACTCTTCTCTTGTCTTCATACGGTAATACATACTCTTTAGTTGTATTATGTTGATGGAACTTGTGATGAGCTAACTTTGTTGTAGTTGGATTGTTCTTGGTGTGTAATGAACCTTGAGTAACTTTTGTATAATATTATGATGTTTGTGTTTTATTCCTTGTGTCATAATGCTTTCAATCTTGGTTTGGGAATGATCAACTAAAACAAGGTAACTTTGTGGGTACAGACATGGTTCACAAAGAGAACTCAAGGAATGATATGAATGAAAACCCTTTAAAGACATTTAAAGGAAGCACTACTTAACTCTAGACATAGGGGAGGAATAGTTCATAAGGCAAATGTTGTAAGAGCTTAATATACAGGGGTAAAACTTATTTAGAGCCTAGACATAGGAGTCTTGTAACATAACCCTGACGAAAGTGACTGAAAGGCACGCTACCAAAGCGCTACAGCGTCTACGGATTCTTAAGCGCTACAGCGCTTAACGCTACAGCGCTTAACGCTACAGCGTCTAAATATTATTTGAACATTACTCTTGGGAATTTACACAACCATTGAGCTGTCCAACTCACCTTTAATTACTTCAACTTAATACTGTTTTATCACAACTTATAATGTTTACAACTCTTTACCTTTACTTGTTACTCAATTCTTTTCACTAAGCTTCTAATCACTTAAACTTCTTAAATTAATTCCAATCCTTGTGGGAACGAACTTTACATATCATTATATTACTTGTTGCGATTGTGTATACTTGCACATCACCTTTTCGCACAACAATCACAAGTCCTAAAATCCCTAAATTAAAAAACACAAACAAACCAAACTTTTTTTACCCAAGAACTACGTCGCCTTGATTTCTCCATGCGGGGGCCCACTCCCGTCAAGCACAAAAAATAAATAATTTTATTAAGTCTTTCTTTTTTACTTTTAATTCACAATAAAATGGTAAAATAAACATTTTCAAAATTAACATTTTTTTATACAACTAATTAGAAGGTAACATTCCTTAGGAAGGATGTCGTGGGGTGCTCATATCTTACCCACGCATAACCAACTCCCGAACGCAAATCAGGTCTCAAGGACCCTTATCCGACTCAAAGGGATTCACCAATATTTGCCCTAATAATTAAACTTTGGTGGCGGCTTCATTTCGAACTTCGAAGAATCATTTTCCGGATTTTTCGGTCGCTACAAGGATGGTGCCCCACAAGCACTACTATTGGGGAGAAAAGTTGTTTGGTGCTTACAGAGATTGAGTGCTTCTTTAAGCACTCTCTCTCTCTCTCTCTCTCTCTCTCTCTCTCTCTCTCTCTCTCTCTCTCTCTCTCTCTCTCTCTCTCTCTCTCTCTCTCTCTCTCTCTCTCTCTCTCTCTCTCTCTCTCTCTCTCTCTCTCTCTCTCTCGCTTTATTTAAAAGTGATGTGAATTTTTTTTACGGTGAAAATGATGTGAGTTATTTGTTTTTTTATAAGCAAGAAATATATTAAGGGAAGTATAAGAGGCGCTCCAATCTAAAACATACCACGGGTCTCGTTAAAACCTCGTTGAGCCAAAACCTAGTGAAAAAAAGACGGAAGGAGAAAAAATAGTACTCCGAGATAAGCCGAAAAAATACAAATTAGACACTAGCCAACAAATACAGTTTGTCACTTTAATTACAATTTGATCCTACAACTCCCACGCCTAGGGGTGTGCATGGTGCAAGAACTGCACCAAACTAGGCCATTTATATAGTTCGGTTCGGTTTGCAAAACCATTTTCGCAAAAAACCGGTTTTTCCTCAAACCGGATTAGGTTCGGTTCTGAACCGGTTTCAAACCGGTTTCTGTTTCCAAACCGGTTTTCTTTTTTCAAACCGTTTAAAACCGGTTTTGCAAATTGAATGGTGTGGTGTGGTGTGGTTCAGTTTATTGAATGGTGTGGTTTACCATAATTTTTGCACACCCTACCCACGCCCCACGCATGACTAGACCAGCACCGCATATGGGAATACCATGACTCTGTTATTCACGAGAAAACGCGTGCCTGCACCTCCAACTAACATCCAACATGCACTATATATGTTATTGCATAACAGACTTTGGATCCTTATTTCACCTTCAAAGACTTATAAATCCAATGCAATTGGTCATTTATAGCACCTGCAGACCACATCCAATGAGCATCTATCTTCCACGCCTCACGCCTCAACTATTTCTTTTTCACCACTATGAAGTGCTCTTAATTTAATTGTGTTCTATTATATATTGTACATTAGGTGTATAGATCCCTCTCTTATATATCATTCATTTGGGAAGTCACCTACATCACTAAACTTGATACCACTTGTCATGGGGAGCAACTTGGACACCATATCTCCACCCAAAACCTTAAGTCATATTAGGTATATGGGTCTCTTATCTTATATATACTTCATTTAGCTCATTCATAGCTGAACCAACACTTACGTGGAATATTTATCCAACAAATAAAACAATTAATAGAATTTTTTATTTATCAATAAATATCTTGTTTTCCAATTTACATAACAGCAACCTCTAATCCAAACAATACATTTTTCAAACTTCATCAAATAAATGTCACTCATCTTCTGAAATGCATGCAAAGTCTATAAAACTTCCCAACCGCCCGGTCTACATTGAGGGTCTTCGCAACTCGGTCTAGACCCTCCAAAGAGTGTTTTATAGAAGCTCAATCATGTACTTGATATTGTTCCTACCAAAAAACATTCTCAAAACTCTTAATTCCTCCTACCCATTTGGTAGCCTCCACCGATTAGGATCTTAACCAACTACCCAAAATCATATGGACTATGAAATGTTGCCAATTCACCGAGTGATTACAAACGAGTACCGACACGCTCCGCAAATCGCCACGATGGGATGTCGTCGATGGCGTTGTGGCGAAAGTCGATCCCTTGACGGCCGAGGAGCTAATTGAAATTTGTCGTGTGGGGATGACCCTTGAAGTCAAAGTCACATAAGTTTAATTCCAATTTCCAAACGTAACGATTACAAGTTCCAAGGTCAGGAAGGTTACATTTATGATGAAACTTCAAACCCATATCAAGATAGTCTTTGAATTTAGTTCTTTTTCAACAAAACACTGCTTATTTGTTGAACCCCTATAAATACAAATTAAAGTGCACCACTGCTTATTTGTTGGATAAATATCTCCTATAAACCCCTATAAACCCCTCTATAACTTAACCCCTCTATAACTTATAAGCAGTGTTTCAACAATTTTTTTTATTATAACTTACGTGGAATACTTAACTTAACCCCTCTATAACTTATTATCCAACAAATAAGCAGTGTTTTGTTTGTTTTATGGGAGAGAGGGGTTTATAGGAGATAGTGGGTTAAGTTAAGTGGATAATAAGTTATAATAAAAAAAATTGTTTTAGTTAATTTCTACTGTGCCACATATCAACACAATATAATTTCCGGTTTGAATATTAAAATATATTTTATTTAAATTAATAAAAAATATTTTTTTGAAAAGAAAGTTACTTAATTACCAAATCATGAAAATTTGCTTACATTTTAATATGAAAAAGGCAGGTGTGGTTGGTAATAAACTCCAAAATTTATGAAAAACAAAGACTTATGCAATTCGGTGTGATTTTAATTTCCTGACGCAAGGGTTTTCGTTGGGTTTGCAAGGGAATATCCTCGAGAGAAATAGCACTACTGAAAAATAAAATACATATTTAATAAAATTAAACCATTTAAATATTTAATTTAAAAACTAGCAACGAATCAACCATTTTTCCTTACAATTGGAAGTATTTCTTATTTTCTAATTCAAACTATCATTTATAAAAAAAAATTTAGAGTTTTCTACCTAAATTGATTTATAGATTCAAAATTAGATATACACTAGAAATCATTTTTGCTATAAAGGAAAGTAGCGGTATATTCGTGCATTCGCACGAATGGCGCTGTGTTGGTTTTGATAATTGTACTAAAGCTTAATAATTAAAATCTCTAAACTTAATATGTATTAAACTTACGGTAAAGTTATATCGAGAACATGTATTGATTTCTCGTACAAGACTAAAACAAAATAAAAATACAGGGATGATTCAGTTTCATACTTTTGATCGAAATGCCAGGGTCATAGGCTCACACTCACGGGAAATAAAAAAGCAAGACATTGTTGGGATTTTTTTTGGTCAAATATGTAATATTTCATTGATATAGACAAAGGCCTCCGAAACATTACACATAATGTAAACTCGGCGCTTACAGAGTAAGCACCGATGGGTCCTTTAACGGACAACAACCAAATCAGGTATAGTTGAAACTCCTAACAATTGCATTAATGCCATGAGCAACACCTGAAACAACTTAGGTCGTAATGAGCTAACTTAAATAAAACATAATCAAACCCTAAGCAATCTAACACAGCCAACAAACACAACATGAAACCCTTATATTCTTCACCATAAGACAAACGAAAAGCACTGCAGCACCATCACCGAAAAATCTATTCCATCAGCAAGCAAAAAATTAGAGTTTTCTACCTAAATTGATTTATAGATTCAAAATTAGATATACACTAGAAATCATTTTTGCTATAAAAGAAAGTAGCGGTATATTCGTGCATTCGCACGAGTCGCGCTGTGTTGGTTTTGATAATTGTACTAAACTAATTAAAATCTCTAAACTTGATATGTATTAAACTTACGGTAAAGTTATATCGAGAACATCTATTGATTTCTCGCACAAGACTAAAACAAAATAAAAATACAGGGATGAGATACTAAAAGAATTTATGGGAAAAATGTGGTCATAAGATACTAAATTCTTTTAGGTTAAATTATAGTTTTGGTCTCATATTTTCAAAAATTCAGATATTTGGTCCTCCTATTTTAAAACTCAGACATTTAGTCCCCCTATTTTAAAAAAACTCAGAACATTTAGTTCAAAGAGGGATTTTTCATTTTTTTTTGCTGAGTTGGCTTTCTGCCAAACAAAATATGCTGACGTGACTCTCATTAAATGACGTGGCAGCTCATTCAGCTTGCACACATCATTTAATGATGCCACATGTACTTGTCACCTCATTATTTATTTAATAAAATATAAAAATATTAATATTAAAAAAAATTAAGAAAACTAAAATTAAATTAAAATCCAAAACACTATCTTCTTCCTCTTCATCGTTCCCTTTCTTATCCTCTTCATCTATCTTCTTCTTTCCATCAATCAACAGCAAATGTCAGATATAAAAAAATCTTTTCTTCTTCTAATGATAGAAACGCATGCATAAAGAATTTCAATAACAATGTTTCTTCTTCTTCTTCTCAAATGAACCCAGCAATCAAACCCTATTGTTTTGTGTTCTTCTCAAATCAAACCTAGAAAATAACATTCTGAACCATTTGAGTGCTGATCGCACGAATGATTCTTGCTGACGACGACGAATTCGCAGGCGGCGACGCAAAGAACGGGACGGACACACTTACCGTCGGCGAGGAAAGAGTAACGCATGGCTTCGTGAACCCTGCGAGGTTTCGTGTGGGATCTGTATCAGTAATATTTGATGGAATGGCTTACTTACGGTTTGTGGGATCTGGATTTGTTTTTAATTTGTAAACTTAGATTTCATTATAATCTATATTTCATCCTTCACTACTTCTCATCCTTGTACCAATGCAGCAACAACAACATTAACAACAAAAAAT
The DNA here is from genome assembly GCA_039519185.1 of Astragalus membranaceus. NCBI lineage: Eukaryota > Viridiplantae > Streptophyta > Magnoliopsida > Fabales > Fabaceae > Astragalus > Astragalus membranaceus. The sequence goes on from CM076846.1 coordinate 123,895,151, forward strand.
CGATGAATTGTAAGGGAGTAATTTGGGGCTTCTTTAGTAATAACCCTAAAAGTGGGTTTTTAATGTTGGAAAGAGGAGCCGCAATGGGATTGGGAATTTGATGCTGACGGCTAACGTGGTGAACAAAATCAGATGGGTTTGGAAGATGGAGAGGTGTGTTTCTTTCTGGTAGTGTTTGACGTGGTGAGTGGAACGCGTTTGTTTTTCTGGTTGTTGTGGTGGTGGGTAAGAGTCGCCGTAGAATGGTAGCTGTGGTGGTGGATGGTGGTGGGGGTTGTTGAAGGAGCCCAAAGGTGTTTACTGGTGGAGGGTATTGTTGTTCTTCGTTTCTGCTTGGTGATGGAAGATTGTTTTTTTCAATTATGTTTTAATTATTTTAATTATTATAATTAATAATATATGATGTGGAATATAAATGTGACATCATTAAATGATGTGTGCAAGTTGAGTCGTCTGCCACATTATTTAATTAGAGCCACGTCAGCATTTTTTGTTTGGTAGAAAGCCAACTCGGCAAAAAAAAATTAAAAATAAATGTTTTGAGTTTTTTAAAATAGAGAGACTAAATATCTGAGTTTTAAAATAGGGAGATCTAATGTCTGAATTTTTAAAAATTGGGAGATCAAAACTATAATTTAGCCATTCTTTTATAACCCTTAAATCAATGGCCATAAAATAATGGTGCAACTTTACACGGCCACAGTAACCACCCTTTTTCCGTCTTTATTCATCCATTCAGTGACACTGTGCTTTCGAATTGAGAGAAGTAGCTTTTTGGATTGCTGAATCAGAGAAAGAGGAGAAAGGGCTCTATTATGTAAGTACAGTAACTATATTCTCTCTTTTCCAGACTTTCTTTAGATACCCAATTACCCATTATTCCATGTATGAACAACCTAAATATTCATATGGTAGAACATTAAAAAAAATCCATCTTCCTGGAGAAATTTGTCTCGGCATGCAAAGAAGATAATAGAATTGTATTTCAGATTTAGCCAATTCTACAAGGAGAAATTTTCCTGGATCTTCCTCATTTTTCTTCTAACTGTAACTGAGTTTACTGTTATTCTGTTTGCAGATTTAACTGACTTGTCTGATTTTCTGACTTTTTTCATCATTAGAAATTTTTACTTGTCTACTCGAGTGGTGTTTTCCTGAAAACTGAAAATTTGAAGTTGGTCCTGAAGATCAATTTTTTTTCAAGAGAATCTCTAAAAGCATAATTGAATGATGAATAGATGATTGCTTGATTAGCAAACTCATTGTTTGTTTGACAAAAAAAAACTCATTGTTTGTTACTTCTTCTGGGATGTAAGCTCAAGAGGGCTATAGAGGAAATGTCTGGAAGGATGCCTTGTTGACTCTGGGTGGAAGAAAGAAAGCTTTTTTTACAATTTAAACGAGTTATTAGCCAATTTGGTTCCTGAAATTTCCTAAAAGTTTAATTTAGTCCCTGATATTTACAATATATCAACTTAGTCCCTTATTTTTGCTTAAGTGTACAATTTGTGAAATTTCAGGGACTTAATTGACTAATAACTCCAATTTTGAACTATAGAAAAAAGATGATTTTCATTTTTGTTTTCATAATTTTGTTATGGAAGCTGTAAAGCACACATTAGTTGTTTGAACTCTCATTCGGACTACTAATGATGCTGTGAGGAGATACTGAACTTCTATCCAAAATTTTGTTATTGGAAGTTTGAACAATGACTAGTGACTATGCTTTTATCGAAAACAGGATTAGTTGGTATATTGGCAAGGTGTAAATGTTTTAGTTGCTTTGCTTTAATCGGCTGAAGAATCATTCAAGGATACAGTTAAGTGTACTAGAAGAATTTATTTAGAGAGTGGTAAAAATAAATCAGAAAGATGGGATCTTTTGTGGGTCATATTTTGCCAGGAACCTTATTTCTTCTAGTTGGAGTGTGGCATATATGGGGCTCTGTGGTGAGATATGCATCAAGTCCTAAAACATTCCGAGTCCGGGTCTGGAATTCTGTACCAGGGGTTGCTGGGCGGCTCAAGCACTTAGAACTCTATGTTATTTCAATTGGTGCTTTCATTGACTTGTGCGTTGAGCTCTTGGTTGCTACACAACTCAAATTTTTTGTAGGTGGAATCTTGAATTCCACTTACTTGAATAACTTTGAGCACTCAGGGATGCTTCTAATGTTTTTCATCTTCAGTGTTGTTACTCTACTCGTAGAAAGGACAAGGTTTGTGTTGTTGTTGTTATGTTTCCCCAGCCTTTTCTTGTTTAGAAAGGGAAATGATGTTAAGTGTGAAGTTTTGCCAATAAAAAAGTTGGTTCGGATTGATTCAGTAAATAAACTGGTAAGAGATATTGATAACAGCAAAAATTCATGTGTCCCGTAAAATTTCACTGCGTAAATTTCATAGTGAAACTTGTTTTACGGAGACTCCAATGATCATGCATACTTTCCTGTAGCTGTCTTTCTAATTCCTGTGGTTGTTACAATCAAGAAACTAAATTTTCCAATTTTTGTTCATTAAAATCTGCAGCCGTGTGAATTTATTCGTTCTCCGTGGGTTCCCTTTCTCTTAGTCAACTAGATGTTTTGTTCTTAAGCCATGTGCTCTCTCCGGTATTGAAGCTGAAAGTTGATGTTTTTGTCCTAATCATGCTTTTCCTGTTTCCTTATGGCTGTGAAGATGTTTGTTGTGCTAAACAATATGTTGTTTGACTGGCTTTTTTTGTTCATTGTCCTCAAGTGTTAATGCTTTCAAAAGTTATTAATCCTTAGGTTGAAACAGATATAAGATTTAATACCTTATGTCATTATTCTCATGAGGAAAGTAATGCATATTTCATGCACATAATGGAAACTGGTTCTCAAATGTCTGATACTCCTCAGTTTGTTCATTTTTCCCATACCAATGCTTTACTAAGCCCTTACTTTATTGGTTGAAGTACTAGTATCAGAAAATATTTTCTGTTTTCATTTTCTTATTTCATTAAACACAAGTTGGCATTTTGTAATTACAAATGAAAGCGGAAATGACATCAAAGAATATTGTTCTCAAACTGAAGAATATTTATTTGTTAAGCAATGATCATGATTTATAGGCCATGAAGCCCAATAGTTTAAATATATTGTTATTTATTTGTTCATTACCATTAAAATACTTTAATATGTCTTAATTTGTCCTTAAACCATTGTTATTTATCTTCCTACTATAATTTCATCTTGTTATGCAGATATCTTCCCTTGCCAGAAGGTGCTCTTTGTTTGATTGCTGCCACAGCATTCAGTGCAGAGTATCTTCTATTTTACTTTCACTCAACAACACATAAAGGCCTGGAAGGCTATTATCATGTCCTCCTTGCCTTCCTGATTGGGCTTTGTGTTTTATCTTCAATTGCTGGAGCCCTTTTGCCAACCAGTTTCCCAGTTGATTTGTGTAAAGGCATTGCTATAACACTGCAAGGAATCTGGTTCTATCAGACAGCCTTTGTTCTTTGGGGCCCCATGCTACCCACTGGTTGTCGGCTCAAGGACAGTAACGTCACATGTCATTCAAATGAGAGTGAGGTTCGCGGTGAATTGCTCGCTAATCTTCAGCTCTTTGTTGCAGTCCTTGTTGTTCATGCAGGAACTATAGCATCCTTTGGCTTTGCAGCTTCAAGATATGGGAATTCTGCAGAACACTAAAGTAGGCCATGGTATTATGATTCCATTTATTATTATTGTTTGTAGTGAATGCTGCCATATATTGGCAGCCTAGATTTTTTTGTATAATTGTTAAATTCTGTAAATCCTTCTTGATGTTTTTTTCCCTAACGAGGGTGTCGTGACCGTGATCCCGACGTAGACGGCTCAAAAATCGATATTTCAGGGAGTCGCCACCCAATTTATTAAATAGGGAAAATTGAGAAAAACCTACCTTAAAATTAATGGTCTGCGTAAACTAGGTTGGATTCGGGAGTCGGTTATGCATAGGGAAGGGCGAAAACTTAATTCCACTACACCCCTAGTACATCCGTCCTAAGACAGTTACCCTAAATCTGATTGTGCAAATATAAATTACGAATTTATTTGTTTTACCCAAAAATAAAATAGTAGAGAATAATAAGGGCTAATTTAGAAAAGTTTAATTTTGACTTGACGGGGAAGCCCCGCTCCTACGTATCCTCCGGTGCAATGAGGAACTCAAAAGTCACGTAGTTCTTCCGGAAAAATTTTGTTGGTTGATGTTTTTTAATATAGGGGTTTTAGGATTATTGAGCTGTACAGCTCATCCGTCCTAGAACGCTGACTAACCCGTCTGTACAGTCGGCTTAGTCCCCTATTTTCAGAAAATAGAGTTTTTGGAGTTTTGGAAAATGATTTTATGTGTGTTGGTTTGATTTTATTTGAATAGGGATTTTAGGACTCTTGAACCGTACGGTTCATTTATCCTAGAATACTGACTAACCCGTCTGTACAGTCGGCTTAGTCCCCTATTTTCGAAAAATGGAGTTTTTGATTTATGGAAAGAAATATGTTTGTGTTTATTTTGATTTAGAAATTGTTTGTTTTAAATAGGGATTTTAGGACATGATCCGTAACGGTTCATTAGTAACCTAAAAAGCTGACTAACCCGACTGTACAGTCGATTTAGTCCCCTATTTATATTTTTTTGAAAATGAAATATTTATCTATTTATTTTTATAGGTTTTTTGTAAAAGGAAATAATAAAAACGAAAACAGAGGGTGCAATAGTAAAATGGGGTGCAGTTTGCAAAAAGGGAGTTGTATTATTGTTTGCTTGAATGCAAAAGTATTAAACTCCTTTGTGTCCTAGAGGGGTCCCTCTGGGAATAGATCTAAGGCTTTTTCTATCAAGTGAACCTCTCAAAGGTAGCTCTATAGAGCCCTAAATAAGGTTCCTAGAGCCAACGACCCCAATTAAGAACACTGATCAACAACAATAGGCAAGCTATTAGGAGTGCCAGCATTCTCAAGAGGGACCAAACTCTAGGTGAGACTTTCGTGACCACCCAACAGGACGCACATCCAGTAGGCCATCACTACGCAGTCTCGTTCTAACTTAGGTTATTCTCCAGTCCGGGTACAAGACTATTCTCACGTGTGTGCAGAAGTGTGATAGTGGAGTGTGTGTAGGAGCAAAATGTTAAATATACCCCCTAGTTGCAAAACAAACAAACACATATACAGAAAATAATAGTCTTCTACCCTAGGGTTTATATCAAGCATAAAATAAAGATATACAAAAAAAAAAACTAAAGAAATAAATAAATAATCAATAAATCAATAAATATGTACATAAATAAATAAATAAATAAACAAATAGATATAAATAAATAAATACAAAACTAACCTCAAGCTGATGAACGCGAGGAACGCCGAACCGGACCGAGCAGTCTGACCAAGTCAACTGCGAATCGGACTGCTTTGAGAACCGAAAAAAACCGATTCAACAAAAAAATTACAAACTAATCAAAGACAGACTTTTAGTGTCTGGACCGCAAAAGGCTAGCCCAAAAGATCACTTAATCTGCCAATGACTCCCCCTCCAAACCTTCACCTCTCAACCTCTTTTATAGTCAATTTCTATAGGGTTGTTGTTTCTTGCAAGCAATGTGGGACTAAAACATGATAGAGAAAACAATTCCCACTTAGAGAACACAATTCCCGTTTTTCTCAAACCTGTCACCGTAAAAGCGCGATTCCGGATTCGTTAACCGTTGAATCGTCTTGGTTTTTTGACAGTAGGTTCGTGAGACATATATCTTCACTTTCACCGTTCGGATCGTCAAAACGAGGTCTGAGGAGAGAGAAATTGCCTTCGCAATAGCTGCAGTTTTTGGTCCGTTTTTCTCAAACCTCTCACCGTAAAGGTGCGATTCCGGATTCGTTAACCGTTGGATCATCTTCGTTTTTTGGACACCAGGTTCGTGAGACATCCCTCTTCACTTTTACCGTTCGGATCGTCGAAACGAGGTCTGAGGAGAGAGAAATTGCCTTCGCAAAAGTAGAAAAAACAACCTCCGAAAATACCCAAAAAACGACTACTTTTTTTTGTAATAATAATTTTTATTATTGCACCTCCCTTTTTTTATTTTATTTTGTAATTTGTATTATTTCATATCTATTTTATTTTTTTATTTTCGTTTTTTAATTAAAGATATTGCAACAAGAAAAATAAATTAAATTTACTTTGTAATTTTTTGAATTAGCATATATTTTTTTAATTTTTGTTAAACCACTAAAAAAAGTAATAATAACGCAAAATTAGTAAATTAGCGCAAAATGACCTATTCGAGGGATTAGGAATCAAATATACGCGAAAAACGTATTTTTGTGATTTTTTGAAAAAGTAAAAAAATGTACCGGTTAAAATTGGGTGTTCACAGTTGCCCCTCTGTGCTTACTTTCTTACGAGATAATACATAAAACTATGTTTTCTTGTTTTATCAAAGTAAGGAATAAGTACAGATATGAACCTCAATTTTAATCGGTGAAATATGCACAATTGTCTTTTGACTGTTAAAGTTAAATGGGTAACAAGAAATACAAACAGTGCCAGAGCTGAATCGATAGCACGAAGTTTCAAAACAATGTCAGGGCGAAACTAGTAGCATGAAAATCAAAGACAATGTCAGGGCGAGACCGATAGCACAAAATTAAAGACAATGCCAGGGCGAGACCGATAGCACAAAATTAAAGACAATGCCAGGGCGAGACCGATAGCATGAAAATTAAAGACAATGCCAGGGCGAGACCGATAGCACAAAATTAAAGACAATGCCAGGGCGAGACCGATAGCATGAAAATTAAAGACAATGCCAGGGTGAGACCGATAGCATGAAAATTAAAGACAATGCCAGGGTGAGACCGATAGCATGAAAATTAAAGACAATGCCAGGGCGAGACCGATAGCACAAAATTAAAGACAATGCCAGGGCGAGACCGATAGCATGAAAATTAAAGACAATGCCAGGGTGAGACCGATAGCATGAAAATTAAAGACAATGCCAGGGCGAGACCGATAGCACAAAATTAAAGACAATGCCAGGGCGAGACCGATAGCATGAAAACTAAAGACAATGCCAAGGCGAGACCGATAGCACAAAATTAAAGACAATGCCAGGGCGAGACCGATAGCATGAAAACTAAAGACAATGCCAGGGCGGACCGATAGCACCAAATTAAAGACAATGCCAGGGCGAGACCGATAGCATGAAAATTAAAGACAATGCCAGGGCGAGACCGATAGCAGGAAAATTAAAGACAGTGCCAGGGCGAGACCGATAGCACAAAATTAAAGACAATGTCAGGGCGAGACCGATAGCATGAAAATTAAAGACAATGCCAGGGCGAGACCGATAGCATGAAAATTAAAGACAATGCCAGGGCGAGACCGATAGCACAAAATTAAAGACAATGCCAGGGCGAGACCGATAGCACCAAATTAAAGACAATGCCAGGGCGAGACCGATAGCATGAAAATTAAAGACAATGCCAGGGCGAGACCGATAGCAGGAAAATTAAAGACAGTGCCAGGGCGAGACCGATAGCACAAAATTAAAGACAATGCCAGGGCGAGACCGATAGCATGAAAATTAAAGACAATGCCAGGGCGAGACCGATAGCATGAAAATTAAAGATAATGCCAGGGCGAGACCGATAGCACAAAATTAAAGACAATGCCAGGGCGAGACCGATAGCAAGAAAATTAAAGACAATGCCAGGGCGAGACCGATAGCACAAAATTAAAGACAATGCCAGGGCGAGACCGATAGCATGAAAATTAAAGACAATGCCAGGGTGAGACCGATAGCATGAAAATTAAAGACAATGCCAGGGCGAGACCGATAGCACAAAATTAAAGACAATGCCAGGGCGAGACCGATAGCATGAAAACTAAAGACAATGCCAGGGCGAGACCGATAGCACAAAATTAAAGACAATGCCAGGGCGAGACCGATAGCATGAAAACTAAAGACAATGCCAGGGCGGGACCGATAGCACCAAATTAAAGACAATGCCAGGGCGAGACCGATAGCATGAAAATTAAAGACAATGCCAGGGTGAGACCGATAGCAGGAAAATTAAAGACAGTGCCAGGGCGAGACCGATAGCACAAAATTAAAGACAATGCCAGGGCGAGACCGATAGCATGAAAATTAAAGACAATGCCAGGGCGAGACCGATAGCATGAAAATTAAAGACAATGCCAGGGCGAGACCGATAGCACAAAATTAAAGACAATGCCAGGGCGAGACCGATAGCACAAAATTAAAGACAATGCCAGGGCGAGACCGATAGCATGAAAATTAAAGACAATGCCAGGGCGAGACCGATAGCACAAAATTTTAAACACAATGCCAGGGCGAGACCGATAGCAGGAAAATTAAAGACAATGCCAGGGCGAGACCGATAGCATGAAAATTAAAGACAATGCCAGGGCGAGACCGATAGCAGGAAAATTAAAGACAATGCCAGGGCGAGACCGATAGCAGGAAGATTAAAGACAATGCCAGGGCGAGACCGATAGCATGAAAATTAAAGCAGTGCCAGGGCTGAACCGTTAGCACGAAATTTAAAAGACAATGCCAGGGCTGAACCGTTAGCAAGAAATTTAAAAAGACAAATGCCAGGGCTGAACCGTTAGCATGAAAGGTAAAGCAGTGCCAGGGCTGAACCGTTAGCACAAAGTCTAAAAGAAAATGCCAGGGCTGAACCGTTAGCATGAAAGGTAAAGCTGTGCCAGGGCTAAACCGTTAGCACGAAATTTAAACGACAACGCCAGGGCTGAACCGTTAGCAAAAAAATTAAAAAGACAAATGCCAGGGCTGAACCGTTAGCACGAGGATGAGAAGGGGAATGCCAGGGCTGAACCGTCGGCATGAGAAGTAAAGCAGTGTCAATGCACGTCTTGCTTTGGAGGACTCTTTTTTTTGTTACTTTATTTACAAAGTACTGAACACAAATGTATGATTCTAATCATGAAGTGGAATGCATGGATGGACATGAAATGTATGCAGACTATGACATGAAATGCATGAATTATGCATGATCTTGAGTTGAAATTAAGATGCACTTGTCTTGAAAGTTGGATTCACTGAGAATTTTTTCTTTTTGTGCAGGCTTTATTTGAAACCAATCAAGCTTGTCCTCATATGGAAGTTTATCCTCAACACAGCTAACTTGCTTAGGCCCTTTTTCTCTTTTTATGACCACTTCTCTCCTTTCAAGCAAATCACCCTCAAATTTGACCTTCTCTCTCTTCTTTTTTTGATTGTCATTAGCTCTCTAAATCACATTACTGATTCCAAGTTGACTATTTTTGAAGCATTACTTAATGAGCATGCATGGATTCACAGGTATTTAAGAGCTGGAACTTTTTGGGTTTGGATTTTTGGTTTGAAAGTGGAGGGTATTTTGGAGGGAAAACATAGGAAAGACAAAGGCGACACAGGATGGTAGGGAAAAAAGGTATTATGGCAACCTCGAGTTTATTGGGGATTCCATTTACTTGAGGTGCCTGACTTGCTGGGAATTGGCTGGGTATTGAAAACAAGTTTTACCATAGGGGAGACTTCCAGAGGTAGCAAGCAAAATCTAACTCACGGTTATGCAAACACTTTTGCCCCGGTGTTAGTAGAAGGTATTGCCCCAAGAGAAGGCTACACAGGTGTACCAAACAACGGTTGACTCGTGAAAGGACCTGCAAAGATTTTGCTTCAAACAGCTCAGGTGTGGAAAAGAAACTTTTGACTCATGACGGGTCTTACACAGGTTTTGCCCCAGTACTGGTGAAAGTTGTTGCTCACAAGAGTGCACTTGACGGATGTAGGGTATGGTAAGGATTTTTCCTCATTCTGGTGAAAGACATTGCCCTGAGAGAATACTACCTGATGTAACAAGAAACATTTGACTCTTAAAGGTCTTACGAAACTTGCCCCAGTGTGGGGTTTTCTCGAGACTCTCAAGCTTATCCTTCACAAAGTTGCCCAAATGTACACTATTGTGTGGCCCAAGTAGAAGAAATTTCCCAGTGAACTACATAAGCTTCTCATTGTAAGTCTCATTCCCCTTTTGTGCCCTAATTTTTGCCTAGACTGCCTTTGCAGGTTTTCAGTCTAGCGGGCTTTATTTTTCTTTTATTCTCCCTAATTTTTGCCTAGACCGCCCTTTCGGGTTTTCAATCTAGCGGGATTTTTTTTCACTTCCTTTTTTATTAGAGCAAAGAATAATTTAAAAGAAGCAAATGATTTATCTCAAAATTAACATTAAGAAAATGAAAACGATCATTCATCAATCAGAGTGGGATTTTGGAGGCTTGTAATGTGACTATGGGTTATGGGTTATGAAAGAAAGACGATTAGAATGCTCAAGGAAACGTCTTACGGGCATGAGTTATGGGCTATGGAAGAAAGATGGTTAGAAGGTTGAAAGAACGGGCATGAGTAACAGGTTATCGGGATGGATTGATTGGGAGGGTTAAAGGAATGCTTTACAGGCATGGATTATGGGTTATGGAAAGGAAATGAGTAGAAGGTTCAAAGAAATGTTTTGCGAGTATGGGTTACATGCTATGGGAGACAAATGAATAGAGGGCTCAAAGAAAGGTTTTAGGTTATGGGTTATGGGAATGGATCAAGGATCTTTAGTGCATTCAGCTTTCTATTGTGTTCCCCAGACCTCATATCATTCACTTTTTTTATTACTTTTTTTTTCACCCCATCTGCTTTTTGATCACTCTTTCTTTTTTTTTTTTTTTAATTTTTGCCAAGACTGACAATACTTGCTTTCAGTCTTGCGGGCTTTATTCATTTTTCTCTTTTTCTTTTCTTTTGAACTTTTTCCACCATCCCTATAACTTTGGAAAACTGAATGCACTAAATTCTATTGTAGTGTCGATCCTTGTCCAGGGTTTAGTGAAGGGACGTTACAGGCTCAAAGGGGATGGTAAGGGATATATTTTGTTTGGGATAGAGAAAGACGACCACTCTTCATTTGAAATCATGATTCCACGTTTGCAAAATTTTAATTTTGAAATAACATCTACTCTTTTACACATTCTTTGCTCTTCATTTCTTTTGATTTCTTTTTTGTTTTTTTTTTCTTTGCTTTTTTTTGGGAAATGGACATTTGATATCCGATATTCGCTCACCGGTTCATCCCTGAATGACGCAACTAAAAGGGCCTAAAGAACTATCACTTGAGGCAAGAACTCAAAAGGGGTCGGTGTTTTAAGGGGACACGGGGAGAAAGGATTGAGATGAGTTTTTAAATCCATGCAAATTCATTAGCATAAAACTTCAACTAAGTCAACTTGGTTTCGAACTACATGATTAAAGAAGTGCTAATGACAATCATCTTTTTCCTTCTCTTTTTGAGCAAAACATAATTACCAACCTTATGTCCCCATTTTTCCAATATGCCCGAGTATTGTGCCCCATGATATCTTTCCTCTCGCATTATTTCTCTACACCTCTAATGATTAATCTTCCCAACAAGTCTTAAGCGAATGATCCAATTCCACGAGTCTAAGCTTGATTGGAACACAAGCACAAAAATTTCAAACTCCTTTTTAATTATTTTCTTAAAGAAAAAATTTATGAGAATGAGTCAAAGAGACCAACATGTTATGAAATGCATGGTATGTATGCAAGTATTCACCCTAAAATGCAACATGTGTTGTTTTGTAATTTTTTTTCATTGTTTTATGCAAAAAATGCAATGCAATTGCCCTTTTTGAAGGGAATATGCTATGAAAATTTACAAATGGCAATGATAATTTTTTTTTATTTACTTATGCAAAGATTTTTACATACATCGAAGAAAGAAAAAAAAAATGAAATATGGAGGAATTTTTATGATGAATGATTTTTATATTTATTTTTTTACAAATGAGTATGATGAATGACAATGAAATGGAAATGTGCGCTACATGCAATTATTCTAAGGACATATGCAATGCAAAATGCAAATGAATGACACGCGGAAAAAAAAAGATCGATTAAATTTTAGTTTTGTCTTTACATGAAATGAACTTCTAAATGCAACATGATTTTTTTTTGCTCTTTCATGCACGAAATGCAATATGAGGTGTTTTTTTTTATGTTTTTTTTTTTTTTTATGCATGAAATGCAATATGATTTTTAATTTTGTAGAAAAAAATGAGTGATTTTCTAAATCCAAAAGTTTTTTATGGGAAAAAGATATTCTTGTTTATTTATGGAAAATAAGGTAAGAGGTAGAGTAGCTCCCTTTGTGACCTAAATTGGTTAGCCTATGCTATTGGGCCCTACAGATCTAAGGTCTTCTATTGTGAATAGTCACTGGGTTAGCAGCTATAACCTAGGGAAATTTTAGGTCTCTAGAGTCAAGTACTCTTCTAGAAGTGTAAACACACCAGGATGTACATCCCAGATGTGGATACCCGGAGAGAAGAATCGTACTCTAGATGAGGAATTCATGGTAGCCACTAGGATGTACATCCAAAATGACTATCACTACACAGCCTCGTTCTAACTTATGTTTTTTTTTTTTAGGCTCAGGTGTAAGCCCAACTCTCAGTGTGTGCTCACAGTGTATGTGTGGTGTGTGAAGCGAGCATAGGAACACTAAAAAATAACAAAAACCCCAAATTGTACCTTATAATTACTTTGCACAAACAAATTAAAAAGGCTTGACTCTCATGTGTCCCCAGTGGAGTCGCCATCTGTCGTGACCGTGATCCCGACGTAGACGGCTCAAAAATCGATATTTCAGGGAGTCGCCACCCAATTTATTAAATAGGGAAAATTGAGAAAAACCTACCTTAAAATTAATGGTCTGCGTAAACTAGGTTGGATTCGGGAGTCGGTTATGCATAGGGAAGGGCGAAAACTTAATTCCACTACACCCCTAGTACATCCGTCCTAAGACAGTTACCCTAAATCTGATTGTGCAAATATAAATTACGAATTTATTTGTTTTACCCAAAAATAAAATAGTAGAGAATAATAAGGGCTAATTTAGAAAAGTTTAATTTTGACTTGACGGGGAAGTCCCGCTCCTACGTATCCTCCGGTGCAATGAGGAACTCAAAAGTCACGTAGTTCTTCCGGAAAAATTTTGTTGGTTGATGTTTTTTAATATAGGGGTTTTAGGATTATTGAGCTGTACAGCTCATCCGTCCTAGAACGCTGACTAACCCGTCTGTACAGTCGGCTTAGTCCCCTATTTTCAGAAAATAGAGTTTTTGGAGTTTTGGAAAATGATTTTATGTGTGTTGGTTTGATTTTATTTGAATAGGGATTTTAGGACTCTTGAACCGTACGGTTCATTTATCCTAGAATACTGACTAACCCGTCTGTACAGTCGGCTTAGTCCCCTATTTTCGAAAAATGGAGTTTTTGATTTATGGAAAGAAATATGTTTGTGTTTATTTTGATTTAGAAATTGTTTGTTTTAAATAGGGATTTTAGGACATGATCCGTAACGGTTCATTAGTAACCTAAAAAGCTGACTAACCCGACTGTACAGTCGATTTAGTCCCCTATTTATATTTTTTTGAAAATGAAATATTTATCTATTTATTTTTATAGGTTTTTTGTAAAAGGAAATAATAAAAACGAAAACAGAGGGTGCAATAGTAAAATGGGGTGCAGTTTGCAAAAAGGGAGTTGTATTATTGTTTGCTTGAATGCAAAAGTATTAAACTCCTTTGTGTCCTAGAGGGGTCCCTCTGGGAATAGATCTAAGGCTTTTTCTATCAAGTGAACCTCTCAAAGGTAGCTCTATAGAGCCCTAAATAAGGTTCCTAGAGCCAACGACCCCAATTAAGAACACTGATCAACAACAATAGGCAAGCTATTAGGAGTGCCAGCATTCTCAAGAGGGACCAAACTCTAGGTGAGACTTTCGTGACCACCCAACAGGACGCACATCCAGTAGGCCATCACTACGCAGTCTCGTTCTAACTTAGGTTATTCTCCAGTCCGGGTACAAGACTATTCTCACGTGTGTGCAGAAGTGTGATAGTGGAGTGTGTGTAGGAGCAAAATGTTAAATATACCCCCTAGTTGCAAAACAAACAAACACATATACAGAAAATAATAGTCTTCTACCCTAGGGTTTATATCAAGCATAAAATAAAGATATACAAAAAAAAAAAAACTAAAGAAATAAATAAATAATCAATAAATCAATAAATATGTACATAAATAAATAAATAAATAAACAAATAGATATAAATAAATAAATACAAAACTAACCTCAAGCTGATGAACGCGAGGAACGCCGAACCGGACCGAGCAGTCTGACCAAGTCAACTGCGAATCGGACTGCTTTGAGAACCGAAAAAAACCGATTCAACAAAAAAATTACAAACTAATCAAAGACAGACTTTTAGTGTCTGGACCGCAAAAGGCTAGCCCAAAAGATCACTTAATCTGCCAATGACTCCCCCTCCAAACCTTCACCTCTCAACCTCTTTTATAGTCAATTTCTATAGGGTTGTTGTTTCTTGCAAGCAATGTGGGACTAAAACATGATAGAGAAAACAATTCCCACTTAGAGAACACAATTCCCGTTTTTCTCAAACCTGTCACCGTAAAAGCGCGATTCCGGATTCGTTAACCGTTGGATCGTCTTGGTTTTTTGATAGTAGGTTCGTGAGACATATATCTTCACTTTCACCGTTCGGATCGTCAAAACGAGGTCTGAGGAGAGAGAAATTGCCTTCGCAATAGCTGCAGTTTTTGGTCCGTTTTTCTCAAACCTCTCACCGTAAAGGTGCGATTCCGGATTCGTTAAGCGTTGGATCATCTTCGTTTTTTGGACACCAGGTTCGTGAGACATCCCTCTTCACTTTTACCGTTCGGATCGTCGAAACGAGGTCTGAGGAGAGAGAAATTGCCTTCGCAAAAGTAGAAAAAACAACCTCCGAAAATACCCAAAAAACGACTACTTTTTTTTGTAATAATAATTTTTATTATTGCACCTCCCTTTTTTTATTTTATTTTGTAATTTGTATTATTTCATATCTATTTTATTTTTTTATTTTCGTTTTTTAATTAAAGATATTGCAACAAGAAAAATAAATTAAATTTACTTTGTAATTTTTTGAATTAGCATATATTTTTTTAATTTTTGTTTAACCACTAAAAAAAGTAATAATAACGCAAAATTAGTAAATTAGCGCAAAATGACCTATTCGAGGGATTAGGAATCAAATATACGCGAAAAACGTATTTTTGTGATTTTTTGAAAAAGTAAAAAAATGTACCGGTTAAAATTGGGTGTTCACAGAGGGTTTTGCATCAGAAGGTTTTAACGAGGCTCCATATCCATTTCTTTAAATAAAAAAAAGCTAAAGAAAACAGAGATTTTCAAGTTTCATGTTACAAAGCTCTCATACCATCTTAGAGTTTGGTTTCGTCTATGTCAACCTTACAAAACCAGCTTATAAGGTGAGAGATGTCTCTCACTCATATACACTTTTTTCATGCCATACTGTAACACCCCGATATTTTCTAACTTGTAGAAATTACCGAAATGCACTACTGGCATAAATCAGAGTACCTCATGTTTCAAATAATGAACACATACTAATACCTCGATGCTAAAATCCATCAAGCGCGCTTACATAACTTAACATGAAAATACATAAAGCGTTCTTACACCACTCAAACTAGTGTTCAGTACCAAAATAGAAAGTATGCGGAAGCGATTTACAACTTTAACAACGTAAGTCGTACAATCGTACATTCTAAGATACATTAGGAAAATACATAACAAGATAAATGAAAGCGTCAGCAACTCCCCAAGCGTCTCCATAACCATGCTTCGTCATCTTCAACTTAGCCTGCAGCTCTGAAAAACAACAACATATGAAGGGTGAGACAACTTGTCTCTGTGAGTTCTATCGAGACCCCTTACTAACTCTCTCGGTTCAATTATGCTTGATTCATTATTCTAGATTCATAACTCATAGTCCTAATAGTTGACTATGTGGCTGAAACTAACGTTGTCCTCATAACCCTTAAGCCGGCTACAAGAGGCAACACATGAACAATGATTTTTAGCATGTCACCGGTCATTTGGCAAAATAAACTCCCGGTGAAACCATTCCACTAATCACTAGTGGATCCCTCATGGGGCCTAGGTTCATAGGGCTCATGACTTCCCCTCCCCTAGCACACTAAACTGAAATAGAGTCGTCACCCTAACTGAACTGATGTATATATTTTAATATACCTAAACATGAACATAACGATGAGCTTATACATAACATGATCTCTTACTTAACATGATCTTATACTTAACATTAGGTTCTCTAGATAGTCTTATCTTATCATAACGTGATCTCACTCGTGGTTACTAATTGTATTAGCATAACTTAGGGGACATTATATTTCAATCACAAACCGTGTTACCCGCATTGGGCCGTCTCATAAACAATGAACATAATCATGGCATAACAATCAACAAGGACATAATGTCAGTTTAGAATACATATTTAGTTAGGTCTTTCAATAAGCTTTCCAACGCATTTTCAAACACTTCAATCGGACCACCAAATCAAGAGTTATCGCGAAAACAAAATCGGCAAGGTTTGCTGAAAATTACACTGCGTCGCGACGCGAACAGGTTTTGTCGCGACGCGAAAATTAACAAATAGATTTTCGTGACAAAATAACACTTGGTCGCGAGGCGACGGGCACGGGTCGCAACGCGACCGTAGCCTGATGTACTGAAACTGGTTTTTCGAAAATTCCGTTTTGTTCCGTTTCGCTTCCAATTCGGTGCCGAGACTTTCTATGACCTCTGAGACTTAAAAACAGTTACAATAACCAGTAATTCCAGTCCAACACAATCAATCAAACATCAAACAAATCACACAATCACTCCACATTCGATCAATCCGCACAATTTAACATTTCAAGCGACATTTTTCAGAAACGGTTGTACGATAACGACTTTCATAAATCGGTGGACAGGACTAACATACATGACCAGAAATCATAAAATAAATTCCCTAGTGAGTATAGAACTCACCTAATGTGATGAAATCACACAATAACGAATCATTCAGCTGTCACGAACAAGGAAACTACACAAACGGTCCCCGAATTCGCTCCAAATGACTCTTAGGGTGGACTGATCGAACCTAGCTTCCTCCACTTCGAATCTAGCTACCAAATGACCTCCCTAATGCTTGGTAAGGGCTCTAGTGCAGAGTATGAAGTCTAGACACCACATGCAACACTCTTCTCTTTCACTTTGAGCTCAAGGTTCTTTAATGGTGACTTGGGAGAGGATGGTCTGCTGGGGAACTTCTGCGTATCAGAATGTAGAGGGGGGAAAATGGAGAACAATGGTGGGCTTGGTTGGTACATGCATTCAGGTTCTCATGTGCTCTCCTCTCTCCAAGCTCTCCCTCCCTCTCTCAGGAACTCCTCTCTTCTTTCTCTTTGAATTTCTGTTTTAATTTCTGAACTTGTGAAGTGAGAGGGAATGGGGATGACTTGGGGTCAGCTGGGGGTTAAGTGGGTTGGGAAAAGACTCAATTACCCTTCAGTTGTCACTTAACATGTACAAGGACTAAAATGTCCTCCCTCACTAATGCTCATATAAGTTACCTCTAATTCAACAATTAGACTTGACTCCCATACTTAGAATAATTTATCAATCAAGCACAAACAATAAGATTATTTATTTCAAACATCACATAATTAAATAATTTATTTTCAAATCATTTTATTTTCAATAAACTCGATAAATCACTCAATATAATTTCATGGCAATATATATATATATATATATATATATATATATATATATATATATATATATATATAATAGTAAAAATAGGGGATGTTACACATACCACATTCAATGTCGGACTCTCAACCCTCCACACCCAGGACTTGACAACTGCAGCTTACTCGAGTGGCCTCGTAGTGGGTGGGTCAACTGAACATGAATAAACTCTTATACCATATTAAATTCTATAAATCCTAATTCTAGCTATAGAAAACAAAGAGAGTGAATTTAATTCTTTGTTGGAATCTTTCCCTGATTTCTTAATTGGTTGCAGAGGTATTTAAAGGGATCTAACTAACTGACTTGGTCAATTAGTTAGTTACACGGATGGACGAGAAATTATCCGCTACAGTGCAGTGTAGGTGTGAGATCCAACTAACTATCTTGAGTCTTGAGAGTGTCCATTTCCCTTGATAATCTTAAGAATATAAATCCCGGGGAGTCTTCAACTCCTCTTTGGGCGCCACTCCCCCCCCCCCCCCCCATTTTTTTGTTTTTTGTTTTTTTTTTTCATTTTTAACATTACATTAAAATTTAGGAAAAAAATTGGATCTATAAATATATGAAGTTTGTTCCTTGATAATCGATTTGGTGAAAAATGAAAAGTGTGATGCTAGCCAGTGTGTTTTGAGGTACTTTAGAGTCTGAAAAAAAAATTAGCTGTTCATATACGCAAAGTTTGTTCCTCAATAAAGTACGATGCTAAGTAAGGGTTTTTTGGATGCTTTAGTGTTCGCAAAAAAACCTAAGTATTCAAATATGCAAAATTTGTGTCTCAAAAACCGGTTTGGTGAAAAAAAATTGTGACAAAATACGTAAAGTGTGATGCTAAGCAGCGTGTTTTGAGATACTTTAGTGTTCGAAAAAAATTTAACTGTTCAAATACTCAAAGCTCATCCCTCAATGTCGATTTTTTTAACTATTCGAATACGCAAAGTTTGTTACTCAGTGATCGACTTGGTGAAAAAAAAAATTTTAAAACAAAATATGTAAAGTGCGATGCTAAGTAGTGTATTTTTTGATGCTTTAGTGTTCGTAAAAAAATTCAACTATTCAAATATGCAAAGTTTGTGCCTAAATAACTGATTTGGTGAAAAAAATATATAATTTCATGACAAAATACGTAAAGTGTGATGCTAAGCAGCATGTTTTGGGGTACTTTAGTGTTCGGAAAAAAATTTAACCGTTCAAATACTCAAAGCTCATTCCTCAATAATCGATTTGGTGAAAAAATATTTCGTGACAAATATGCACACACTCTATTTTAGTTTTTAAGTTTGCAATTGGTTTTTTTATTACACATTTTTTTTAATTCATACTTAACTTCAATTTAAATAATGTTTTATCATGTTGCAATTTAAGAAACAAATTTTACCTAACAACAAATCTATATTAACTGGAGATTTTACCCCGTGCAGCGCACGGGTTAAGTCGCTAGTAATAATGTAAAAATGGATGTGTTATTGTGCGATGAAATGGTTTTTAGGAGTCAAATATAAAATAAATACTTCTCGGGAAATATCCTCTTAATCACTAGTATGGCTATCGAAATCATGAGCTTCAGCATGTAGATTCCAAATCCAAGTAGTAGTATCAGGTCCCTTAGCTATTGTTCTTGAGAAATGATCGAGTTTTTCCCATTTCTTGAAAGAAGATATTGTGCGATCCCTATCTACCAAAATTTTGACTTTTGGTTTCCACATACAAATAATCACGGAGTCCTCTTGTCTAATCATTGAATTCTCCTCTTTATGGACAACACATCCAAAGAGACCTGCATACATAAAAAATACTTACTCAACAAATTATTTTATTTTTTAAAATCAAATATGTAAATAGCTTATTTACGGTATAAAATATGAAAAACTTTATATCATATATACATAGTTAATTTACAGTATACAATTAATTTTTTAAACTGTATATTGTAAATTAAATATTTCCAGTATACATTTTTCAAGCTTAATACCTAAATAAGTTGGTTAACCAGGACTAATTTTAGCATCAGATTATCCCTAGCTAACTAAGTTCCTTCCTGAGTTTAGAGTTATGTGTACCAGCGGCAATAAGACTAGTCATCAATCAAACAAGGCTACACTACACTTAATGAAAATTTGCCCAAAAAGAAACAAGTTCTATTACTGCAGGGATAGAAACTTCAACTAATCATGGTTTTCATTCAATAACAGATAACAAAATAAAACACTTTAGCCCCCCCAACTTAAGACTCAGCAGTGTCCTGATGAGATAATGACAAGTGTACAAAATCGTCGCAAGTAATAATAAAACGGAAAGACCGAGTGTCGAACTCAAGGATCGAATGCTTACCAATAAACGTTAACAACAACTAAATGAACACAAATGAACCGGAATTTGAGTGATATGGTAAAATAACAAGAACTTTTAAAGTAAAGATAGTAAAATGTTTTTGTATTTTTGATAAAGAACCGAAGAACGCAAAGTTTACGAGATGATAAAATAAGTTAGGGACGAACTTCCATTGACTTCACACTATTGCAAACTGATTCAACAAGGAAAATAACCCCCTCTTTTATTTGTTATCAAACCCGCAACATTAATTAATCCCTAATTTCTTAGGTGAATATAGTTGACAACAAGCATTAGAATCAAGGATTTGCAAGATACAACAACTCCAAGGCTATTCCTAGACTAAGAATTGAAGGCATTCAATCTAAAGCATTCAAATATAAAACTTCCATTCCATAGATGAACCATAAATCAATCCATGGGTGATGAAATCATGAAAAGCATTAAGAACATGGATTAAACACACAAAGCAAGAGGGAATAGGACATTTAAAACAATCAAAACCAAATACAATTGTGATTCATCAATTTTCATTCATCCCTAACCCAAAAGGGTTTAGCTAGACATAGATAAAGAAGAAGGAGAGTAGAAAATCAAACTCAATGGAGAGAATGTCGACATTGAAGATCCAAAATCATGTTCCCAAGCTATGTGTAACACCCCGTTTTTCGTGCGTTGCAGTTCGTTTAGTATATGTTTGTTTTATGAATTATTTTAAATTGATAAGATAAAATTAGTTTAATTTATTGTGTGTTTGAATTATTAAAATTAGTTAAAATGACATTTAAGTGTATTTTTGTATGCTATTGATATTATATAATTGTTATTATTTATTTATTTTATTTTTATAAATATTAGTATTTTAGAAGTTATTTATTTTAAAAACTATTTTGAGCTATTGAGACGTTAAAATAACAGTTGTAGTGAAATTGGGTTTAAAAAAGATTTTGAGTTCTTTTTCTGCATGCAGCCCCTTTTATCTACTTGATGCACCCCTGTCGGTTACTAAATCATTTTCTGATTCAGCCCAAACCCTTTGAAGCCTTGTTTGTGCGGCCCAAGACCCAGAACCCGACCCATCTCTCTTCTTCTTCTTGCTTGTAATTGTGCAGCGACTGAAACCCTATGAGCAGCTCCATCCCCAACGCATTTTCCGTACTCCTCACCACGGCCAACTCCCAAACTCTGCAGAACCACTCCAAATTGGCCGCTGGTTTCAATTCCAGCATTATTTTCACCGATTGCGGCTTCCTTTTGTTGATTTCAGCTACGCCCCACTATTCCAATCAAACGGTTTTCCGCCATTACAAACCTCGCCGTGTGAACCGAACCCATAACAACCCTGACTCTATCTCTCTCTGTCTATCATTAAATTTTAATTTAATTTAATAGGCGGTAGGAACCCAAAAAAACAAGGTCACCGCAAAGACCTGAGGACTGAACTGAGCATAGGAAGAGGGGAAGTTGCACTGCTGCTGGGATTTCTTGGTCGCAGTCACAATATCAGTAAGTTCCTACCGTGAATCTTCTATTTTCATTGCCATATTCTTCCTCCAAAACTTTCTTTGACTAAGATATAGAAACAACAGTCACGCTCGAACCCTAACCCCAAACGCAAGAGTGTATCGTAGGCCGAGTCAATGTCGAAGGTGGATTCAGAGAGTGCAGAAGGTTACAGGCCTGATGTGGAATTTATGGAAGACAACAGGGAAGCACTTGTTGATCTTAACTTGACCAACTCCACTGAACTTTTGCTCTTTCAGTTTCCCTCTTCCACCGTAAGCTTCTTCTTCGCTATTCATTTGTCCGTTTATTCTGAATTGAATCTCAACTACTACTGCCAACACAATCGGAAGTGATTGAGATTATTATTATTATTGTTGTTGTTATAAGAGTGAAAATCAAGTGTGTATCAACACAAGTTGAAAATAAAATAAAATATTAAGGGCTTGTTTGATCACCCTTTTGAAAACAGTTCAGTTCTTAAAAAAATTAAGAAACAACAAATTTATTCTTTCACAATTTTTTAGACACTGAAAACTGTTTTAAATCAAAAATACCCCTAAATATTTTTTTTTAACTCTGAATATTCCTTTGGCTTGTTAGCGTAACTCAGTCAGTGGGTTAGTAACTTCTCTCTGTTCAGGCTTCTCGATTAACCTTCATTTATCTAGAGTCTAGACTAGATGTTAATTTGTGATTTTTAAACTGATGTACATGTTTTTATTATATTTGTTTTATTATTGTTTGATATATGTTTGGTTGTTTCTAACTTTCTAAGCTTTAAATCTTTAATTATGTATCATGGAATTTACATGCCTCTGGAAACTTCATTCCATCTGTTTGTTTCTTTCTCTCTTATTTGATTGTAAAAGACTGGGCAGCTTTTTCAAATGGTTTCATTCCATTGGAATCAACTGTTATCTTATCTATCTGTATTAGCAGTTTTACATTCCATCTTGGATTTAGATGAGCTTCTATTTGATGTCATTTTAATCATTGCCGTTATTCTCTTACCTTCTTTGTATTTTGTGTTGGCCAGGATTTGTTATCTGAGATTGATGGGCAATATCTGTCTCTCAACCTTCATCATGATTATCAACTGGCCAGCTATGTGGATTTGAATGGTAAATAAAACAAATCAACGGTGACTTCAATAATGCCATATTCTCTCTTCCTAGTCTTTATCTTGATCTCCATTTCACATAATATTTTATCATGGTATGACATGAAAATGATTGCTGTGCAAGTGCCCTAATTTTTATGTCACTATGTTGGCAGGGAAAGCTTATGATTTTTACAGTTTTTCTAAGCCAGTAGCAACAGCAACTGTTTTTATTTCCTCTGCTACAGAAAAGAAAATTGGTATGCATCTCTAGATTACATTTAAAAATCTCCTCTGTTACTCTAATAATTCTAGCTCTTAACGAGAAATGAATTGTTGTTGTTGTTTGAGTTAGGGATTCAAGTTAAAAGGATATATGAGATGGGACAATGGCTGATTTTGCAAATATCTAGGGGATTAAATATTTTGAAGAATATACTTTATGTGATTCTGTCCACCCCTTTCATTGGTGTTGGATGTACTTATTAGGAACATCCAACACTTAGTTCCTCAAATTCAATCAATGCATGTTTTTGGTTCATGGTGTCGTAATTCATTTGAGAGAGATAGGAATAAACCCTAAGCTTGGTTTATTGATAATTATTAAAAAAGTGCTTGGGTTTAAGGAAAAAATGTAGTTTTTTTTTATATGAAAGAAATGCAACAACTGAATGATAAGGCTCTATAATGCACAAAACATTAATCGTACACAGACTCCACAAATGCATTTAACATCCCAACAAGAATTTGCAAAGGAGGTAAATGATTATGTATTGAGTCCTAGCTCCATAGCTCCCAATATAAATCAAGTCACGAACTAGAAAACATGAACAAACCTATCTATGCAAGTTTGCAATGAACCCACCAGGCCAATATAGTGTATGAACCCACCAAGTTGAATCTGGCTCAGAGGGGAATTCAATCCAACCATCTTCTACTCTTTAGTGATTTAATATATAACATTGGTTTTAAACTTGTTATGCTTTTGTGTGTGTGTGTGATCTATCTTGTGATTTGTGAATTTGTCCCATCAAATTTGAATTGTGGTGCTATATTTATAGTTTATGGTATGATTTAATTTAGTCTGGTGATAGGTACACTAATTGAACTCTTCATGACTCAAATGGAATAACGAAATTCTGTATTCATGGTGATAAGCAGAAAATTACAGAGAAGGTAATGATAATAATAGGCACTTTGAGAGGCCTAATCTCTCCCTAAGAGTCCCAATGTCGATTCCTAATTCTTGCCTAACTTCTAATTTCCCTCCCACTCCTA
This sequence comes from Astragalus membranaceus, assembly GCA_039519185.1. Taxonomy (NCBI): domain Eukaryota; kingdom Viridiplantae; phylum Streptophyta; class Magnoliopsida; order Fabales; family Fabaceae; genus Astragalus; species Astragalus membranaceus. Next base: position 123,919,154 of record CM076846.1, read on the forward strand.
TTTGTAGCACTCAATTCACTAACACTCTTTCCGTCCAATTACTTCCAAGTCAGCAGTTAGTTACAAATGAATATTTCCAATGCACTCCCTAAGATATAATCCCCTACATCCAACCCACTTGTTCCCTCCCCTAACACTTTATTTTTTTTGGATCCTCTCAATACTCCCTCCCTAAACATTCACCTTGTCCTCAAGGTGAATGCACTCCCTAAGATATAATCCCCTGCATTCTTCAGTCGCGAGAGAGAAGAAATGCTCACCTGTGTTACAAGAACACCTCATTTTCGTTCACCTCCATTCTGGTTTTTCTCAGGTTCGTCCATTTCTCTTCCTTTTGATTTTCTTGATTTCACAGCCACATTTGACATCGACGATCTCAAAATTATCATGTTCTCTTCAATTTTCTCAAGAAATTCATCTCTTCTCCCACTCCTTTGAGTTGGAGCATGATGACGTCGAGTTTGACATCTCATGTCTCCCTTCCTCCTCCTATTCCGGTGACGTTCTAACTCTTCTTCGCGGCTTTGTCGTCTTCTTGAATTCACATCTTCTATTTTGCCTCAGCCAGGATCATAAACCTTGAAGTTTGATCGTGCCTTCACTTTGTTGTCATGGCGACTATCTAATTCTCTGGTTGCACCGATCTGCCTCAATCGGTCCTGTAATGCTTCGAGGGAGTGATTGCGTATTCTAGGCGCGCCGACAATGTCTGTGTTCTTCCTTCGAGCACTCAGGATCGAGTGCTCTGATACGAATTGATAGGTACCAAAATTAACAGCACTCTTCATCACTCAATTCGAACAAGGAATTTCTGCATTAATGGTGATAAAATTGAAAATACAAGAAAATATGAAGATATAAGTAACTAAAGGCACTATAGAGGCCTAATCTCTCCCAAAGAATCTAGGTCTATTCTCAATTCTTGCTTACCTTTCTAATTCCCCCCAACTCCTATTTATAGACTCAACTAACCTTCACATTTTCCCTCCACTTTGCCACATAAACAAATGGTTACAACAAACTCTCATTTCCCTCCCCTTACACTTTATTTATTTATTTAAATCCTATCATTTGGCTATCTTGTGATCTGTAAACTTGTCCACAGATGCTATGTCTTTATATTCAAGTCTCATCTAATCTATTTGAGTATTTTGTGAATTTGACCATCAAAGTTGGTTCAGGTCTGGTTAGAAGTTAGATACTGTGATCCAATGTTTAAAACTTGGCCTCACGAGTTGAATGTTTTAAACACTGCTTTACGAGTCAAATCAACAAAGGTTCCATGAGTTTGCTTAGGGTCTCGACTTTCACCATCTCCGATAAAACTAATATTTTGAGTGTTGGGCATTGATGGGCCAAGTAAAAGTTAAATTGTAAGCATTGGTGAATTGGGGATCAATCGAAATAGAAGAAAAAATTAGTTACATTTGTCTGTGGTGGTAATTAAGGTTACAGTGAGAAAAATTGTTCAATGAGAAAAGTGACCAATAGAAAAGAAGTTGCTATAAATGAATGGTTTTTAGCGTTTTATTAAAAACTTGATTGTTCAAGAGAGAACCGATTGACTCACTTGTCGTTCTTAACTGGTAGTATGTAGTTACGATCATATTAAAAAAAATGATCCATGTTTTCATATCCCTTCTCGGTCAATGCATTCTTCTGTCAAATTGCTCATACATTTAATATATTTGAATGGTATGCCGGTAGGAATAGTTTTTATATTTATCCATCTTTTGTATCGTCCCCTAAGAAACCTCTGATCCGACGCTTGATTACTTTCTCATTCAATAATTCATTCTTTCCTTATCCTTATATAAAGTAAGATAAATTGTGTGTATAAATCCAATGTTCATGGGGGCTCTATTTTGAACAGCTATTAATTCACTTTTGAAATTGACTTATACCTTTCTTTTGTAGCCATGTTTTTCAGAAACACTACGTTTGGATTTATATGGATATGATGATATGACTTCCATTTTTGGTTTTACTTTGTATTTGTCCTTTGTATTTGACCACTTTTCTTGTCACGTCTCACATGACGCCCTTGAGTCCTTGTTAATGTTGCCACTTGTCGTATTATTATCTTAACAACTGAGAAAAAATTTCGCTTTGTACAGCTGGAAATCTTTCACGACAAGTTACCGTTGGCCATTACCCTGATCCTGAAGAACTCAACAGACGTAGTTCAACCAATGCAAGGCAAGCTTCTTTATCTGGAGTTACTGAACCATCAACCACTTCAAAAAGTAATCGGGTGACTAAGTCCTCCCGTGGTCATCACACTGACATTTCTGCTGTGACCTCTCATCACTCTCATAGAGGAAAGTGAACGAGAAGAAAACACAAGGAATGATTCGGGCCTGTTTGATTTCGGTTTTTAAAAACTGAAGTTTTTAAAAATAAAAAACTAGAAAAGTTGTTTGATTACTGTTTCTATATTTGTCTGTTTTTAGGATTTTGTTTTTATTTCTGTTTTTAAAACTAAACTGACAACTACTTTTAGATGCTTTGCTTGGTTTTCTGGTTTGCAATTTTAGAGTTCAGATTTTAAAATCTAGAAAAGATGCTGAGAGAAGAGGGCGTTTTCATTAATGGAATTACAGTAAATACTTATAAGTTTTTGTTATAATGAAAACCACCGTTTCTCAAATTTATAATTTATATTTTATTATATAAAGACGAAACAACAATTGGATTCCACGTCTAATCTCAAAATGGATTTTACATTTTGCCACTTGTAAGAAATTATATTACGTATCCAATGATGCCCTATAGTAAAGTGCCTTGTACATGTTTCACCGAATTGGTGGAATATTCTCTTAATAAATTAAATTGATAGATTTTCCTGGTTTTTTTCTTCGAGGGAAAGATTTATCTTTGGTTATGACTTATAGATCACATGTGTTTCAATTGAAATCAATGATAATAATAATAATAATAATAATAATAATAATAATAAGTGTTTTTTAGGAGTAGGTGATGTTAGGTAATAAATGCGTACTTGTAGTATTGATGGGGCTTTTTTAGGGATTGGTACCTACACGTGGCTTGTTGCGATTTGTGTTTCTTATATGCACACTTGAATCGTTGATCTGAGCACAATATTTGAGCCGTCGATCTTTGTGGATTGGCTTTGTTGGATTGGGCCTAAATGTTTGACCGATTTTATATCAGTTGGAATGTTTGATTCACCATTTGTGGAAGTGCCTAGATGTCTTCCCTTGAGAGATGAGGTGAGTTGCTGTTAGTTTGGTTTTTTCTCTAATTGACGTGTGACTAAATGCTTTTCCATCGTTGGATTTGCTGGATGACATGAATGATTAAACTTCTGAACTACCACGTCGAAGACAACCGTTTGGTTTCGTAGGGCGTCTTGTCATTATGGCTACTTAGGGTAGCCCTCGTTTCCAGTGTTTCATTATGACTGTTTGTTAGGGTTGTATCGCTTGGGGATATCGTCGCTTCGTTTCCGCCCCCTTGGTATAAATAGGCGTACCGTTTTCTCATTTGTACATTTCTACGTTGTGTTGCTTCAGTACCTGATGTAGATTTGCTCTGAGTTCCCCCGAAGCTCTTTTTATCAATCCAAGTACTTTTTCCCGAACTGGTATTTTTCTATGCTTTCTTGAGACCACTTGTTCTAGGACCTCCGCTAGACATCAGTCCTTTCTCTGGTAGCAAGATCCCACTTTTTGTGAGGTCTCTCTTAGGAGGAAGGGGTTTCATTACTTTGAATTCTCTCTGGGGTGTTAGAGATCCTGAGTCTGGACCTCGGTTCGGTCTCCTTGCAGAGATCTGTTTGAAGGATCAGTAATTACTTTGCTGAAATGAACTCCCTCCTTGTAGGTTAAATCATGCTTGTTGGCAAAAACATTCCGAAGAAGGTGTCCTCCCCTTGGGTAGTGCAGAAGGATGAAGATTATGCCCGAGATTGGACAGACACTCCTCTTGAGGATGCTTTGGACCGTTCAGGGAGAGAAGGAGATGATACCGATGAAGGGTTGGAGGATGTGATCGAAGAGGAGGTCGGCTCAGATTTCGAATCTTCGAGTGGTAGCTCTTCATTAGAGAACGCTCTGGATGTTGACGACCCTGACCGAGCTCTTAAGAATGTTGGTTTTGCTGAGATGCAGGATGAGGCCCCCTTCCCTAAGGATTATGATTGGACGAATGAAGAAGTCCAGAGTATGGCTAGTAAAATCGGCCCAGATAGTAGTCTCATAGATACCTTTGTATGGGAGATGAGGCTCGTTAAAGGAGAAACATGGGTGATTCGGGGGTCTCATATGAAGAGCGGGTGTGTCAAGTGCCTCCTGAGAAGTATCATAATCCCTGCCATAGAATGAGCTACCTCAAGCCAAGAAAGTATCGTAGCTTTCCTCAATCTTTGACCTGAAAGTGGTGGACTAGATGTTGTTTGAGTCTCGCAATCCAATCATGATCATCACCTGTAATGACAATATCATCGACATAGACATATCATCGTAATAGACAACTAGATAAATACATTTGTGAGAGGAGAATTTATAAAAGACGGAGTAGCCAGCTTCACTACAAATCATGCCATACTCTTGAACAACACTGTTAAATCTCACAAACCATGCTCGAGGGGATTGTTTAAGACCATACAAGGCTTTACGAAGTCGACAAGCATACCCACGACACTCCCCCTGAGAAACAAAATCAGGTGGTTGCTCTAGATAAAATTCTTCTTCAAGATCTCCATGGAGAAATGCATTATTGATGTTTAGTTGATACAAGCCAATGTCGCATTGCAGCCGTAGAGAGGAACACATTAACAAAAACCATTTTACCCACCAGTGAGAAAGTATAACTGTAATCAAGACCAAAATCCTCAGTATAGCTTTTAGCCACGAGATGGGCTCTCATACAATCAATACTTCCATCTGGACCATCTTTGACAGTATAGACCGGACGACACCCAACAATAGATTTTCCTGGAGGAGGTGGCACAAGAGTCCATGTCTTGTTAGATTCCAAAGCTGTCATCTCATCAATCATACACTGTGACATCAGCAGACATGTAAAAGCGACGAGTAGAGGGAGAATAACATTGATACCCTTTTTGAACTCTTGAATATCCGAGGAAGACACGCTTAATTGCTGTTTCAATTATATGACGGTTCTTACATTCAGCAATGCCATTTTGTTATTTGGCATGGGGACAATATGATTGGTATATGACTCCATTTTCGGCCATAAAAGAATTAAAGAATGCGTAAAAATACTCTTGCATTATCACTGCGCAAAGTGTGAATAGAAAAACCAAATTGATTCTGAATTTCCTTAGAAAGTTTGAAACACAACTAACATTTCAGATCTAGCCTTATGTAGGTAGATCCACATACATCTAGAGAACTCATCAATAAAAGTTACAAAATATTTATGGCCTACGACTGAAGTTACTCAACTTGTTCCCCATACATCGAGAAGAAAGATCAGACGTGTTTCCCAAGCAAACAAGATTCACAATCTAAAGACTGCAAGTGAGACAAGTGATGAACCATAACTTTGAACTTCTTGAGACTTGGATGACTTAACCGACGATGAAGAAGACTTAGAGACTCTCTAGTAGAAGTGGAGACAATTGTAGATGAAGGTTGGAGGTAATAAAGTCCATGTGACTCATATCCTGTGTCACACCCCGGTATTTCTAACATGTAGAGACACCGAAAGTGCACAGATGCGGAAATTCAGAGGACACAGTTCCTGTTTAAGCATTGGACATACAAACTTTTTCCGAAATAAACACATAGTCGGAAATAACATTACTTCGTAAAATAGAAGTACATCGATTCCATACCGAACGGATTACAATATCCAAGTCCAAAAACCAAACAGAAACATAAAGCGGTTCGTATAACTCATAACCAATACAAGTTTATACAACCAAAAGAACAATAAAAGAACCAAGGATGAATATGACTAAGTCTTCAGCACCTCCAAGAGTATATCAACTACTCGTGCACAATAGTCTTCCTTTTTCCCTGCTTCTCTGAAAAACAACAAATATGGATAGGGTGAGATAACAATATCTCAGTGAGTCCTACCGTGCCCCCTCACTGACACTCGGTTCAATTTATTAAACCGTTACAACCAATGTTGACATAACAATGTCTTATCTTTTAATCGAATTGCCGACTGCACAAGGACTACTAATCCCGGCGAATTCGTGTTCTTAAACTCTTAATCGAATTGCCGACTGCACAACGACTGCTAATCCCGGCAAATTCGTGTTTTTAAGCTTAGCACAAAGTCTTATTTATTAATCGAATTGGCGACTGCACAACGACTGCTAATCCCGGCAAATTCGTGTTTAACCTTAGCACAAACCGGCTGCACAACGCCTGCTAATCCCGGTAACCCGTGAATTGACCACGCCAAAACACATTCAGGGCCTAGGGTGAGGGCTCATGACTTCCCTTCCTAGTATGCTACTTGTCGGGTCGTCACCCAACGCGATACATATGACAATACACATCAAATTCTCGAGAGTTAGATAATTTATATCTTTTCGATCACCAAAGGATCAATCATAAAAGTTCATTAGATAATTTATATCTTTCGATCACCAAAGGATCATCCACATAGTAGTTGGATAAACAATATCCATATCGATCTATAATCTGTTTTGAGGAATTCATAAATTAGGCCTCCGGCATTATAATCATATTCAATTAACATATATAAACATATATATTCAGTCAGTCCATCAGTCGGTGTACTCACACGCGTACTAGGGTTTCGGTTTTTCGATCAGATAGGCTTTCAAAGCTCTTTTTCAAAATCATGAGTTTGAACAAGCAAAAATAAGGTTTTCAGTAAGGCAATTCCCTTTTAAATGATTGAGAAAGAGATTAGAAAAGGTTCGGAATCAAACGGAGCGACAAAACGAGAAAACGGAAGTCGGTAACAGAACCTCACGCACGGTCCGTGCCCAGGGGCGCACGACCCGTGCGTGATGCACTTCAATTAAATTTCCAACCCGAAGGGAGCGCACAATCCGTGCCTAAAGGGCGCACGACCCGTGCGTCCCGTTTTATGTTCCAATTCATCCAACCCGAAGCAGGCGCATGATCCGTGCCCAGGGGCGCACGGTCCGTGCGACCTGTGTCTGTTACCAGAATTTCACATATTTCTCAATTTCGCTCTCCGTTCTCGTCCAATTCGATTTCTAATTTCAATCACCTGAAACCCAGAAAATTCCCAGAACATATTTCCAGTATATAATCACAATTAGAATCGTTTCGAAATCATCTATAATTTCACAAATTCTGGAAATTCGTTTTAAAGTGGATTCGATCCTTTAATCGTTCAAAAACTGGGATTTTGACACAGCACCACACATAATTATTCAAAGTCACAAAACGTCCCTAATCGTGAGTAGAACTCACCGTTACACCGAAGTCCGAGAGTTGGGCCGAGAGACGAAATCGTCGAACCGAAAACAACGAACTATCCCCGCTAGAAACTGAATTCGAATGAGGATGGTGGCTTTCTTTCTCTCAACACTGGAACAGCAACCCCATCTCAATGAGTGTTCCTCACAAACTTCCCCCAAATCCAAGTGTAAGGCTAGTACTTCACCTTCAACATCTATAACATAACATGCAACCCATCAACACATAGCTCCCCCATTTTCACCACTTGAAGCTTCATGGGCATCAATGGAGATGAGAGAAAGAGTTGGAATCAGGTTCCGAAATTTATACCATTGGAAAGCAAATCGAAAATGGAGTGGGAAAGTGGAAAGAGTACTTACATGCATCCACAAGGTTGGCTTCTCCCTTCTCCTCTTCCTCCTCCACTCGCGCCCTCTCTCCCTCTTCTCTCAACTCTTTTTCTTTCTTTTCTTCAGCTGGAACATGTGTTTAAATGTGAGGGTTCAGTTGGGAGAATATGGGCTGAGGGTTTAAATGATGGTGAAAAGACCATTTTGCCCTTGGCCCATAAAATGATAGTTTAGGTTTTTTTGAAGATCCCCTTCGGTACAAAACTTTCTCGATTAATCCGGTTCCGATCCGAAATTCCTCAATTCTTTCGGTTCTTAATTAATTTTTATCTTCATAATTATATTTTAATAGCTAGGGGGTGTGAAAAGACAGATTTGCCCTTCAGTCCCAAATTCCTCATTTAACTATGAATAGGCCACCCTTTAATGGAGTATAGGTTTCCTTGACAAATTTCTCGACATTTTAATCCCTGAGACACGACCAATTATTCCCACAAATAATTAATCGATCTTAGGTATCGTAGTACGAGTCTTTAAAAATCAAGGATGTTACAATCACCCCAACTTTTAAAAAATTTGTCCTCAAAATTGACAAGACGTACCTTACTGAAAGAGATATGGATATCGAGTCCGCATGTCTTCTTCCATTTCCCAGGTAGCCTCTTCGGCTGAAAAGCCATCCCAAACTACTTTGACAATCGGAATTGTCCTTGAACGCAGAGTCTTCATGCCGCGCTCCAAGATATGACTAGGATAAGGTTGAAATGACAAGTCCAGTCGCAGGTCAATCGTATCAACACTCAACGGTTGATGCAGATTGGGAACATACTTCCTCAACTGAGACACGTGGAACACATCATGGAGATTTGATAGGGCAGGAGACAATGCGAGACGATAGGCGAGTGGCCCAATCCGTTCGATGATTTGGAAAGGTCCAACATATCGAGGACTGAGCTTCTTCGTTCGCAAGGCTCTCCCGGTGCCTATGGTTGGAAAAACTTTCAAGAACACATGATCACCAACTTCAAATTCCAACGGTCTCCTTCGGTTGTCAGCATAGCTCTTTTGTCGACTCTGAGCAACCTTCATTCTTTCTCGAATTAACTTGATCTTCTCAGTAGTTTCCCGAACCATATCGGGTCCCAAAAACTTATCTTCACCAATCTCCCACCAACACAACGGAGTTCTACACTTCCTACCATAAAGTGCTTCAAACGGTGCCATTCCAATGCTGGAGTGGTAACTGTTGTTGTAGGAGAATTCTATTAATGGAAGATGGTCCTCCCATTTTCTCCCGCTATCGAGCACACAAGCCCGAAGCATGTCCTCCAGGGTCTGAATAGTCCTCTCCGTCTGACCATCCGTCTGAGGATGATAAGCAGTGCTAACCAGCACTCTTGTTCCCAAAGCTTCATTCAATGCTTTCCAAAATCTAGAAGTAAACTTGGGATCTCGGTCTGACACGATGCTCGTTGGAACTCCATGCAGTCGGATAATGTTCTTCACATATTCATCTGCTAACTTGGAAACCTTGTAAGTCGAGCGAACGGGAATAAAGTGAGCGGATTTAGTCAATTGGTCCACTACTACCCAAATAGAATCATTGCCGGCCTGTGACCTCGGCAAACCCATAACAAAGTCCATTGAGATATCTTCCCACTTCCAAACTGGTACATCTAGCGGTTGTAACTGGCCGCTCGGTCTTTGGTGTTCCGCCTTAACCTTTTGACAAGTTAAGCACCGAGAAACAAATTCGGCCACCTCGACCTTCATCCCAGGCCACCAATACATTAACTTCAAGTCTCGGTACATCTTGGTGGATCCCGGATGTACAGAGTACTGACTCCTATGAGCTTATTCTAATACTTGCCTTTTGATATCATCATCATCAGGAACACAAATCCTCCCATTAAAGCAAATCATGCCGTCACTATCCTCAGTAAAATTTGGCGATCCTCTCTGAGACTGTAACTTCATATCAGCTCCTTGAGCTACACGGATTTGTTCCCTTAGCACACTGGCTATCCGTATATGCCGCAATACTATGCGGTCCCTCTTTCTTGCCACCTTGAGCTTCAAGTCTTTGAATGACTCCAACAAGGTCATCTCGTGAACCATTAATCTTGCTGTGTGGATAGACTTCCTGCTCAGAGCGTCTGCTACCACATTGGCTTTCCCAGGGTGATATTTCAAATCGAAGTCGTAGTCCTTCAAAAATTCGGTCCACCTTCTCTGTCTGTTATTCAACTCCTTTTGGTCAAACAGATACTTTAAGCTCTTGTGATCACTAAAAACTTTGAAACGAGAACCGTAAAGGTAGTGTCTCCAAATTTTCAGTGCAAACACAATAGCCGCCAACTCTAGGTCATGAGTTGGGTAATTTCGTTCGTGAGTCTTCAATTGCCTAGATGCATAAGCCACAACGTGTTGATTCTGCATGAGAACACATCCTAAACCCTTCCCAGATGCATCACTGTAAATCTGAAATCCCAATGACGGATCCGGAAGAATTAGGATTGGAGCAGAAGTTAACTTTTCTTTCAATCCAAGAAAACACTCTTCACAATCGGCATCCCAAGTAAACGGTTGACCCTTGCGAGTCAATCGAGTAAGCGGAAGTACTAGTTGTGAAAAACCTTCAATGAATCTTCTATAGTAACCAGCTAGACCCAGAAAGCTTATGATCTCAGTCACTGACGTCGGTCGTTCCAAATTCAACATTGCTTCCACCTTGCTAGGATCAACTGCAACCCCTTCCTGGGAAATCACATGACCCAAGAACTTCACTTCGGACATCCAAAAGTCACATTTTGACGGTTTAGCATAGAGTTTCTTTTCTCGGAGTACTCCTAGGACAAAGCGGAGATGCTGAGCATGCTCCTCAACTGATTTTGAGTAAACCAAGATATCATCAATAAAGACGACTACAAACTGATCTAGGTAGGAATGAAACACTCTATTCATATAATCCATGAATACGGTTGGAGCGTTAGTCAATCCGAAGGGCATCACCACAAACTCGTAGTGTCCGTACCTCGTACGAAAAGCAGTCTTCGGAATGTCTAAGGCTCTTACCCTAATTTGATGGTACCCTGACCTTAGATCAATCTTGGAGAAAAATTTAGCACCTCGGAGTTGGTCAAGTGGATCATATATCCTTGGTAATGGATACTTGTTCTTGATACTGATTTTATTCAGCTGACGGTAGTCTATGCACAATCTCATGCTTCCGTCCTTCTTCTTGACTAGCAATACCGGAGCACCCCATGGAGAAGCACTCGGTCGAATAAACTTCTTGGAGATTAATTCCTCAAGTTGGGACTTCAATTCCTTCAGTTCGAGAGGGGACATCCTATAAGGTGCTATGGATATTGGCCCCGCACCAGGCGCCAAATCTATAGAGAATTCTATCTCTCGTTCTGGAGGCAAAGAGGAAACTTCCTCAGGAAAAACATCTAAGAATTCATTAACAACTTGAATAGACGATAAATCCAAATCAGCTTCAGTTGATGTAGACAAAATAACAACAAAAGCTTCCGCACCTTGGAATAGAGACTGGCTGGCTGAAGCGAATGAAATAACACCATCATCTGCAGGTAGTGAAGGTTCCGCTACTTCAGAAGGAAAATTAATTGCACGATTGAAATAGTCAATAGTAATGTGGTTGGAAGTCATCCAATTCATTCCCAAAACGATCTCCATCCCCCTCATAGGCAAACAGATAAAATCATCAACAAAATCCTTGTTTCCTATCGTGAGCAGACAGATAAGGCATAATGATTGGGTTCGCACACGACCCTTTGCAGCAGTAAGGATAGTTATTGGCTCGGATATAGGAGATACTATTAATCCTAATCGTTCAGCACATGCTTCTGAGATAAAGCAATGAGTAGCACCAGAGTCATACAAAATATTAACAGTTTGATTAAAGAGAGAACCTGTACCCCTTATAAGGTTATCAACTGGTTTGATGGTCTTAGCATCCAAAGTGTTGACTCAAGCTTGTCTAGGAGCATCAGGAGACTCCAAGAAAGCTTTCCTTGACGGGCAATTATTAGCATAATGGCCCACTTCTTTGCAAAGGTAACATTGGTTCGGTCCCACCTGGCATTTACCTTTATGATATTTCTTGCACACATCACACCGGTCATATCTTGCAGAGTCTTTTGACTGAACTCGTTTCCCCTTATCTGAATTCCCTTTATACCTCTGGTTTGAAGAAGCTGGCTCATTACCCTTCTTCTTATCTTTCCAGAAATCTTTCCTCTCAGCATACATTCTTTTAAGATCGCTCTCCGCGGAATAAGCTTGTTGAACCAAAGCAGGATAAGTGGTCATGGAATAAGAACTGAGACCTTGATTCACATCGCCTCTAAGACCTTGTCTGAACATCACCATTTTCCACTTATCATCAGGAGCGGTGGTCCCCAATTCATAGAATTGTGACAACCTCTCAAATTTTGCAGCATATTCTCCAACCGTCATGTCTCCTTGTTTCAAACTCAGAAATTCCATCTGTTTGGCAAGTCTTTGGGAGTCGGGAAAATAATGACCCAAAAACAGTTCCTTGAAATTACTCCACTCAAGAGGAGTTCCTTGATTTTGAAGCATTCTACGAGCGTTAACCCACCAGGTGTGGGCATCCTCGTCCAGAGCGTTAGCAGCACAAGTTACTTTTTCTCCTTCATTGCATTGCAAAGTATCAAAGATCCGTTCCATGGCATCCACCCAGAAATGGGTTTTCATTGCCTCGGATCCTCCTTTGAAGGTTGGGGGTTTCATCTTCAGAAACCGAAAATACACCCTGTTGGGATCCTCAGTTGTTGGTACATTGACTGGCTCAGCTGGTTGTGGTTGAGGCATCTGATGCATCTGCTGCATTTGAGCCATTTGAGCCATCTGTTGCTGTTGCATTAGCATCATGTCATTCATCATCTTCTGCTGAGTCTCGATGATATTCTGCATCCATTCTTGATGAGGATCAACAGGTGGGTTTCTCCTACCTCTTCCAGCCATGATTCTGCGAAGTATGCACAAAGTATTAAGTTGATCAGGCTCAATGTCTAATAGAATACTAAGAAAAATCAGACTTAGAAGACGTAAAAGACTCTTAACATCTAAGTCCGACTAGGTCGAACCGCTCTGATACCAAATGTCACACCCCGGTATTTCTAACATGTAGAGACACCGAAAGTGCACAGATGCGGAAATTCAGAGGACACAGTTCCTGTTTAAGCATTGGACATACAAACTTTTTCTGAAATAAACACATAGTCGGAAATAACATTACTTCGTAAAATAGAAGTACATCGGTTCCATACCGAACGGATTACAATATCCAAGTCCAAAAACCAAACAGAAACATAAAGCGGTTCGTATAACTCATAACCAATACAAGTTTATACAACCAAAAGAACAACAAAAGAACCAAGGATGAATATGACTAAGTCTTCAGCACCTCCAAGAATATATCAACTACTCGTGCACAATAGTCTTCCTTTTTCCCTGCTTCTCTGAAAAACAACAAATATGGATAGGGTGAGATAACAATATCTCAGTGAGTCCTACCGTGCCCCCTCACTGACACTCGGTTCAATTTATTAAACCGTTACAACCAATGTTGACATAACAATGTCTTATCTTTTAATCGAATTGCCGACTGCACAACGACTGCTAATCCCGGCGAATTCGTGTTCTTAAACTCTTAATCGAATTGCCGACTGCACAACGACTGCTAATCCCGGCAAATTCGTGTTTTTAAGCTTAGCACAAAGTCTTATTTATTAATCGAATTGCCGACTACACAACGACTGCTAATCCCGGCAAATTCGTGTTTAACCTTAGCACAAACCGGCTGCACAACGCCTGCTAATCCCGGTAACTCGTGAATTGACCACGCCAAAACACATTCAGGGCCTAGGGTGATGGCTCATGACTTCCCTTCCTAGTATGCTACTTGTCGGGTCGTCACCCAACGCGATACATATGACAATACGCATCAAATTCTCGGGAGTTAGATAATTTATATCTTTTCGATCACCAAAGGATCAATCATAAAAGTTCATTAGATAATTTATATCTTTCGATCACCAAAGGATCATCCACATAGTAGTTGGATAAACAATATCCATATCGATCTATAATCTGTTTTGAGGAATTCATAAATTAGGCCTCCGGCATTATAATCATATTCAATTGACATATATAAACATATATATTCAGTCAGTCCATCAGTCGGTGTACTCACACGCGTACTAGGGTTTCGGTTTTTCGATCAGATAGGCTTTCAAAGCTCTTTTTCAAAATCATGAGTTTGAACAAGCAAAATAAGGTTTTCAGTAAGGCAATTCCCTTTTAAATGATTGAGAAAGAGATTAGAAAAGGTTCGGAATCAAACGGAGCGACAAAACGAGAAAACGGAAGTCGGTAACAGAACCTCACGCACGGTCCGTGCCCAGGGGCGCACGACCCGTGCGTGATGCACTTCAATTAAATTTCCAACCCGAAGGGAGCGCACAATCCGTGCCCAAAGGGCGCACGACCCGTGCGTCCCGTTTTATGTTCCAATTCATCCAACCCGAAGCAGGCGCACGATCCGTGCCCAGGGGCGCACGGTCCGTGCGACCTGTGTCTGTTACCAGAATTTCACATATTTCTCAATTTCGCTCTCCGTTCTCGTCCAATTCGATTTCTAATTTCAATCACCTGAAACCCAGAAAATTCCCAGAACATATTTCCAGTATATAATCACAATTAGAATCGTTTCGAAATCATCTATAATTTCACAAATTCTGGAAATTCGTTTTAAAGTGGATTCGATCCTTTAATCGTTCAAAAACTGGGATTTTGACACAGCACCACACATAATTATTCAAAGTCACAAAACGTCCCTAATCGTGAGTAGAACTCACCGTTACACCGAAGTCCGAGAGTTGGGTCGAGAGACGAAATCGTCGAACCGAAAACAACGAACTATCCCCGCTAGAAACTGAATTCGAATGAGGTTGGTGGCTTTCTTTCTCTCAACACTGGAACAGCAACCCCATCTCAATGAGTGTTCCTCACAAACTTCCCCCAAATCCAAGTGTAAGGCTAGTACTTCACCTTCAACATCTATAACATAACATCCAACCCATCAACACATAGCTCCACCATTTTCACCACTTGAAGCTTCATGGGGATCAATGGAGATGAGAGAAAGAGTTGGAATCAGGCTCCGAAATTTATACCATTGGAAAGCAAATCGAAAATGGAGTGGGAAAGTGGAAAGAGTACTTACATGCATCCACAAGGTTGGCTTCTCCCTTCTCCTCTTCCTCCTCCACTCGCGCCCTCTCTCCCTCTTCTCTCAACTGTTTTTCTTTCTTTTCTTCAGCTGGAACAAGTGTTTAAATGTGAGGGTTCAGTTGGGTGAATATGGGCTGAGGGTTTAAATGATGGTGAAAAGACCATTTTGCCCTTGGCCAATAAAATGATAGTTTAGGTTTTTTTGAAGATCCCCTTCGGTACAAAACTTTCTCGATTAATCCGGTTCCGATCCGAAATTCCTCAATTCTTTCGGTTCTTAATTAATTATTATCTTCATAATTATATTTTAATAGCTAGGGGGTGTGAAAAGACAGATTTGCCCTTCAGTCCCAAATTCCTCATTTAACTATGAATAGGCCACCCTTTAATGGAGTATAGGTTTCCTTGACAAATTTCTCGACATTTTAATCCCTGAGACACGACCAATTATTCCCACAAATAATTAATCGGTCTTAGGTATCGTAGTACGAGTCTTTAAAAATCAGGGATGTTACATCCTGCATCAATCGTCCACTTCGTACTCGGGTTCTGTATAACAAAATAATCATTATCAAAAGTTATAGAACATTTTAGACTTCGAGTCAGATGACTAACTGATATTAAATTAAATGGACAATTGGAAACAAGAAGAACATGGTCAAGGGGTAAAGATGGAAGAGGAGTGGCTTCACCAATGCCACTCGCTTTAGCTTTTGATCCGTTGGCAACAGTAATGTGATGTGGGGTGTTAGGTTGGGATATTTTTTATAGAAGAGATGGATTACCAGCCACATGATCAGAGGCTTCAGAGTTCACAATATCCAAGAGTCAACAGGTGATGATTGAGAGATACAGACTGAAGAATTACAAGAATGAGCAATTGTTTCCAATGATGAAGCCAGGGAAGCTTTATCTTGCAGGTATGCCTTGTACTCCTCATTAGATAACACATTTTGTTTAATGTTTCTCAGTTCAAAATATTTTCCATTATCATTAGACTGAGTCACATTTGCTGGTTTCTCTGGAAAGCGGCAAAGGGAATAAGACTTGTCTTCAGTATAACCAAGTCTCTTATAGTGAGTGCACTAAGGACAACCTCCACCCAAGAAAAACCGTAAAAGCATAATTCCTTGTCATCGTTTTAGGATAAATGAACCGTACGGATCAAAGACTTATAAATCCAATGCAATTGGTCATTTATAGCGCCTCAACTATTTCGCCACCTTGGAGTGCTCTTAATTTAATTGTGTTCTATTATATATTGTGCATTATTTCGCCACTATGGAGTGCTCTTAATTTAATTGTGTTCTATTATATATTGTGCATTAGGTGTATAGATACTTCTCTTATATATCATTCATTTGGGGAGTCACCTACATCACTAAACTTGATACCACTTGTCATAGGAGCAACTTGGACACCACATCTCCACCCAAAACTTTAAGACATATTAGGTATATGGGTCTCCTATCTTATATATCCTTCATTTAGCTCATTCATAGCTGAACCAACTTACGTGGAATTTTTATCCAACAAATAAAACAATTAATAGAATTTATTTATTTATCAATAAATATCTTGTTTTCCAATTTACATAACAGCAACCTCTAATCCAAACAATACATTTTTCAAACTTCAAATAAATGTCACTCATCTTCTGAAATGCATGCAAAGTCTATAAAACTTCCCAACCGCCTGGTCTACATTGAGGGTCTTCGCAACTCGGCCTATACCCTCCAAAGAGTGTTTTATAGAAGCTCAATCATGTACTTGATATTGTTCCTACCGAAAACATTCTCAAAACTCTTAATTCCTCCGACCCATTTGGTAGCCTCCACCGATTAGGATCTTAACCAACTACCCAAAATCATATAGACTATGAAAAGTTGCCAACTCACCGAGTGATTACAAACGAGTACCGACACGCTCCACATATCGCCACGATGGGATGTCGTCAATAAAGTCGATCCCTTGACGGCCGAGGAGCACAATGAAATCTGTCGCGTGGGAATGACCCTTGAAGTCGAAGTCACATAAGTTTAATTCCAAATTCCAAACGTAACGATTACAAGTTCCAAGGCCAGGAAGGTTACATTTATGATGAAACTTCAAACCCATATCAAGATTGTCTTTGAATTTAATTATTTTTAAGAGAGAGCATAAACAGTGTTTTGTTTGTTTTATGGGAGAAAGGGGTTTATAGGAGATCAATATTATGATAGTGGGTTAAGTTAAGTGGCTAATAACTGGGTTAAGTGGATAATAAGTTATAAGCGAATGATGTATGACGCAAGGGTTTTCGTTGGGTTTGCAAGGGAATATCCTCGAGAGAAATAGCATTACTGAAAAATAAAATACATATTTAATAAAAGTAAACCATTTAAATATTTAATTTAAAAACTAGCAACGAATCAACCAATTTTCCTTACAATTGGAAATATTTCTTATTTTCTAATTCAAACTATCATTTATAAAAAAAAAATTAGAGTTTTCTACCTAAATTGATTTATAGACTCAAAATTAGATATACACTAGAAATCATTTTTGCTATAAAGGAAAGTAGCGGTATATTCGAGTATTCGCACGGGTCGCGCTGTGTTGGTTTTGATAATTGTACTAAAGCTTACTAATTAAAATCTCTAAACTTGTATCGATTTCTCGTACAAGATTAAAACAAAATAAAAATATAGGGATGATTCAGTTTCATACTTTTGATTGAAATGCAAGGGTCATAGACTCACACTCACGGGAAATAAAAAAGCAAGACATTGCTGGCAATTTTTTTGGATCAAATATGTAACATTTCATTGATATAGACAAAGGCCTCTGAAACATGACACATAATGTAAACTCAGCGCTTACAAAGAAAGCACCGACGGGTCCTTTAACGGACAACAACCAAATCAGGTATAGTTGAAACTCCTAACAATTGCATTAATTCCATGAGCAACACCTGAAACAACTTAGGTCGTAATGAGCTAACTTAAATAAAACATAATCAAACCCTAAGCAATCTAATACAGCCAACAAACACAACATGAAACCCTTAGATTCTTCACCATAAGACAAACCAGAAGCACTGCAGCACCATCACCGAAAAATCTATTCCATCAGCAAGCAAAAAATTAGAGTTTTCTACCTAAATTGATTTATAGATTCAAAATTAGATATACACTAGAAATCATTTTTGCTATAAAGGAAAGTAGCGGTATATTCGTGCATTCGCACGGGTCGCGCTGTGTTGGTTTTGATAATTGTACTAGAGCTTAATAATTAAAATCTATAAACTTGATATGTATTAAACTTACGGTAAAGTTATATCGAGAACATGTATTGATTTCTCGTACAAGACTAAAACAAAATAAAAATACAGGGATGAGATACTAAAAGAATTTATGGGAAAAATGTGGTCATAAGATACTAAATTCTTTTAGGCTAAATTATAGTTTTTGTCTCCCTATTTTCAAAAATTCAGACATTTGATCCCCCTATTTTAAAACTTAGACATTTAGTCCCTCTATTTTAAAAAACTCAGAACATTTAGTTCAAAGAGGGATTTTTCATTTTTTTTGCTGAGTTGACTTTCTGCCAAACAAAAAATGCTGATGTGGCTCTCATTAAATGACGTGACACTGTTAAGACTTTTGGCAAGTGTACCAACTGTCGTCGCAAGTAATAAAATACGGTAAGTAACCGGTCGATTCCACAGGGATTGCGCGTTGAAAACAATAGCAAAGTTGCAAATTCTTAGATTGTGAAGGTTTGGTAAAATTGAGTTTCCGAAACAGCGAAATAAAACGTGATTTAACAAGCGAGAAAAAGCGATTAAGGATCGAATCCTCTCCCCTCACCTATCATATGAACTTAACCAATTCAAGTAATTATTCAATTCTAGATTCAATTCACTAAATAAGGTCAAGGACAATTCCTTGTCTCAAGGCCCTTACTACCCTAAGAGTTACCCTAATTCCTTAGGTGAGTCATGCCACAGGGTAATGCATTAAGATCAAGAATTTAAAGGAATTTACATAAGCTACCACATATTCCTATGATGATTACTAGCATGTGATCTAAATACCCAATTTCCAGTTATTGACCCATATTCCTATGTGATCTCTAACCTATATCATCACAATCATCATGTGCAATTGCAAAGCATTGAAACCATAAGTAAATAGACAAGATTAATCGAATAACAACTGAATTGACTAAATACAAGGGTTCACATGATAGGGTTTGGGAGAGTCATCTCTCCCTAATCTAAGCAATTTAGTTACAAATCATCCTAAGAGTAGAAACCAACATCAAAATGAAAACAATCGTAAAGGAAGACATTGGAACCTTCAATCCCTTGTTCCCAAGTGGTGAGAAGGCCCCAAAATCGCACCCTCCAGCTGCTCCAAATTGTGGCTCCGATCCCAAGACGAAGTCCCTGTGAAAAACACTGAAACTGCTTAAAAAACCCTAATTTTCGCTCACCATCGCGACGCGACCCGTGACCATCGCGTCGCGAAATAGCACAGAAAGTCCTGGCTTTGCAAAATTCCTCCTGGTCGCGTCGCGAGCCCTCCTGGTCGCGACGCGATATTGAACAGAATTCAAATCCCTCCATTTTGCTGCATTTCCGGGCATGTGTCTGGTTCGCCGAATGATGCCACAACCATTAGAGGTCTTCAAGTCCAAATTAGCTCCAAAATTGAAGGAATTATTTACAAATGAACTTCCTACTACAATTATCTAAAACTAGACTAAATCCCCGGATAATGACCGTGATACAATGAAAAACCTGCACAATTGGTCCTAAAAATGCCTAACTTACATCATATGATTGAGAGTCAACACAACCCCAAACTTAAACTTTTGCTTGTCCTCAAGCAAACAATCAATTCAGACTGTGGCTGATTTTTCTATTCAGCTGTTACATGTAATACATCAACCTTAAACATATCAGCACATCAACTATCATCATCAACCTAATACAGTGGCAGGACAACTGAATTGGAAATACCGAATCATAAGCAGGCAGCATTCTCAAGTTTCTCTATTGCACACATCTCACCAATGTTTCACTCTTGAGGTGTTTCGGGTATTCACTCAATTCACAGTACCTGCATCATCGTTTCATAGGCTTGACAGAGTTCTATATCAGTCTATACAAATGAAATGCATACACACATTTTGAGGACTTTAAGGGTTATAGCAGGGCTTAGGTAAGGGTGGATAAATTTGGATAAGTAGGTTGCACTTGGAGTTAGGCCTACCTCTCTTTTTGTTATTTTCACTCAATTTACTTGTCACCCATTTTCCCAAAGCATTCAACAAAACAAGAGAAGGATTTTATTTATTTATTTATTTTTTCTGATGTATATATATACATATATTTTTTTTTTCTTTTCTTGTTCCTTCTCTTGTATACCACCCCAAACTTATAATGTTGCTATTCCACGAGCAACCCTAAACTTAAAGATTTCCCCACTCTCACAGCTTTTGTTACCTAACTCCAAGTTAAGAATTAACTAGGCTATGATTTTCAGAAAAACAGCATACAATTTTTAACAATAGGCTCAGAGGGGCTAGCAGAGGGTAAACATTAGTTAGGTGCGGTTTGAAAGGCTCAGGGGTGCCAAAAGAAATGCCTCAGTGTGTATGAAAATCAAATGCAAAAACAATTAAGCACAATGTCAAGTTCTGCAGACTAATGCAGGCAAGGAATACACACAATATATATAAGAACGTGTTTTGGCTCAAACCTCACAGTTGGGATCGTAGAGATGGAACTTGAGAGATGCGGCTCACAGATGATAAAGAACTTCCGCAACTTTTGTCATGACCCCTGCTATTACTTGATGATAGGACTTGACGTGCGAGTGTCAAAAGGAAAAATGCAAACATGCGACCCCAAATGCCACACATCATCACCATTGAAGCTGCTTTAACAAAACAAAAACAAAATATAGGGCAGTGGTGCCTCAATATCACAGAGTAAGTCAAAATTATAGAGTACAGACCAAAGTGCGAAATAGAGTCAAAATAGGGAAAAATACAACCAAAAGTGCAAAATAAAATGTCTGAATAAAAACAAGAGAATGATAAATGAGCCTCCTGCTCAAGGGAATGAAATGTGCTCCTCCAAATACTCATCCCCTGAAAGAAGTGGATCCTGGGGGTCTGGCTGCTGCTCTGCATGGTGTGCTGATGAAGATGCGCCATCTGCTCTATTCTCCGCCATGTACTCCTGGGCAGCCTGGTGGACTCTAGCTGATGCCAGGTAAGATGTGTCTAAGCCCTGCTGCTGTAGTAGCATCGACGTCCCACACCAGTTGGCCATCTGGAGGTCATACTGGAAGGAAGGGTCGGTGCCATACAGCTGTCTGTAGGATGGGCCTGCTGGCTGCTGCTGTGTTGGAGGTGCCGGCTGTTGTGGTGGAACTGCATCATCCATGGGCCCATCAGGCTGCTTCATAATCCAAGCGGCAGTGATAGGTTCCCTGGGATAAACTAGCAAGTCGTCCGAGTATTCAGGACACCCCTATTGTGAACACAAGGCATGAATCACAGAGGCATGCCCCAATCTGGCCCTCGAACATCTGACAATCTCAGCTATGCTCTCAGAAATAGCTCTGCCCCTCATGATAGCCAATAATCCCATGGCCACTTTGACCTTCACATCTGTAGAGTTAGAACAGGATATGATCGACTGATTGAAAAATGCATTCCAGGCCTTTGGGATTGGCTTCAGTCCCATGTTGCAGAAACGGCGTGGAAGGTGCTGGGATGGGGCCCATTGTGCCCCCGGACGACACAACTCTCTCAAAGTCCTCTCATAATCAATGCTCCTAGGATCAACTGTAACGTGGCACATAGCACAGTACTCCTCTGTAGGTAGCCCCAACAGGCTGTTGATGCTATCTGCGGAGTAGGACACAGTCTTGCTTCTAACATAGACGGATGTAGACCTGTCCTGCTCCTCGTCCCAATAGGCGTTTGAGTAGAACTCCCTGACCAGGCTCTGGTTAGTCTGCTTAATTCTTGCATTGAATGGAAGCCACCCCAACTCCCGCAGTGTGGAAGTGATAATCGGAAACTCATTTGTGGAGAGGTCAAAGGCCCTCTCCGGATTGATCTTCTTGCCCTTGACAACATGCTGGTACCTCTCCTCGTGTATGGGGGACCTGAATCTGTCAACCTCTGATGGTGTGGCCCCCCTCCTCTTCCTAGATGTGCCGGTCCTTGCTCTTTTGTCCATGCCAGCACTTGTTTAACAAAATTTCCTGCAGCCAATAACCAGAACCCAGTCCAAATGGTTAGGTCTCGGTGGGTCCCGGGTGTGGGCCCCACTCCAGCAGAGAAAAATAATCAACAGCCAAAACATAGTTTCTGGACTCAAAGTCATCTACCCTAAGGTTGGGAATATGTGCAAAATTAGGACCAGGCCAGCAACCCCAAAACAGACTTCACTTAGACAATTCCACAAACATTTGGATTGCTTAGCCAAAACTCGTTGGAGCAATTTCACAAACACTTGGTGAACACCAAAAACTTCATTGAGGCATTTTAACAAACACCTCATATACAATCAAAATCAACAAGAATCCAACCCCAATTCGATTAACAAAGCCCCCTAATTCAGAAATAACAGCAAGCATGCAATGTAGAAGGGTGGGGGACAACAATTCAACTCCTAATTATGCCCCAAACTCACAATTCGTGTCCCCCCAAATCACCTAAAACTAAAGAAGAAAATTGAAAATTAAAGATGGAGATGGAGGAGAATCGTTACCTGGAGATGTAGACAAGGAAGAATCCGTGTGAAAGTGTGCAAATTCACCACCAATTAAGAGCAAAACAGTAATGGGGGGGATGGGGGAATGGCGCACCAGAGAAGAAAAAAAGGGTAAATTTTGAAAAAATTTGCTTTGTGTTCGAACTGTCTAGTTTCTGGGCTAAAAAACGTTGCATCGCGACGCGGCCCGTGTGCTTCGAGTCGCGAAATTACACGAAAACCGTTTTCTTGAAAAATTTTCAACCCATCGCGACGCGACATCACTAGTTCGCGACGGGAAATAAACCAGAAACATTTTTTCTTTGAAATTACTTCCCTTTCGCGACACGAACTTGACCGAACACAGAAATTTTCTTCTCATGCCTAAGACTAACAGCAAAATAAAGTGAATTAAAGACTTAAATTGAAATTGAATTAAAGACTTGGTACCTCAGTGGGTTGCCTCCCACTCAGCGCTTCTTTAACGTCACTACCTTGACGGTTCAGAAGATGTCTCACATTGGCCCAGGTGGAGCCTTTGGCTTCTTAAGTGCCCCATTCACAACTCCTTCAGATTTTTCTCCATTGAATTTCCAGCTAGGCTCACCCACCACTTCTTTTAGATCCACCCACTCGCTTGGTGACTTATCTGGTGGCGAGTGGATGTGCATTCTGTTTTTAGCTTTGGGGTTGGGTGCCTCAACACTATAGCACCCTTCCTTTTTCTCATCCTTTCTTGCTGCCTTGATCACCTTTAGGGTTACCTCTTCTTCTTGCACTCTCAGCTTCACAGTCCCATCTACCACATCTATGACAGCTCTACTGGTGGCTCGGAAGGGTCTTCCCAAGATGAATGCGATGTCATTTTCCCCATCCATTGAACTCTTGACCTCAGTGTCACCATCCAAACGCAGAATCACAAAATCTACCGGGAAGAGGAATTTTCCCACCTTTACTAAGACATCCTCCACAATACCATAAGGATGCCTTATTGACCTATCAGCCAGTTGTAGGGTCATGTGAGTTGATTTGACTTCACCTCCCCCAAGCTTTCTCCACATTCCCAAGGGCATTAGGTTTATGCTTGCCCCCAAGTCACAGAGGGCCTTATCTATAGTGACATCACCAATTGCACAGGGAATGGTGAAGCTTCCTGGATCCTTCAGCTTAGGGGGAATTTTGTTTTGAATGATAGCACTGCACTCCTCTGTTAACGCTACCGTTTCATTCCCCTTTAACTTTTTGTTTTTGGTCAATAGCTGTTTCATGAACTTCGCATAGACCGGCATCTTTTCCAGGGCTTCAGCAAAAGGTATATTGATCTGGAGGCTTCTGAACACCTCCATGAACTTAGAGAACTGCTCATCCTTCTGATTTTTCTTGCTTACCTGAGGATAGAGCAGTTTCATGTATGATGGGGTTTCTTTGGGTTCCACCTGAGGGTTGTCCTTCCCCGCTCCCTCACTCTTTTCATTTGCTTCCTCACTAAGCACCTTTTCTTTCTTTTTCTTTTCCCGGGGCTTGGTTACTTCAGACGGTTCCAACTCCCTACCACTTCTCAGATAGATGGCATTGCAATTCTCCTTCCTCGGGTTATCCACAGTGTTGGCAGGAAAGCCACTTTTGGATGTCTCTGCAAGTTGCTTCGATAACTGACCAATCTGTACCTCCAAAGTTTTCATTGATGCTTCATGGTTTTTCTCCATGTTTTTCATTACCTGCTCTTGAGCTTGGAAGGTATTTTTGGTCATCTGCATAAACTGTGTCAATGCATCCTCTAACCGAGAAGGTGGTTTCTGTTGTTGATTGGCAGGTGCCTGAGACTGTTGTTGGTTGGAACTTGTGCCTTCATTATTATTCTTCCGAGAAAAGTTGGGATGATTCTTCCACCCTGGATTGTAGGTGTTAGAAAATGGATTCCCTCCTTGTCTTTGGAAGTTTCCCATATAGTTGGCCTGTTCCAATGCTTTAGCTGCACAATCACCTTCGTGGGATTCCCTACCACAATAATTGCACCCGCCTGCTTGCACTGCTTGTACTGTTGCTGGAGCTTTGGAACCTACTTCACACGCTGCCGCTAATTGCTTAGTGAGAGCCTCGATTTGCATGGACATTAGTTTCTGTTGGGCTAACACCGCGCTGTTTGAATCAAGCTCCAGCACACCTTTCTTTCCTATAGCCCCCCTATCATTTTGGATCCTGTACTCATTGGAAGCCATGTCTTCAACCAACTGTTTGGCTTCTTCCCACGTCTTGGTACCTAGGGATCCTCCCGCTGAGGCATCCAACATCATTCTTGTTTGTGGTCTCAGCCCATGGCAAAAAGTTTGTAACTGTAGGAAATCTTCTATGCCATGGCCGGGACACTTCTTGAGTAATAGCTTGAATCGTTCCCAAGAATCATACAACGATTTGGACTCTCCCTGTGTAAAATTGGAGATATCAGCTCTTTTCCTTATGAACTTGGAGATTGGGAAGAATCTCTCCAAGAACTTGTTCTCGAGGTCATTCCAAGTGTTGATTGTCCCTGGGAGAGTGTTCAGCCAATCCTTGGCCCTCCCTGTGAGAGTGAAAGGGAACAGCCGGACCTTCTTTGCACTATCGGTTACTCCCTCAGGATGTGTAGTCCCACATATCTCGTAGAATTGAAACAAGTGCTGATTAGGGTCTTCGGCATCCGACCCAGAGAATTGCTCTGATTTCAGGGCCGTGAGCACAGAGGATTTGATATCAAACTGGGCCACGCCCACTGGTTGAAATGCTAATGCCTGGGCGCCCTGATTCCTTCGCCCGAAATCACCCAAAGTACGTCTCGGTGGAGGTGGGGATGGAATTCCAGCTATTTCAACAGCAGAAACTGAATGTACCTGTGTCTCTACCTCTGCTTGTTGCTTAGCTAGCCTT
This sequence comes from Astragalus membranaceus, assembly GCA_039519185.1. Taxonomy (NCBI): domain Eukaryota; kingdom Viridiplantae; phylum Streptophyta; class Magnoliopsida; order Fabales; family Fabaceae; genus Astragalus; species Astragalus membranaceus. The sequence continues at coordinate 123,944,860 of CM076846.1, forward strand.
GCTTTCTTTCGATTTGCCCTTGCTAACTTTTCGATCTCTGGGTCACACAATAGTTCTTGCGGGCCCTTACTCCGCATACACAAATCCCTGAAACACTAAGCAAACCGTTAAAAAGTCCGAGCAAATCATTAGGTAGTAAGGATCAAATAACTCAAATAACTAAAAGGTATGACAAAATGTAAACTAAACTCTAAGAATCAACTCGTTTGCCTTGTTGACAACGAAATCAACAATCCCCGGCAACGGCGCCAAAAACTTGTTAAGACTTTTGGCAAGTGTACCAACTGTCGTCGCAAGTAATAAAATACGGTAAGTAACAGGTCGATTCCACAGGGATTGCGCGTTGAAAACAATAGCAAAGTTGCAAATTCTTAGATTGTGAAGGTTTGGTAAAATTGAGTTTCCGAAACAGCGAAATAAAACGTGATTTAACAAGCGAGAAAAAGCGATTAAGGATCGAATCCTCTCCCCTCACCTATCATATGAACTTAACCAATTCAAGTAATTATTCAATTCTAGATTCAATTCACTAAATAAGGTCAAGGACAATTCCTTGTCTCAAGGCTCCTACTACCCTAAGAGTTACCCTAATTCCTTAGGTGAGTCATGCCACAGGGTAATGCATTAAGATCAAGAATTTAAAGGAATTCACATAAGCTACCACATATTCCTATGATGATTACTAGCATGTGATCTAAATACCCAATTTCCAGTTATTGACCCATATTCCTATGTGATCTCTAACCTATATCATCACAATCATCATGTACAATTGCAAAGCATTGAAACCATAAGTAAATAGACAAGATTAATCGAATAACAACTGAATTGACTAAATACAAGGGTTCACATGATAGGGTTTGGGAGAGTCGTCTCTCCCTAATCTAAGCAATTTAGTTACAAATCATCCTAAGAGTAGAAACCAACATCAAAATGAAAACAATCGTAAAGGAAGACATTGGAACCTTCAATCCCTTGTTCCCAAGTGGTGAGAAGGCTCCAAAATCGCACCCTCCAGCTGCTCCAAATTGTGGCTCCGATCCCAAGACGAAGTCCCTGTGAAAAACGCTGAAACTGCTTTTAAAACCCTAAATTTCGCTCACCATCGCGACGCGACCCGTGACCATCGCGTCGCGAAATAGCACAGAAAGTCCTGGCTTTGCAAAATTCCTCCTGGTCGCGTCGCGAGCCCTCCTGGTCGCGACGCGATATTGAACAGAATTCAAATCCCTCCATTTTGATGCATTTCCGGGCAAGTGTCTGGTTCGCCGAATGATGCCACAACCATTAGAGGTCTTCAAGTCCAAATTAGCTCCAAAATTGAAGGAATTATTTACAAATGAACTTCCTACTACAATTATCTAAAACTAGACTAAATCCCCGGATAATGACTGTGATACAATGAAAAACCTGCACAATTGGTCCTAAAAATGCCTAACTTACATCATATGATTGAGAGTCAACAGACACCTCACTCAGCTTGCACACATCATTTAATGATGCCACATGTACTTGCCACCTCATTATTTATTTAATAAAATATAACAATATTAATATTAAAAACAAATTAAGAAAACTAAAATTAAATTAAAATCCAAAACACTATCTTCTTCCTCTTCATCGCTCCTTTTCTTCTCATCTTCATCTCTCTTCTTCTTTCCATCAATCAACAACAAATGTCAGATATAAAATAATCTTTTCTTCTTCTAATGATTGAAACGCATGCATAAAAAAGTTCAATAACAATGTTTCTTCTTCTTCTCAAATGAACCCAGCAATCAAACCCTATTGTTTTGTGTTCTTCTCAAATCAAACCCAGAAAATAACATTCTGAAACATTTGAGTGTTGATCGCACGGACGATTCTTGCTGACGACGACGAGTTCGCAGGCGGCGGCGACGCAAAGAACGGGACGGACGCACTTACCGTCGGCGAGGAGAGAGTAACGCATGGCTTCGTGAACCTTGCGAGGTTTCGTGAGACTTTTGAAGAGATCGAAGTTTGGGATCTGGATCTGTATCAGTAATATTTGATGGAATGGCTTACTTACGGTTTGTGGGATCTGGATTTGTTTTTAATTTGTAAACTTAGATTTCATTGTAATCTATATTTTATCCTTCACTACTTCTCATCCTTGTACCAATGCTGCAACAACAACATGAACGACAAAAAATCGATGAATTGTAAGGGAGTAATTTGGGGCTGCTTTAGTAATAACCCTAAAAGTGGGTTTTTTAATGTTGGAAAGAGGAGCCGCAGAGGGATTGGGAATTTGATGCTGACAGCTAACATGGTGAACGGAATCAGATGGGTTAGGAAGATGGAGAGGTGTGTTTCTGGTTGTGTTTGACGTGGTGAGTGGAACACGTTTGTTTTAAAAGTTGTTGTGGTGGTGGGTAAGAGTCGTTGTAGAAGGGTAGTTGTGGTGGTGGAGGGTGTTGAAGGAGCCCAAAGGTGTTTATCGGTGGAGGGTATTGTTGTTTTTCGTTTCTGCTGGTGAGGGAAGATTGTTTTTTTTCAATTATATTTTAATTATTTTAATTATTATAATTAATAATATATGATGTGGAATATAAATGTGACATCATTAAATGATCTGTGCAAGTTGAGTCAGCTGCCACATCATTTAATGAGAGCCACGTCAGCATTTTTTGTTTGGTAGAAAGCCAACTCAGCAAAAAAAATAAAAAATCCCCCTTTGGACTAAATATTCTGAGTTTTTTAAAATAAAGAGACTAAATATCTGATTTTTAAAATAGGAGGATCAAATATCTGAATTTTTGAAAATAGAGAGATGAAAACTATAATTTAGCCATTCTTTTGTAACCCATAAATCAATGGCCATAAAATAATGGTGCAACTTTACACTGCCACAGTAACCACCCTTTTTCCGTCTTTATTCATCCACTTCAGTGACACTGTGCTTTCGAATTGAGAGAAGTAGCTTTTTGGATTGCTGAATCAGAGGAAGAGGAGAAAGGGCTCTATTATGTAAGTACAGTAACTATATTCTCTCTTTTCCAGACTTTCTTTAGATACCCAATTACCCATTATTCCATGTATGAACAACCTAAATATTCATATGATAGAACATTAAAAAAAATCCATCTTCCTGGAGAAATTTGTCTCGGCATGCAAAGAAGATAATAGAATTGTATTTCAGATTTAGCCAATTCTACAAGGAGAAATTTTCCTGGATCTTCCTCATTTTTCTTCTAACTTTAACTGAGTTTACTGTTATTCTGTTTGCAGATTTAGCTGACTTGTCTGATTTTCTGACTTTTTTCATCATTAGAAATTTTTACTTGTCTACTCGAGTGGTGTTTTCCTGAAAACTGAAAATTTGAAGTTGGTCCTGAAGATCAATTTTTTTTCAAGAGAATCTCTAAAAGCATAATTGAATGATGAATAGATGATTGCTTGATTAGCAAACTCATTGTTTGTTTGACAAAAAAAAACTCATTGTTTGTTACTTCTTCTGGGATGTAAGCTCAAGAGGGCTATAGAGGAAATGTCTGGAAGGATGCCTTGTTGACTCTGGGTGGAAGAAAGAAAGCTTTTTTTACAATTTAAACGAGTTATTAGCCAATTTGGTTCCTGAAATTTCCTAAAAGTTTAATTTAGTCCCTAATATTTACAATATATCAACTTAGTCCCTTATTTTTGCTTAAGTGTACAATTTGTGAAATTTCAGGGACTTAATTGACTAATAACTCCAATTTTGAACTATAGAAAAAAGATGATTTTCATTTTTGTTTTCATAATTTTGTTATGGAAGCTGTAAAGCACACATTAGTTGTTTGAACTCTCATTCGGACTACTAATGATGCTGTGAGGAGATACTGAACTTCTATCCAAAATTTTGTTATTGGAAGTTTGAACAATGACTAGTGACTATGCTTTTATCGAAAACAGGATTAGTTGGTATATTGGCAAGGTGTAAATGTTTTAGTTGCTTTGCCTTAATCGGCTGAAGAATCATTCAAGGATACAGTTAAGTGTACTAGAAGAATTTATTTAGAGAGTGGTAACAATAAATCAGAAAGATGGGATCTTTTGTGGGTCATATTTTGCCAGGAACCTTATTTCTTCTAGTTGGAGTGTGGCATATATGGGGCTCTGTGGTGAGATATGCATCAAGTCCTAAAACATTCCGAGTCCGGGTCTGGAATCCTGTACCAGGGGTTGCTGGGAGGCTCAAGCACTTAGAACTCTATGTTATTTCAATTGGTGCTTTCATTGACTTGTGCGTTGAGCTCTTGATTGCTACACAACTCAAGTTTTTTGTAGGTGGAATCTTGAATTCCACTTACTTGAATAACTTTGAGCACTCAGGGATGCTTCTAATGTTTTTCATCTTCGGTGTTGTTACTCTACTCGCAGAAAGGACAAGGTTTGTGTTGTTGTTGTTATGTTTCCCCAGCCTTTTCTTGTTTAAAAAGGGAAATGATGTTAAGTGTGAAGTTTTGCCAATAAAAAAGTTGGTTCGGATTGATTCAGTAAATAAACTGGTAAGAGATATTGATAACAGCAAAAATTCATGTGTCCCGTAAAGTTTCACTGCTTAAATTTCATAGTGAAACTTGTTTTACGGAGACTCCAATGATCATGCATACTTTCCTGTAGCTGTCTTTCTAATTCCTGTGGTTGTTACAATCAAGAAACTAAATTTTCCAATTTTTGTTCATTAAAATCTGCATCCGTGTGAATTTATTTGTTCTCCGTGGGTTCCCTTTCTCTTAGTCAACTAGATGTTTTGTTCTTAAGCCATGTGCTCTCTCCGGTATTGAAGCTGAAAGTTGATGTTTTTGTGCTAAACAATATGTTGTTTGCCTGGCTTTTTTTGTTCATTGTCCTCAAGTGCTCAAGTGTTAATGCTTTCAAAAGTTATTAATCCTTAGGTTGAAACAGATATAAGATTTAATACCTTATGTCATTATTTTCATGAGGAAAGTAATGCATATTTCATGCACATAATGGAAATTGGTTCTCAAATGTCTGATACTCCTCGGTTTGTTCATTTTTCCCATACCAATGCTTTACTAAGCCCTTACTTTATTGGTTGAAGTACTAGTATCAGAAAATATTTTCTGTTTTCATTTTCTTATTTCATTAAACACAAGTTGGCATTTTGTAATTACGCGGAAATGACATCAAAAAATATTGTTCTCAAACTGAAGAATATTTATTTGTTAAGCAATGATCATGATTTTATAGGCTATGAAGCCTAATAGTTTAAATATATTGTTATTTATTTGTTCATTACCATTAAAATAAATTAATATGTCTTAATTTGTCCTTAAACCATTGTTATTTATCTTCCTACTCTAATTTCATCTTGTTATGCAGATATCTTCCCTTGCCAGAAGGTGCTCTTTGTTTGATTGCTGCCACAGCATTCAGTGCAGAGTATCTTCTATTTTACTTTCACTCAACAACACATAAAGGCCTGGAAGGCTATTATCATGTCCTCCTTGCCTTCCTGATTGGGCTTTGTGTTTTATCTTCAATTGCTGGAGCCCTTTTGCCAACCAGTTTCCCAGTTGATTTGTGTAAAGGCATTGCTATAACACTGCAAGGAATCTGGTTCTATCAGACAGCCTTTGTTCTTTGGGGCCCCATGCTACCCACTGGTTGTCGGCTCAAGGACAGTAACGTCACATGTCATTCAAATGAGAGTGAGGTTCGCGGCGAATTGCTCGCTAATCTTCAGCTCTTTGTTGCAGTCCTTGTTGTTCATGCAGGAACTATAGCATCCTTTGGCTTTGCAGCTTCAAGATATGGGAATTCTGCAGAACTTGCTCTCAATTCAGGCTTTAACTAGAGGAACACTAAAGTAGGCCATGGTATTATGATTCCATTTATTATTATTGTTTGTAGTGAATGCTGCCATATATTGGCAGCCTAGATTTTTTTGTATAATTGTTAAATTCTGTAAATCCTTGATGTTTTTTCCCTAAGGAGGGTTTTGCATCAGAAGGTTTTAACGAGGCGCCATATCCCTTTCTTTAAATAAATAAAAACTAAAGAAAACATAGAGATTTTCAAGTTTCATGTTACAAAGCCCTCATACCATCTTAGAGTTTGGTTTCGTCTATGTCAACCCTACAAAAGCAGCTTATAAGGTGAGAGATGTCTCTCACTCATATACACTTTTTTCAAGCCATACCACATTCAATGTCGGACTCTCAACCCTCCACACCTAGGACTTGACAACTGGAGCTTACTCGAGTGGCCTAGTAGTGGGTGGGTCAACTGAACATGAATAAACTCTTATACCATATTAAATTCTATAAATCCTAATTCTAGCTATAGAAAACATAGAGAGTGAAATTTAATTCTTTGTTGGAATCTTTCACTGATTTCTTAATGCACAGGTATTTAAAGGGATCTAACTAACTGACTTGTCAATTAGTTAGTTACACGGATGGACGAGAAATTATCGGCTACAGTGCCGTGTAGGTGTGAGATCCAACTAACTATCTTGAGTCTTGAGAGTGTCTATTTCCCTTGATAATCTTAAGAGTCTTCAACTCCTCTTTGGCGCCAAAATGCCACTCCCTCCCCCCCCCCCCCCCCCCATTTTTTCGTTTTTCGTTTTTTTTTCACTTTTAACAGTACATTAAAATTTAGTGAAAAAATTGGATCTATAAATATATGAAGTTTGTTCCCTGATAATCGATTTGGTGAAAAATGAAAAGTGTAATGCTAGCCAGTGTGTTTTGAGGTACTTTAGAGTCTAAAAAAAAATTAGTTGTTCACATACGCAAAATTTGTTCCTCAATAAAGTACGATGCTAAGTAGTGGTTTTTTTGGATGCTTTAGTGTTCGCAAAAAAATCCAACTATTCAAATATGCAAAATTTGTGTCTTAAAACCCGGTTTGGTGAAAAAAAATCGTAACAAAATACGTAAAGTGTGATGCTAAGCAGCGTGTTTTGAGATACTTTAGTGTTCGAAAAAAATTTAACCGTTCAAATACTCAAAGCTCATTTCTTAATGTCAATTTTTTTTTAATTATTCGAATACGCAAAGTTTTTTACTCAGTGATCGACTTGGTGAAAAAAAAATTTCAAAACAAAATATGTAAAGTGCGATGCTAAGTAGTGTCTTTTTTGATGCTTTAGTGTTCGTAAAAAAATCAACTATTCAAATATGCAAAGTTTCTGCCTAAATAACCGATTTGATGAAAAAAATATATAATTTCATGACAAAATACGTAAAGTGTGATGCTAAGCAGCATGTTTTGGGGTACTTTAGTGTTCGGAAAAAAATTTAACCGTTCAAATTCTCAGAGCTCATTCGTTAATAACCGATTTGGTGGAAAAGAAAATTTGTGACAAATATACACACACTCTATTTTAGTTTTTAAGTTTGTAATTGGTTTATTTTATTACACAATTTTTTTTTTAATTCATACTTAACTTGCAGCACGGGTCACGTCGGTAGTAATAATGTAAAAATGGACGTGTCATTGTGCGATGAAATGGTTTTTAGGAGTCAAATATAAAATAAATACTTCTTGGGAAATATCCTCTTGAAAGAAGATATTGTGCGATCCCTATCTACCAAGATTTTGACTTTTGGTTTCCACATACAAATCATTGAATTCCCCTCTTTATGGACAACTTCGTAGTTCATGAAGGAGCGCATAGGAGAGGCGAATTGCAGGTTTGTGTATGAATCTAATGAAAGATTTTGAAGGCTTTCTTTCTTCTTCTTCTGATCTATTTTCTTGTTAGATTCACGCACAAACTTGTCATTTGCTTTCTCTTTTCCATCAAAAGCTCTTTCACTCGACGGAATTATTCAGACTTCTCTGTTTGTAGCTGTACGCTAGAAAGATGACACATAAGGTATGGCATCTTTCCACTCCACATGCATAGTTCTAATAAAAATTTACATGCATAATTGATTATTTGCATTGTAGACCTCACATAAAGGCATCTCTAATGGCTAACCGAATTTATAAAACAGACCGGTTCAGTTTTTGATCTAAAACAGTTTGGATTTTTTAAAACAGTCCAATTCAGTTTTCGAAATGGTTCAGGTGCACCGGTTATTTTGCACAGGCCCAGGCGCCACTTAAGATTTAAGAGTTCTTAAGTGAGGTTCAAAAATGTCACATCATTTTTAAGCATTTCAATAGTTTTTAACTTTAATAGTGAACCCTGAAAACCCAAATTGGTTCTTTTAATGTTATGAGCGGAGATCATTTTAGCGAAGGCCCATTCTTTTGGGTGTTCGGATCCTCCATTGTTGTGCTGTTTCTGCAGCATGTTCTTCTTTTGGCTTACTCTCCCACTTCCCCTAACATAAGGAAATGACCAAAATACTCCTAAAAATAAAAACTTATAGAAGTATTTAGAAAGAGGAATTTATGGTGAGAGTGAGAGAGAAGAGAAAGAGGAAGTGGGGGGTGTTTTGGGTATTTAGAAAATTGGGAAGTGAGAAAGTAAGTGCGGGAGTAGAAAAATAATTGCTTGGATCAACTGGAGCGCTCCAATATAAACTCGCCTACAACACACATTTAGCTATTTTCAATTTGACCAAAAAAAAAACTATTTTCAAATATTTTTTTTGTATATTCTTAGTATTTTTCTTTTGAAATCGTAAATTTTAGTGAGAAGGTGACGTCTCGGTCCAAGGTAAGGAAAATCTTCGAGCTCTTTGAACATTTACGAAAGTAAATTACATTTACTTCATCTCAAGGGGACTAGTGGAGATTTAAATTCTGTCAACTCTTAAGGTTAGTTTTCTTGTTTTATTACCTGATTTATTGTTCGTTTTGTAGTTATGCTGTTTCATTTTGATCATCTTTACAGGGACAGGTTGTGGACCAATGTCATTACTGCTAAATATATGAATGGCACTTCAATCTTGCTGGTTCAAAAGAAACCAGGTTCATATATATGCAATTCCATCATGAAATCAAGAGACATTTTGAAGTCAGGATATGAATTTAGAGTGGGGAATGGTGACTCATCCTTTTGGAATTCTTCGTGGACATGTTTTGGCCCTCTAGCTAAACTTGTCCCCTATGTTGTTGATATACATGATATCCATCTTTGCATTTCTGATGTTTACAACAATGGGGATTGGAATCTTGAAATTTTATATACTTCTCTTCCTCAGCATGTCCGTGAGTATATATATCAATTGGTTTTAACTTTAAATGGTGCTGTGCAAGATGCTTTGATTTGGAAAGGGAACATTGGTGGGTTTTATACTGCTAAAGCAGGTTATGATTGGCTTTATTCTCTTAGGCACCATCAGCAGAATATGAATACTAGTATATCCTGGCCTGAGAAAATCAAGTTTCTAATCTGAACGGCGTGCCATAATGCTATCCCCACTGCTGTTATGCTCCACCACATAGGAATGATGACATCTTCGGTCTGTCAATGATGCAATGCTACTGAAGAAAATGTCCTTTAATGTTTGCGGGATTGTCCTATTTCCTTGAGAATTTGGAAATCTTTCGGTTTCAATTCATCTGCTTTCTTCTCAGTCAGTGTGCCAATGGATTGGTTCAAGTTGGGTATTCATGGAAGTAATCCTCACCTCTTTCTTGCTACGGTTTGGTGGCTTTGGAGGGCGCGCAATACTAGTATCCTAGGCCAAGAGAATCTATCGTATTACTCGCTCAAGGTCACACTATTGAAAACTTCGCTGCTCTTATTTGGAATTGTTTTAAGTCTGCTGTGGCAAATCATGCCAGCATTCGCTTGGTTTCTTGGCACCCCACAAGGGATAAGGATGTCATTCTCAATGTAGATGGCAGTAGCTATGGGAATCCTGGTAACTCCGGCTTTGGAGGCCTGCTTCGTGGCAACAATGGGAATTGGATAGCTAGTAGCATTGGCCACTCAAATAATATTCATGCTGAGTTCATGGCTCTTTACAATGGCCTTTTATTTGCTTGGAATCGAGGATACCATTCGCTGATTTGTTACTCTGATTCTAAGAATGCTCTCGACCTGATTTCTTCTGCTACTAATAGTTGGAACAGATATGCTCCGCTCATTCAAAGCATCCAGGACATTTTGAGCTGGAACTGGAGGGCACAGTTGGATCACATGCTTCGGGAAGGAAACGTATGTGCAGATTTTCTTGCAAAAGTTGGTGCTTCAGGGAATTGCAAGTTGTTGGTTTTTGACAATCCTCCTCCTGTGATATGATCTAGAATAGATCAATAAGGATAGGATCTAGAATTTTGACAATTCAATAATTTTCACACAAGATCAAGAACAAGTGTTATTGACAAATCAAGAAAGATGAAGTACATACAACACAAACACAATGAACTTACATGAAAATTAGAAGAAAGAACAAATGTGGAGGAGACTAGAGATGGATGTGGAGATGAATGATCGCAAAAAAATGTTTCCAATCTCAGGGAATTTTTTCAGAATTTTTCAGAATTTTTTTGATGCTCAAGTGATAGGTAGCCTCTTTTAGTATAATACTTTTTTTTGCTATTTTCTTTTCTCTTTTTTTTCTTTTTTTTCTTTTTGCTAGAATATTTTTTTCAATGTCTCCAAATATTGTAGATTTTGAGACAAGTTACCTAGCTTTTGAATCACTTGATTTGGACTTGTATTGAATTCCCTAATAGATTTTAAAGTTTAGAAACAGAAAATTTGGATCAAACAAATTCTAGAAATTCAAGAACTCTATGAATTTTGATTTCTTAAAATGTGTATATCTCAGTGAATACCCAACCAAATCAGACAAAATTGGTGTCCATTTCACTCAAAATTTTGTAAGGAATCTGATTATGACACTTCTAGGACCAAAAAAGCACTTTTTCAGAAACGTAATTCTGGAAACTCGAGGTAGAAGATGAATATTCAAACCTTCAAATTCAACAATGGTAAAATGCTCAAAACAGCACCAAATCAAACGAAGTTTGGGACTAATTTGAACGAAATTTGAGAAGGATCGTGAATATATCATCAATTTGCACAAAAGAGTAGAAGAACTTACGAAACAAGCGATTATACAGTAGTAAAACGCGTTTTTGGTTTTGGCTATGGTAGAATGATCAAATCTCAACCAAAAATCATGAAACAAGTTGCTATAGGTTCGGAATTAGTGCAGGAAGCAAACGCAAGCAACAAATCGCAGGAAATCGATGCTAAATCAGAAACGAAATTGAGATTGGAAGATGAAAATGATGAAGGTTTTTCACTTCGTATTCGCTTAAATCTTGCTCAAATTTGACGAAATTAAGATGTAATAGATTGAACATGTAAACAGTCAAGAATCACAAAAAAATTAGAACGAAATTGACTGAGAAACGAAATCGAATTTTGAGTTGAAGATGAAGACATACGCGTGAAAATTGTTGGAACAGGAAAGTGTTGCTGAAAGCTGCAGCAGAAATTGGAATTTTAGGCAACACTTTGCTGTGTAACTAACTTTCTTTTCACAAAGTTTGTTAGATCTAGATCTAAATTTTTTGATCAATTGTGACCCAAATTTCAAGATCTAACTGAATTTAAACTTCAAATATTCTGATCTAACACTTTTAACAAAAGAATTCACAAGATTTGGAACGAAGTTCAAATTTCACTTGAATCTAGTTTTGGCTCCAAAAACAAAGGTGTGAGAAAAAAAATTGTCAAAATTCTACTAGCTTTGATTACCACATGATATGATCTAGAATAGATCGAGAAGGATAGGATCTAGAATTTTGACAATTCAATAATTTTCACACAAGATCAAGAACAAGTGTTATTGACAAATCAAGAAAGATGAAGTACATACAACACAAACACAATGAACTTACATGTAAAGTAGAAGAAAGAACAAATGTGGAGGAGACTAGAGATGGATGTGGAGATGAATGATCGCCACACCTTCTTGGTAGGCGATAAGACCAACTAGCCTTGGGCGCTCCTAGCCCCAAGGTTGTGAGCAAGGTCCTCTTCTTCAAGAACCATTGGAGAAACTTCATGATGAACCTCACCTCTCATATGCATGTACTCGCCACTCTCACCTCTCACTAGGTATCTCTCTAGGCTTTCAACTTTGCAAAATTGAGGAAATGATTTCATTCATCCAAAAGTTCTCCCTAATTACACTAAGGGGTAACGTATTTATATTATGGACTTATTGGATCCTAGGTCCACAATATAAAGCCCAAATCCACACTTACAAGAAAGGCCTTTAGCCACAAAAACTAGTCTAGGACGTAGCCCATCTACTCAAAGCCACATGGCCGAAAATGTAAGTGTCTTACAAATATACAATTATTAAAAGAAAACAAAGTATAGGAAACACTTCATCCAAGCTCCATGTGGGCTCACATCATCTTGGGCTTTCTACTCACCTGCTGGCCGATGCCAATTGTGTAGAATTCATTAGGGGATAGCTGCTGGTTTTTTTTTTCTTCTTTTCTCTTTTTGTTTTTCCTTACTCTTTTTTCTCCTTTGTATACCAAAATTTTTTTTTGATCATCTTTACTGTGTTTGTCTCTAGTATAGCAATTGAGTGAAGAGGAAAAGGGAAGTTTGGAACTTGTGGGATTGAAAACAAGAGCATCCTAATAAATTGTGATCGAGACATCAATATAATCGTGTCCATGTCTTTATTAAATAAATGAAGAAAACTGCTTGTCTTACTGCCTCTCTATGGTAAGCTCTTCCACTATTACAAATTCAAAAATATAGAGTTGTTCAATAACTGATAGCTATAGTAGTTTTTCAGTAACTTGATTTGGTATTCTCCCCTATATACCGTTTTAGCCTTGGATATCGTTGTTGTGCTTTTTCTCATGGCTAGGCAAGTCTATGAGGAAACAAATTCCACTGTTACTAATAAGAGCTACATTAGAGAAAATGAGAGAATAGAGCGATATGATTTTTCATTAGTTGTAAAAATGGGACCTCCTGTTTCAAACTATCAAGAAAAAGAGAGGTCCATCAAAATGTTACCAAAAAAGCCTGGTGGAAGAAATCACTCCTTTCCTGCAAAATAAGAGATGCAAATGTCATGATTACTTCCTACAACATCAGCAGGTAATGAAGGTACAAATGCAGAGCATGGTGCAAGTATCTTCCGAATAACACTTGCCATATTATGTACATAATGTACTACCCTTTCAAAATTGATACTTTAAAGAGGACATCATGAGCTACATGTAAGCTCTTCTGAAATAAAGCTCTCAAATGTGTGTACAATTTCAGGTTTCAATAGGAAGGATTCATCTTAAAGAAACCAAAACTTTCACATGGGATCAGTCTGTTGCAGAAATGCATGCAGGATAGGACTATTAGCAATACACCCAAAATGAGTCTGACCCTTCCTAGATCCCACCTTAATAGGGGGAACTTTGTAACACCGGAGTGTCTTTTCTAGGTATAGGATGAGGAAAAGAAAAGAATAGAGATTAAATATTCCGAGATTGATGTGAGATAATGTGTTGGAATATTACTTGGATATGTTACAAAAAAACAAAATATTAATTCCTATTTATACTTGCACTAGAATCTTATTTCCAAATTTATAAATAAATAAAGCATGAGTTATAAGAAAATATGGAAACCAATCCTAAGAGATCATCTAACATGTTCTAAGACATTATTGTTTTTAAAGATGTTTTTCATATTTTCTAACAAAAAACAAACTTTCACATGCCATAAGATGACCTTTTTCTACTCAATCTAGAGGCAAGAAAACTAATCAAAAAAGTAAACTACATAATGTACTAACCACATTTTAGGACATCATTTACAGGATGAAATTTAGGAATTCGACCATGATTACAATAAAGATAAGCAGAAAAACATACATGCAATGCAACAAACTCAACAAGATAGATAAATGGTGAACAGGAAAGCAAACAATTCATATATGACTTTCTAAAAGAAATTAATACCTTTACGAGAGCTGAACAACTGGCTATGAAATGCTTGTATACTTTTACAGGCAGACGAAGTGAACAAAGGCAGGTTGTTCTTCATGTCAAAAAAATCAGTTCCATTTATTGATAAATACTTTTGCCTAAAGCAAGAGACTTTCTCACTGGCTTCTCTTTGGAAGTCAGACACATTTTTAATGCAGATATCCCCTGATGTGTGTGTACCAGAAACAAGACCACCAGAACGTGCTAACTTCAATGCAGAGCTATGCGTTGCCACAATAGCTGGATTAAAACAAGTCAGTAGTCACATATAACGTGCATGAATTTAAGAGTAGGAATCTTAGATTCTAATCACACACTATATTTGCATCAATTTGAAAAATACATCTCCTGAATCTTGATGACCCCTAACTGTATGAATAAAAATTCAGGCTAGTTTGGTTTCATTTTCATTTTCTGATTTGAGTTTCAATTAAAAAGATTCTTAAAATTTGTGCTTAGGATCTAACTCAACCCCAAAAAACCAAATTATAGGGTAACAAATGCTCAAACTTTATAAGCATTTATTTTGACTTTATCTCTAGTCGACGTACTTAGGTTTTTTCTAATACACCCTAAAGTCCAAGACTATTGGGTTGGTGCTTAGTAAGAAATGTTCAAACATTATAAGCTCTTATTTTTACTTTATCTCCAGTCAATATTAGATCTAACACCATTTTAGATTGAGTCTAACTCAACACCACAAAACCAGGCTATAAGTAAGGCGTGTCTAAGCTTTAAAAACTGCTATTTTGACCTTATCTCTAATTAACGCGGGACTTAGTTTTTCCCCAATAAAGATGTCACCTTGTTTTCACTTAATTTCTTGATATAAAAGTATGTACAGGAAAAAGTGAAAAACAAACAGACCCTTAATTTAAATACATGAAGCAACAGTTTAAGAAAGCAAGGAATGATTTGAGTTAATAAGAGAGGTTTAGTACCATTATAAGGAGCTTGAAAGATGATATTAGTTGGAAGGCCAATTCCAAAGCCAGCTAGAGTGATACCTACATTGAATCCAATACCACAACCAGCTCCAACATAACCTACCACTTCAGGTCCAAATCCAGGTCCCCATCCAACACCACAACCAATTCCCACACCCATTCCCCAAAATGCTCCATATGTTGGATGCACTGGATTCCACCTTTCATATCTTCTAAATAACCCTTTTATAATCATTATACAACCTAACAAACAACATTGCAGTAAATAACAAAGTAACTCACAGATATAATTCTTGAAATAATAATCCACATATACAGATAAAGAACTCTAAATAATTGAAGAGAAAATCATTAAGCTGTTCCTAATTGAGTACTTTTTATGAAGTAAAAGTGATGGCAAATGAATATAAAATTGAAAGAGAATTATGAGGGCAAAGAATAAGCGAAGAGTATAATTAAGTACCGATGGTGTGTTGAAATGAGAAGACGAATCGACGATTCAACAAAGCCAACACACTCTTGTAGTAGAGAGATTCATTCTGTTTCCTGTTTATCGTTACAGAAAGAAAAGAAGCGGAGAGGATTTCAGATTTTCAGGTTTCAGCAGAAGCAAAGCGAAGCGAAGGAAGAAGATAAAAGATAACGAATTCTGTTACCATAAAGTTATTACGGTTAGAATGCAATCAAACTGTTGGACTCGGAGTCATCGTTACCGTCACCGTAATTTCTCTCTGGCGCCTGGGAATGGGATAGGGCCCATAGAGGTTTATCACTTTATTGGAAGCAACGGGGTTTTTCAGTGAGATGCTAGTTACACCCCCATCTAACTAGTTACACCTCTAATTTTCGGTAAATCAAAATAATCACAATATTCTCAAGTCATATCACTTTTAGAAACTCTATTGATTTGAAGTACGACAAAAACTTCAACAAAGCTAGATAGAAGAAAGTCGTCAAATATTTTTTGGGGAGGGAGAAATGTTAGTTTCTCGAGTTTGATGCATTCATTGGGTATCTCTTAGCTCACCAACTGAGCTACCTACTCAGGGATAAGTAATATGATAGTTATTCTCAGTTTTCTTGAGGTGTTTAGAAATCACTGCGAACAACTCAATTCATGTATGTACTTTTCTTTAAACATGTAAATGACCTCGATTCACTTATGGCCTATAAAAAGCGAGTTTGGAAGTCATACGCAAGCTCACTTCGCGTAAGTGGTTGTGAACTGAGTAGAGACACTTTGGTCAAACATAAATATTTTTAAATTTACATAAAATATAGTAGTTTCAATTCAAACTCTTATTTCATTGACGTGCTTGTGTCATGGGAAGGGTGATATTTACACCCCTTTTTTTACTCAAACTCTTCCCTCTTTTACAATTTAAATTAGTCAAAATACCCCTCCATCTACACAAACGTTCATCCATTTAAATTACACAATGAGTAGAGACACTTTGTTTTCCTTATCCGCCCTTTCTTGTTTTCCTATCCTTCCCCACAATCAGCTTCTTTTCTTTAAAGAGTATTATGGTACATGAACGATTTGATTTTGTTCCAGGAAAGAGAACCAATGGAACAAACATAATAAAGTGGTTTATCAAACGTTTCCATCTTTGCTTAAAGAACGATCCAGACACCTAAATATTTTTCTCTTATTTTTTAGACCTATTTTTTGTTTTTTATTTCACCCTAATATTCCTGTCTTATTATAGCTCTGTTTGGCAAGGCAATTATAATCTTTTTTTTTTGGTGAAAATTGATGTCTTATAATCTAAAAGAGTAAAATCAAGCCGAATATTCAGTTTATCCCTATTTGATTTAGTTTTGTTTTCTCTCCAACTGTTTGGCTCCAAGATTAGCAATTTGGCATAGGTTAAGTGTGTCAAGTGGTCAAATGGCAAAAGCAAAACAAAAAATTTGGGACAAAATGTATGCAGTTGAAGAACTTGGTCCGACAAGAGCTAATCGTGTCGAGTAGGAATTATCAATGTTAATTTCAGACAAGCCCACAAGCTAGAAGTAGGAGTCGACCAAACGGTCACTCTCGACTAAAAGCATTTATGTTAAACTTAGGTGCAAAATAAGTTTTGTAACAGTTGTGTACGTGTTGCACATGCAGATAGGCAGTCAACTTAGAATTTATCTTACTATTCTCAGTAGTACGATGCAAACAAAATTGGATACTTGGTATTTTCTCACTTCTCGATCACATAGAACAAATTAACAGCCCGACTAAAATATACCTTCCAAACCTTGGCATTTTTAATACAAATTTGCGTTTTCATTATGTTCCTACAGCTTTATCTTCTTCGCAATTTAAATTTTTCCTTTACTTTCTTTGAGTTTACCTTCCCCCACTTTACATTTTCCAACTTTAAAGTTTTCTTCCTCGACTAGAGGGCACCGCGTCTAGCTAGCTTCAAAGAGAAGTAAATACCTATGCCTCTTGATAGTTGAGGGATAACGAGCTGTTACACTCTCATGCACTTCGCTTGGTGAGCCTAACAACTTGAACCACCATTTATAAAAAAATTTACGAGAATCTACGGTCTATAGGCCGAGTTGAGTCTCAAAGCGATTTACCAAAGTGGTAAAGAATCCTTAACCTTCGAAGGCTTCAAGTTGATCCCTGTTATATTTGGAAGAAATATGGACGCAACTGTTAGAGTTAGACAAGATTACCATCTAACTTGTTTCGATTCTACAACTCGTTTTTATTTGTTGTTTGACGATTTGGATAGACATCTCTATATCTCTATGGAGAAAAACCAAATATCCACACCAACACCAACTTATTTCAATATCTTTAGTGCAAGTTGGAGGCCCTTGTTTCAATATCGGTACGGAGATGTGAGGAAAATCTTTACAGGTTGCAAGGCGTTGAGAGGTAGCTCAAACGATTCAATATGGTGGAGGGATATATTGGGTCTGGAAGGCAACTTATTTTCAGCTCAGAATGCTTTCAGTTCAGGACTTAGAGACCAGTCTTGAGGAATGGTAGCCGTATTTGGTTTTGCCATCACTGTTGGCTTAGCAATAATCCTTTGAAAGTTGATTTCCCTAAGCTTTTTGAGCTAGCAAAGACGAAGGAGGATAGTGTGCAGGATCACGGGTTATGGGTGGATGATAGGTGGAAGTGGAATTCGGGATGGGATCGAGTTATGGTGTAGGAAGAATCTGAAGATCTGATGTTGCTCTTGTCTATTTTGAATCCCATTCATTCCTCGCGACGATCTTCAGATTCATGGCATTGGATGTATGATAAGTTTCACACTTTTTCTATTCGATCTTGTTATCTGCATTTGTTGATTTTTTTGCAGCAGTCTTGGTTAAGTACTAGGATTCAACAAGCTCTTGATGATATGTGGAAACTTTTCATTCCCACAAAAGTGGAGGTCTTTGGCTGGAATTTATTGACTGAGAGGCTTCCGACTCGTGATATGCTGATGGCTAGAGGAATCATTTCTGATTCGCACAGTTCTTGTTGTCTCTTGTGCTTTGATCAAGATGAATCTATCAACCACTTGTTCTTCTCGTGCCGTTGTTCTCAGCTTGTTTAGGCCGATATTCAAAGGTGGGCGGGCATCACGGTGACCGACACTCAAGTAGGGGTGGATCACTTCCGAGCTCATTGTCTGGGGGTTGTTTCAAAGATGTCTTGTAGGTATAATTATTTGGTGTGGTTGGCGACCACATGGTGTATTTGGCTCCACAGGAATCATATTTTGTTTAGATGGGATGTTTTCGATTTTAAGGTGGTTGTTAATCACGTAAAATCCATTTCGTGAGAGTGGATTATTAGTCGAGAAGGTTGTAATTTTCCTTTTGTTATTTCTGCATGGTGGGTTAGCTCACTAAACTACTTGAAGACGTTGTAATTGGTTATAGCCTATGTTGGGCATGTTTTGTTCTTCTCGGGGTACTCTTTTTCCTCCTTGGATTTTTTTCTGTTAGGTTTTGGAACAGAGAGGTTTTAATGAGGCTCATTGTATCTGTACGGGTTGGAGTACCATTTGTACTCCTATAAATACAGTGTTTTGCTTATAAAAAAAACTTAGTCTTTTATGTTATCATTTCAAAATGATTAATGAAATTTTAAAACATTAAGGAGGTTCTTGATTTCTTTTAAATTTGTTAGTAAATTCATCGTATTATTGTTCTTTTTTTTAAAACCTATGTATCCTACACGACGACTGTGGAGACTAATCTTTCGAGGTATTAGAGATCCATTTAAGAGGTTGACCTCTCCCAATAAATGTTTTTTCATACGCACCTGCCAAAGATCGAACTTAGGACCAAATGGTTAAGAGTACCCCGGGAAGAACAAAACATGCCCAACATAGTCGATGTATTTAGTCCAATGAACTAGTCGATAATACATCAACTTCAGTTGACTCGTTTTTCCTTATATCATATACAGAAGGGATTACAACATTAAGCATCCATTAGGGTGTTCCCTCATGCATAAGCAAATCCCCTACTTGACCTTTACTCGCGTTGTTACTTTTCAAGGGACCACAACCACAATAAGACAGCACATAAGGTCTAGGAATCACACCATAGGCAAAACGTCAAGATTCATGGGTTCGAATTCCCATCATGCACGAAATTTATTAAACATATAGTCATATACGGATTACTAGTTTAAAAGTACTATGATAAATAGTGTTTACACAAGACATGCCACTTGTGTCTCTTCTTTTAACATAGAGGTAAGCAATGTTTTTATTCATGAGGACTAGGAGGAGCAAGGAATATCAAAAGAGACACACATAATAACCAAAGTATAATCTAATCATACCCCAAAAACATTGGAAACAGGGAAAGAAAACACTTGGGGATTGAGATTATGGAGATCTACCTAGGGAGAGAGGATTAGTGAATGGGGAGCTTTATGATCACTTTTGAAACTACATTGTTTTTATACTATTCTTGTTCACTTGAAAGCAAAAAAATAAAATTAAAAAAACAGAACATTCCTAACGTTAAAAGTGGTCTAATCTATGCTATACTGCCATGCTTCCATGTTCTCTTTCCCTTTCTTGAGATTTTTGAATTTGATGGGCTCAACTAAACGTATGGCTTGTAAAGCTTTGAATCGTAAAAAGATTTATTGGCAAAAAAAACAGAATAATACTTTAAAAGATTTGGTGAGGCATATATGTACAATAAAAGTATACTAACACTAAAAACTTTTTTATTTGTAAAACGTAAAAAAGGGTTTGAATAATAGATGATAGACAGAAAATAAATTAAGATTTGCATTTATATAAAAATAATTATTTTTATCAAATAATAATAATAACAAAAAATTTATCTTTACTGGGCTGAGTACATACTTTTGTTTCATAGCATCTCTGTTTTGTCTTTTATTCATTCATAGATTGGAGAAAAAGAGAGAGCTGGAAAAAATAATAAAGATATAATTAATTAATTAATGTGTGGGATATTTTTGAATTGTCTCTTTAAAACAAAACGAAACCAAGAGTGAAAGAATGACTTTGAACCTTGACTATGCTTTTCTTACTTAACAAGATCTAGTAAGAACTTTAGCTAAAGCAAGCAAAACTGTGGTTGGCTGGCAGTCTAACAAAGGTTGTTTTAGTTTTAGGTTTTATATAAATAATAAATAAATAATATTTTGTGTTTTTAAGTTTTACTGTTTTTTTTTTGAAAAGGAAAGTTTTATTGTAATTGTACATTGATTCGAAGCATTCTTTGCTTAAAGAGAGGTTAGTCCTTGGAATAAAGGAAAGAACCAAAAAAACAGTAGTGGGTTAAAGTTAAAGCACACCAGAAGTTGCCCAAAGCAACAAATTTTGCACCCTATTCTGACAACCGACCATAGCCAGTAACACACTCTCATCTTGCCCAAAAAGTTCTCTCTCCTCCTAATGTTTAGTCACTGATCATAGCCGGTACAAAATTACAAATTACTCTCAAATAGTAAAACTGAGTATATTGTTGTTGGGGTCTATTCTATTTTGGAAAAACACTCATTTTAATGCTAGAGGGTATGTGCAACATGTTTTTTTTTTAGTGCGTAAAAAATATCAAAATTATTAGAGGAAATTTGAGTTTTTAAATCGATTAAAATAAGAATTTTTTAATTAGTGGTTTAAAGGAGGCTTAAATATCGATCATTTATCCCTGTAAATATCACGTTTATCCAGTTACCCCCTGCAAAAAAAAAAACTTTTAAAACAAACCCTGCAAAATGTAATTGTATCCAGTTACCCCCCTGCTGTTAGTTTTGGCTAACAACGTTAAGTCTAGGCTGACTTTGCGGACATTTGGGATCTAGTTAACCCCCTGCAAATATTAAGTGTTTCTAGTTACCCCCTGCAAATATTAAGTGGGGGTAGTTACCCCCTACAAATATTAAGTGTTTCTAGTTACCCCCTGCAAATATTAACGCTGTTAGCCAAAACTAACAGTAGGGAGGTAACTGGATACAGTTACATTTTGCAAGGTTTGTTTTAAAAGTTTTTTTTTGCAAAGGGGTAAATGAATAAACGTGATATTTGCAGGGAGGTAAATGATATTTAAGCATTTAAACGATTTAGATTCTTCAAAGCAGTGTCAGGACTTAAGGTAACTAACGTTCAAATTTTGAACTTGTTGAAACCTCGAATCATTTAAGGTAACTAACGATGGAAAAAAGTGCCACAACTATTTCGAAGACAAAAGTCATATATGGTTTGGCAAAAAACACCAACGAACTAGCCCAAACGAAAACAGTGAACACGACAAGCAAAAATAATGAAGGATGAAATATTTATATTGGGTATGGAAAATTGTTAACTCTAAACAACGAAAAGAATGAACAAAGACCAAAAACCCTAACGAAAACAACGAGTACAACGAGCAAAACCCATGAACAACATTATGGGTATGGACATGAATAGTGAACAACGAACAAAAAGCATAACAAAAACATAGTATTATTTATAATGAAAATGTAAACATAAGAATTTATGGGCATGAGCGGTAGTAGAGAAAATCTAAAAACCAACAACAAAATGCAAAAATGAAGGTGAAGAAGAACCTTAGGTGCGACATTGATAGTGAGAGGAGAGAGGAGTGCAGAGTAAAAGGTGCGTCGAGCTAGGGTTTACCGAAATTGCAAAAATGAAAGAAAAAGGATGAAATAAACACTTGATTCAATGTTTTTAAATCAGTTTTTGCTGCCGTCAAACACTTGAGTCCTAGCCGTGGAATCGACTAGAGGTTTGGACAATTAGTGATTCCTCTTTCTTCAAGCGATTGCGCCGAGTAAGGAACTATATGTTCCTCGACTATGGGTTCCCTAACTCCTCCAAAAAGTTGTTAGGTTAGGTGTGAGAGGGAGTGCGGCTTGGATTATCTAAGAGACTAAGAAAACATAAAGAAAAAAGCGATAAAGATAGATAAAATAAGTAAATACTTGTGTATTGATTAATGTGTGTTTTTAAAATGTACAAGTGTTACTATATATATACATGAGTCTTCGTTGGCCACTATTCGAGCATACTTCTGTCCACATATGGAAAAGTGGTTATGCAAACAAGTACTCCTCGCCTCGGCCACAGCCCTCCTCGGTCGTGCCTCATATGGAAAAGTGGTTATGTCGAAACAACCGATTTAAAATATTATCGTTTTACTGCAATTGTTACAGCCACTTCCCTTTTCTTGAACGCATGGTTGATTCTTTTTGCAGTTGCATCTTCAATAGAGAGAAATTGAAAAGGTACGGTAGGACTGACTAAGAAATTGTGCAATTCTTGAGCATTGATTACAGGCTCCATCTGCTAGCACCAAAGAAGATAATTCTCATTATCGATCTTTTCAAAAATCGCAGAGAGCGATTTCGTATTTGTGGCGAGGAGATCCACGTTTGCAATGACGACGGTTCCATCAACGGCCAATGCGAAAGAATCGTCAGAGGCTGTTGACACCATATCAATTTCTATACTTCCAGATTATGAGATAGATGAAAATGAGAGAGAGAGAGAGAGAGAGAGAGAGAGAGAGAGATTGAAATTTTGTTAGATTTTTTGATTTATGATTTGAGTTTTACAATTTGAACTGAGCGGCTTATATAGCTTGTGGTTAAACAAAACTTAAGTCACTTACTAACTATTAACAAGTTAGTTAGTTAGTGTTGTGACTATTCTACCCCTTAACAGAACCTTAAACTAGTGTCTTTACTAGATCAATAATCGGCCCAGTTCTCTAAACATTGAAGAAAACAACATATTCATGTGGTAACAAAACATTGCAGAATAAGAATAAACTTACATGCATCATCCACTAATTGAGGCCAAAGGACTTTTAATTTATTTATTTTGAAACCTTTCTAGTTGTAGTGTATATTTGTTCTTTTGACAAAATTGAGTTATTTTCATCACAAGTAGGTAGTTCAGTTGGTGGGATGAGTGACCTCCCATGGCCTATTTTGTGGGGGACATCGATTTTGTTTACTTAGAAATATATACATATATTTGAATTAAAATTTTATATTATTAAAATTATAATTGCACACACACATATAGATTATTTCTTGATAATGTTTGAAATAATGTTGAAAACTTTTTGAAAGTTACTTAAAAATGATTATTCTTATGATCTTGATGGAGAAATTATATTTTGAAGATTTGGAAGTCATTAGAGAGGTTTTAACAACTCAATCAAAATCAAACTAGATATTGAATTCTTTGAAGACGTTTAACTTTTTTCCATGCACGATATATAAAATAATATTAATTATTTATGTTGCTGAAAAGAAGATTTTGTAAATTAAAAGTGTTAAAATCTTATTTCTAATCTACTATATGTCACAAAATAGATTGAATAGTAATCTAAAAAAAAATAGATTGAATAGTCCCGCTTTCTTTTGACACAACATAGCCCCAATTTGATTTCTATTGAAAGTAATTTTTTAAAGAACTTTGATAATGAACAAATCATTAATAATTTTGCAACTAAAAATGCAATGAAAATGATATTCAATTATTATTATTACAGAGGTACAGTGTTTTTGTTTGGCTCATGACACCCAAAATATCATGACCGGATTTGCTCCAATTCCGATTTGGCTTTGGTTTTCTTACATCGTAGGTTTTGAACGTTGACCAACATGATGTGGCACAAGTTGTAGATACTTGGGTCCCTTAACAATTTGGTCTTGTGTTCGATCTTTGGTCTGTACGTATGGAAAAATATTTGTTGGGAGAGGTCAACCCCTAAATGGGTCTCAGATATCTCGAAGGATTAGTCTCCACAGTCGTCACGGAGGATACGTTGGTTTGAAAAAAAAAGGTTTTGAATGTTGATTTTCACAAAATACCTTAGTACTTCACTCGTGCAACTTGCCTGGACCAAATATACACACACACATACGTTACTTTCCTTTACTTCCTTTTTTTTTTTCCTTTTTCTTTTTAAAATTTGGCCTCTTGTTTGGAAGTGCATTATTACGTACGCATGTAGAATTCACTGGGCGAAGAAAACCAAGGTTGGTAAATTCTGGTTCAGCAAAATAGCAGGCACAAGAGCATGTTTTTGATGGAATGTCTTATTTGAGAACACTAATATCCAAACAGTGCAGGTACTTTTGTCTCTTCGAACATGCCTTTTTTGTTCGACGTGGGAGACACACGTTTGGGAATCTTAATTATACGACTGATAGTTGAGCATTGAGGCATTCAGGTGATGCGGATATAGTGCATGTTTTTGGTTATTAAGGTATAGTGATGTTTCATAAGGGTAATGTCAAAAAAAATGTTTCATGAGTGGTTTTTATCTATAATTTCGATGGCTAATTAAGAATTCAGGCATGATGTACTCAAATTGATGCAGTAATATTAAAACTTGTTTGTTAAAAATGTTGCAAATTTTTTTTTGGTATTAAACGGAGGCAAAAATCCCCAAGCCTCAAGAAGAAGCAGATCAGCAAGTTACACGACGGGGGATAGACACACCCCAGTTATCAGAGAGTACAATTGATCCCCACACTAATAGGGCAATGCTCATAAATAATCAAAGTCTCCACTTGGCGACACGCAATAGCAACCAACTCATCCGCACACCGGTTTGCTTCCCTAAAGACATGAGAGAATTTGACCTCCCACGCTAGCTTCAGCAACTTACGAATCTCACGAATAATGCCTCCACCAAAAATATGGTCATCGTCTGCATCCTGGATCACCCGGCAACAAGGTTTTAAAAACCGGACCGGACCGGCCGGTTCAACCGGTTGAACCGGGAACCGGACCCCTGGCCGGTTGGTTCAACCCCATTTGAACCGCAGGCCAAAGAACCGCCCAGAACCGGATAGAACCGCCAAGAACCGCTTTGAACCGGGAAAGAACCGGGAACCGAACCGGGTTGAACCGGGTTGAACCGCCCGAAATGCAATTTTTTATTTTAAATTTACTTTTTTCTCCAAAATTTAATATTTTTTACTTTTTATTTAATAAATTACTTATCCGGTTCAACCATGATTGAACCGGTTGAACCGATTGAACCATGAACCGGAGGCCTCGCCGGTTCGATCTCCGGTCCGGTTTTAAAAACATTACCAGGCAAGCAATTTTAGCATCTACTTGGACAATGACTTCCTCAAATCTCAAGCCCAACACAGTCTGAGTCCTTCCAAAGTACCCCACAGCTCCGCCACTAAAGCAATATTGCAAGTACCAATATACCTGGAGAATCCACATATCCAATTTCCCAAATGGTCACGAACCAAACCACCACAACCCGCAACACAACCATTATTCTTCACTGCACCATCAGTGTTAAGGCAGTACCACCCAAGAGGCGGTGGAATCCAGCGAACATCACACCATTTCTTATCATGAGATTGTAACAAGTCAGCTGCAGTAGAGGCACACATATAATCATTTGCCAATTTCAATACTAACCTCCACGGTCTAAAGAGTCTGATGAAAGACTGGTCACAGGCTTCCTTATTTCTCCAATTCCATAAACTATGACAAGCAATTGCCCAAAGCACTAGCATTACTCATCACGTTGAGACGAACCCAGTTGCTTCAATCTCCTACAAAGAAGTCGCTTCTAAACCCTGACCGAACAAGGCACGTCCAAAGCGAAGTCGCTAATAGACAGTCTCTAAAAACATGAATAGTTGTTTCAATCTCTTCATTACAGTGCTCACAATATGGGTCCCCCAAACCCATTCGATGCTTCCTTTTGTTTGTAAGAATTCAGTCATGAAATACCATCCAAATAAAAGCTCATACTCTCTCAGGGACGAAGAGTTTCCAAATATTCGCCCACACTTTCTGATCGGGATCAGTACCGTAATTTGTAACAATAGCATAAGAGCTTGCCACTGAGAATTCACCATGACTATTGCCAGGCCACAATTTGTAACAAGTTAGAGTACACATTCTATTTCTTATTAACTTTTTTTAGGGGTTGTATTTTTTTATAAGCAAAGATTTTATTGAAGGGAGTACAATGGTATTTCAATCCGAACAATGACACGGGGTCTCGTTACAACCTCGAAGAGCCAAAGCTTATAGGGAAAAAGACCCGAAAAGAAAAAAAAGCACCCCGAATATGCACAAAATAGTGTCAATACAATAGCAATAATGAGGGATCATATATGCATACAATCAATATGAGCGTCTAACCAAAACCAAACAACACTAAGGGTATGTTTGGATGGAGGGTTTAGGAGGGGAGGAGAGGAGAGGGCTTGATTTTCAATTCCAATTTGAGGAAGCTATAAAATGTTTCTAAGCAAAAATGAAATATGATTAACAATGTTTTATCATTATCTATCATGTTATTCTTTCAAATTTTTACAATCTCAAATAGATATTAAAATATAGACCAAAACCTCCAAAACCCTCCCAAATCCCCCTCCCAAACATACCCTAAGAGCTTGAACAAAGACTCGAGCCAACCCACATGAGACCCCAAATCCATCTTCAGCACATGCCAGTCTTTCATACTCCTCATCCATTTAATCCAAATGAACTCCGTTTGAAATCTCACCTCTTACCAATATGTAGATTTATCTCAGTAACATCACTAAGCACCCCTACACTGCAGGACTATTTATGTCAAGGTAAATAGCCAAATTGGTCCCTGGAAGTGTAGCTCGCTGTCAATTTAGTCCCTCATTCGATCCAAAATTCAAAACAGTCCCTCAATGTGTATTCCGTCCATCATATTCATCCTTCACGTTAGCAGAAGTCAGTAACTCTGTGAATCACGCTCATGTGGCACGTTAAGTGCCACATTTCAATGCTTACGTGGCTTTGTTTGAATTAATTTTTGGGGACTAAAATGAAAGTTAAACAACCAACCGTATCCCTTCTATTTACCCCTTCTTCTTCCTCAAAAATTTCAATTTCAGATTCATATTCAAAATCCCTTCTTCTTCCCCCTCTTTTGCTCCTCCATTATCGAACCTCTAATCAGCTCACTCGTCCTCTATCGTCACTCAATGTCGTCACAGAGGAGCAATGCATCATTATCTCAAACAAGAGCTTCTGAAAAACCAGCTACATAACTGCATAAATTGTTCCTAAAATGCTGCATAAACTGCCGCATAAACCAGCTACATAACTGCATAAATTGTCCCTTAAATGCTGCACAAACTTATCTCATTTTAGTCCCTGAAACAGATACAGTTATATCATTTTAGTCCCTAAAAGAGTGACTTTCTGTCATTTTAGTCCCTGAAACATCTGCATTAATTCATTTTAGTCCCTGGAATCTTAAATTGCAAACCAGAAATGCAGACCAGAATTTTAAATATAATGTAAACCATATATAACAACTACATAAACATATATAACAAGGTATCCTATTATATGTAAACTAGTTCATATTGCAAACCAGTTCATACTCTTCAAATAGTCTTCATAATTTGATCAAACTTTCAATTGCATTAATTCATTTTAGTCCCTGAAACAGATATAGTTATATCATTTTAGTCCCTAAAAGAGTGACTTTCTGTCATTTTAGTCCCTGAAACATCTGCATTAATTCATTTTAGTCCCTGGAATCTTAAATTGCAAACCAGAAATGCAGACCAGAATTTTAAATATAATGTAAACCATATATAACAAATGCATAAACATATATAACAAGGTATCCTATTATATGTAAACCACTAAGCTTGGAAACAACCATAAAACGAACGTATATGTCACGATTGAAGTGAAAAATGATGAATTTTTTGAGAAATTTCAAAGGGTATTACATCTCTTACCTTAACAGTGACAGTGATAGAAGAACAGCACTGATGGTGGAAGAAGAGCGACGATGATCGAAGAAGAAGAAGAACGAACCAACGGGACGACTGAGCGATGATGATGATGGAAGAAGGAAGAAGAGCGATGGTGAAGGAACGGACAACGATGGTGAAGGAACGGAGAGCGATGGTAGGGACCTTTGCATTTTTACGTTTTTCTCAGGTGGTGGTGGGGACTGATAATTATTTAACATAACAAAACTTTAATAAGCCACATAATCAGGTCTATGTGGCACTTAACGTGCCAGATCAGCGTGATTCACGGAGTTAGTAACTTCTGCTAACGTGAGGGATGAACATGATGGATGGAATACACATTGAGGGACTGTTTTGCATTTTGGGTCGAATGAAGGACTAAATTGATAGCGAGCTACACTTTCAGGGACCAATTTGGCTATTTACCCTAAGATAATTAACCGGGTTTGTGCTCCATCTATCATATGAAACTTCCACATCTCTTATAACCAATCCATCAAACCATCCCCAATATGAATTTACAAGCCGCTTAGAGGATTGAGGGACCATATTTCTTATTAATAAAATGTCTGTTTATTAAAAAAAGGAGATAATTAGAACTTTTTAAAACAAATTGGGAAGATAAAACACTACAAAAAATTTGCTAATTAGCGATGGATTATTCCCTCGCTACATGCCCCAAATCCGTCGCTAATTCCCATTAGCAAGGGAATTAGCGAGGGACATGTTCCGTCGCTAAATCGCTCCTCGCTAATGGGATTAGCGTGGGAATCTGAATCCCTCGCTAATTAGCGACGGAAATACTTGTGATCCAAACAAGTACTCCTTGCCTCGGCCACAACCCTCCTCGGTCATGCCTCATATGGAAAAGTGGTTATGTCGGAAGTCGGAACAACCGATTTAAAATATTACCGTTTTACTGCAATTATTACCGCCACTTCCCTTTTCTTGAACGCATGGTTGATTCTTTTTGCAGTTGCATCTTCAATAGAGAGAAATTGAAACGGTACGGTAGGACTGGCTAAGAAATTTTGCAACTGTTGAGCTTTGATTATAGCCTCCACCTGCTAGCACCAAAGAAGATAATTCTCACTATCGATCTTTTCAAAAATCGCAGAGAACGATTTCGTATTCGTGGCGAAGAGATCCACGTTTCCAATGACGACGGTTCCATCGACGGCCAATGCGAAAGAATCGTCAGCGGCTGTTGATACCATGTCAATTTCTATACTTCCAAATTATGAGATAGATAAAATATCGAGAGAGAGAGAGAGAGAGAGAGAGAGAGATTGAAATTTTGTTAGATTTTTTGATTTATGATTTGAGTTTTACAATTTGAACTGATGAGCGGCTTATATAGCTTGTTGTTAAACAAAACTTAAGTCACTTACTAACTATTAACAAGTTAGTTAGTGTTGTGACTATTCTACCCTTTAATAGAACCTTAAACCAGTGCCTTTACTGGATCAATAACTGGCCCAGTTCTCTAAACATCGAAGAAAACAACATATTCATGTGGTAACAAAACATTGCAGAATAAGAATAAACTTACATGCATCATCCACTAATTGAACCCAAAGGACTTTTAATTTGTTTATTTTGAAACCTTTATTGTTGTAGTGTATATTTGTTCTTTTGACAAAATTGAGTTATTTTCATCACAAGTAGGTAGCCCAGTTGGCGAGCTAAGGGATACCAAATGAGCGCACCGAATGAGTGCAAGCAGGAGGTCCCGAGTTCAAATTCGAGAAACTAACATTCCCCCCTCCCCCACTAACATTGCTTATTAAAAAAAATTGAGTTATTTTCTTTTACTTCAGTGGTGGCTCTAAGGATGGGTGGGATGAGTGACCTCCCATGGCCTATTCTGTGGGAGACATCGATTTTGTTTACTTAGTAATATATACATATATTTGAATTAAAATTTTATATTGTTAAAATTATAATTGCACACACACATATAGATTATTTCTTGACAATGACTTGAAATAATGTTGAAAACTTTTTGAAAGTTACTTAAAAATGATTATTCTTATGATCTTGATGGAGAAATTATATTTTGAAGATTTGGAAGTCATTAGAGAGGTTTTAACAACTCAATCAAAATCAAACTAGATATTGAATTCTTTGAAGACGTTTAACTTTTTTCCCAATGTATGCACGATATATAAAATAATATTAATTATTTATGTTGCTGAAAATAAGCTTTTGCAAATTAAAAGTGTTAAAATCTTATTTGCGATCTACTATATTTCAAAAAATAGATTGAATAGTAATCTAAAAAAAATAGATTACCTTGATAATGAACAAATCATTAATAATTTTGCAACTGAAAATGCATATTGAAAATTATATTCAGTTATTATTACAAAGGTACAATGTTTTTGTTAGGCTCATGATACCCAAAATATCATGACCGGATTTACTCCAATTCCGATTTGGCTTTGGTTTTCTTTCATCTTAGGTTTTGAGCGTTGACCAACATGATGTGGCACAAGTTGTAGATACTTGGGTCCATTAACCATTTGGTCTTGGGTTCGATCTCTGGCCGGTATGTATGGAAAAATATTTGTTGGGAGAGGTCAATCCCTTAAATGGATCTCAGATACCTCGAAAGATTAGTCTCCATTGTCGTCATGGAGGATACGTTGGTTTGAAAAAAAGGTTTTGAATGTTGATTTTCACAAAATACCTTAGTACTTCACTCGTGCAACTTGCCTGGACCATATACACACACACATACGTTGTTGGGGATAAACACGTGAAAGGGACAAGAAAGGAAGTGGCAGCGCTAATGACAAGAGGAATAATTAGGGCAATATAATATTAGGTAAAAGCTGCACTGAATTTCATAAAAGTAGGGTACTGAATTACATGCTACTGACATCTGTATTTATATACAATGAAACAGGCCCAGACCCATAATTTTGACTAGCCCATTCGACTGGCCCATTTCGACTAGGTTTCTAACTACACCTACTATTATTACAAGCAATAGAATTACAAGGCATATCTCAATATTCCCTCCTAATTCACATTGCTAAGTGACATCATCCCAAGCATTGTTCTCAGTTCTTCGAATCTTCCCTTTTGCAATGGCTTGGTCATTGCATCAGCTACTTGAAGTTCCGAACAGCAATATTCCAGATTCAGCTTCTCATTGTTTACTTGATCACGCAGGAAGTGATATCTGGTCTCTATGTGCTTCGACCTACCATGTGCAATAGGATTCTTGGCGAGATCTATCGCAGACTTGTTGTCGATCAACAACTTCATTGCTTCGACCCTGTGCACTCCAATTTCGACCAGTAGCATGCTCAGCCAAGATGCTTGACATGCTGCAAAGGAAGCAGCTACATACTCTGCTTCACAAGAGGACAACGCAACTATACTTTGCTTCTTCGACCACCAAGAGATGGGTGTCGATCCATACACGAAGACATACCCACTTGTGCTGTTTCGATCACTCTTGTCTCCACTCCAGTCGGAGTCAGTGTAGCCAAACACTTCATTACCATTCTTCAACACACTCTTGCTAGGGAACAGAATACCATAACTTTGTGTTCCCTTTACATACCTTAGTACTCTTTTTGCAGCTACCATATGAGAGCTTTTCGGCTTCTCCATGAATCTGCTGATCATTCTGACACTAAACATAATGTCAGGTCGAGTGTTGCACAGGTACCTTAGGGAGCCCACGATCTGTTTGAACAAGGTGGCATCTACTTCAATCCCTTCGCCGTCTTTCGACAGCTTGCTGCTAGTGTCTGATGGTGTCGAAACTTCCTTGCAGTTGCTCATGTCGAATCTTTTCAGGATATCAGCTGCATACTTCGACTGGTGCAGAAGTATACCCTTACTTGTCTTGGTAAACTCCATCCCCAAGAAATATGATAGATGTCCCAGATCACTCATTTCAAATTCTGACATCATCACTTTCTTGAAGGCTTCGACTTCGACTTCATTGCTGCCAGTTACAAGTAGATCATCTACGTACAGGCACAACAACAACTGAGTCGAAGTTCCATTCTTCTTCACATATACTCCATGTTCATTAGTGCATCTAATGAACTTCTGAGCCAAGAGAAATCCATCAATTCTCTTGTTCCACGCTCTTGGAGCTTGCTTGAGCCCATACAGGGCCTTCTCCAGCTTATAGACTTTGTCTTCTTTTCCCTTCGACTCAAAACCAGGTGGTTGACAAACATAGACTTCCTCCTCCAGAGGTCCATTCAGAAATGCTGACTTTACATCTAGTTGATGTAGGGGCCAGCCTCTATGACTTGCCAATGCTACTACCAATCTTATGGTTTCGATCCTGGCTACTGGGGCAAAGACCTCATTGTAATCCAAACCAGGTTTCTGCAGGAAACCTTTGGCTACTAGCCTGGCCTTGTACTTGGCCACTTCTCCATTCGGCTTGACTTTGGTCTTGAAGACCCACTTCACCCCTATGGCTTTCTTTTCTTTTGGAAGTTCGACTAGCTTCCAAGTATCATTCTTCTCGATTGATTTCAACTCGTAAATCATTGCTTCCTTCCACTGCTTGTGACTAAGGGCCTGCTCCAGGCTCACTGGTTCTGCTTCTGCCATTAGTGCAAAGTGTGTCAGGTCTCCCTCTGCTGTAATAGCAGAATCTGGATAAGTGTCGAATCCTTCTAGTCTTACTGATCTCTGTCTTTCCCTTTGCGACCTTCTTAAAGGTTCGACAGCAATGGGTTCTTCCGGCTCTTCAGTTTCGACCTCTTCGTTCTGATCATCTCGATCAGAGACTTCGTCGAAGTCCATCATTGTAGTTTTCTCACAGCCTTCTTCCCAGTTCCAATGTTTCGACTCATCTACTACGACATCTCTGCTTTTCACTATTTTCTTCTGCACAGGATCGTATAGTTTGTATGCTCCTGTCGAATGATAGCCAACAAGGATCATTTGTTGTGCTCTATCATCCAGCTTACTTCTTAGTTGCTCAGGGACATGTCTATAGCATACTGAGCCAATTATTCTGAGATGCTTGACACTTGGCTTTCTTCCTAGCCAAGCTTCTTCAGGTGTCTTCCCAGTCAATCTCTTTGTGGGGCATTTGTTCAGAATATACACTGCTGTGGCTACAAGTTCTCCCCATAAACTATGAGGTAGCTTCTTCTCCTTCAACATACTTCTTACCATGTTGAGGATGGTCCTGTTTTTCCTCTCAGCAGTACCATTATGCTGAGGCGTGTAAGGTGCAGTGACTTCATGCACAATTCCTTCTTTCTCACAGAATTTGACAAATCCATGAGAATTGTACTCACCACCTCCATCGCTTCTAAGGATTTTGATTGCACATTCACTCTGCTTTTCAATCATTACCTTAAACTTCTTGAATATTTCTAGTACTTCACTCTTCCTTTTGATCAAATACACCCAGGACATTCTAGTGTATTCGTCAATGAAGGTGACAAAGTACTTATTCCCTCCTAAGGAACATACTTCGAAAGGACCATAGACATCAGAAAATATCACCTCTAGCTTCTTCTCTGCTTTGCTAGGTACTTCTGATTTAAACGAGTTTCTTGGTTGCTTCGACTTGCAACAACTCTCGCAAACTTCGACAGGTACTTTTACTGCAGGCAACCCATGAACCATCTTCTTTTCATGTAGTTGTCATACCCTAATTTTGTCCGGCTTAGGTCAAAACCCTAATTTTCCACAAAAAATAAATAAATTGAAGAATGAAGAGCATCATGCATTGCATTTTGGGTCCTAGAAGTCATTCCAAGGTCTTTAAAATCATTTTTAGGGTTGGAATGCACTTTTTAGGCAAACTAGGGTTTTAGGGTCAAAAAGGACATTTTGGTCATTTTTCGCAAAAAGATGATTTTCTCGCCAAAAATGCACATCCACAAAAAGTACATTTTTATTCTATCAAGGATAATTTTTGTACAATTTTTTAGAAAGAAAACCCTAGTCAAAAATAACTAAAAATGTATTTTTCCATTTTTAGTGCATAGAAAAATAAAAAAAGACCATTAAATATTCCTCAATTTTTAAGTGACAATGTTTATTGTCATGGGTGACTAGAGGGAATATTTTATGGTGCCCAAAAAATATGTGACACATTTTCAATAGATGCATTCCCATTATTTCCCAAGCCCAAAAATTCAAAAACTCAAAAAAAAGAAGTGTCCTCAATAAGACAAAAGACCAAAAACAAGTTCTCTCTCTCTCTCTCTCCCCCACAATTTCGAAATTCTCTCTCTCTCTCCCCCTCACAATTTCGAAATCCCCTCTCTCTCTCTCTCTCTCTCTCTCCCTCTCACAAAATTCTTCCACACTCTTCTATTGTACTATTATTCCTTATCTTGAAGGAATATGTCTTGTACCATCCTTAAATCTTCTCCTTTGATGCATATCACCAATTCTCACTCACTCTCATGAAGACTCATGCCCTCTTTGGTAAATTACCTCACTCACTTACACTAACCTCTTCATAAGAAAACACAAATTTTCCTCTTTGAGAACAATCCATCTCAATAATACCCCTAACCCTACCACACATGAGAATTCCATTCCCAAAATAAATAAAAGTTCATTTTTTTTCTTTTATTCCCTCATTTTCGCCCCCACTCTCTCACTCTCACCTTTTGTGTTTTCTCTCCACCCTCAATCCTTGTGATAAGTGATCTCAACCCTCCATTCAAAATCAAAGTTCAATCCTAGAGCACATTAAAAGCACAAAGACTAAACTACCCTTAGACCTAGTTTCATCCTATAAATACCCCCTCATTCCCACACCTAAGGATCCTTTGGCCTCTCATTCTCCTACACTCTCATTTTTTACCCTAGCACACCAAAAACTTCTCCCTCTTCCGCTCTTCCACGAAATCTCTCTCACTCCCTCACTTCATTCTTTTCATCTTTCACCATCAAATCTTCCATTTCTTGTTAGATCATCATCATTCCTTCCATTCTCTTCAAGGTTGCATCATCAAATTGCTAAGAGCTAGCACTCTTTGTGTTCATATCATCTCCTTCTTCATTTCTTTGTGATTTTGAGGTAAGCTTTGAAACTTTGCATCTCATATTTAGTTCTTCTTGCATAATCTCTCTTCTACTCCCAACTCCTTCTTGATTGCTTGTTGTTGTTGCTTTGAGGATCCATTTCAAACATTTTGACAAGGACTTAGGGAGCCTTGGGTGTTTGAGATGGGTCATTGGCCTTGAAGGAGTTGTTCTTGTGCTTGAATGATTTCCCCTGCATCTCTAAACACTTTGCACTAAATTTCATGAAATAAGAGTTGTTTTATGGCATTGTTCATTTCGCATGCTTGTAGAAAACTTAGGGTTCATGTGAGTTTTATGCCATCCTTTGCTTAATCATGTGAATCCTTTGCAAAAATGGATCTATGTTGCTTTATGTTAACTTTTGTGTTTTTTTTTAAATAAAAGTGTGGATCTATGTTCCCTTTGGGTTCGCATGCTTATGTTTAAAAACATTTTCAAATTAATTTTGTTGTTGTTCTTTGCTTGATGATGTTTAATCTTGTTGTTAGTATTTTATTTTAGTGTTAGATGTTATTTTTTGTTGTTGGTTGATGATCTAGCAATATGATTCCCACTAGTGCCTAGTGCACCTTGACCTAAGTGGTGAAGATTGCTAGAAATGACTCAATTTAGTTTGTGTGTCCACTTATTCTTGTGTCTTAGTTTGCTTATTGTAAATTGTTGATGATAGGCAAGTTGATTCTCACTAGTGCCTAGTGCACTTTTCTCAAAGTGAGAGGATTGCTCTATGTGATTCAACTTGGTTTTAGTGTTTATTTACTTTTTACCATTTTACTTTACCATTCATTAACTTTTTACCAAAACATAAAAATATTTTACTACTTTGGTTTTTACCACTTTATTAATTTTTTACTAAATCATAAAAAGATTTTACCACTTCCCATTTACCTCATGCATTTTTACTTTACCATCTCATTAAATAATTACCATTTACTTCATGCATTTTTACTTTACTTTTCACTAACTTCTTACTTAAAGTTTTACAACTTATCAACTTGCAAAAATACCCAAAACATTTTCACATTCATGCATCTTCATTCATACTTAGTTTATGTGACACTCTCATGCATCCTCATATGCTTATATCTCTTGCATCCTCTTATGCATCCTTGTATGCCATCCATTCATAAACAAAGTGCTATGCATCCATTCCTTGTACACTCATGCACTTACATGCTTACCTAATCATGCATCCTTGCTTACATATTCAATCATTTAACATAGAATACTCCATTTTTACAATCAATTGTATTCACTTGTTCTTGATGCCATGTAAATGTCTTGACTTGATTGTGTGCCCTCCTCTCCACTTGTATGACCTCCTTATGGAGACGTAAGTCTACATGCATGTTGTAGCATAGAGCCATTAGGGTAAATACAATCCTTCTTGCACACACACAATTACTTTGAGAACTTTGTTTTGCATCTTTAATAATTGAATCCTTTGATTGTATGGGCATGTTTAATCTTGGTTAATGAATGATATGTTCATGTTTGCTTGAGTATTATTCATTCATTTGCATTTGGTTATGGATTTAGAATTGACTTGAAATGTTCTACTCCTTTTCTAAAACCCATTTCCTAAAATCATTTCAAAACAAAAAGAAACTTTTACTTTCAAAACAAAAATAAATCAATCGTCATTAAACACCAATCGCGCCGTTGCCGATTAGGTTGTTAATGATGATATTGTTTTCAAAAGGAGTCAGAAGCGAGACCATTCTAACCGTTGTTGTTCGGTCTTCGCAAAAGCTCTATCCCATTTTCGAAAACTTATTCATTTCTCAAAAATAAACCGATTGTCATTAAACACCAATCGCGCCGTTGCCGTTTAGGTCATTAATGATGATTTTATTTTCAAAAGAGTTAGTAGTGAGGCCATTCTAACCGTTGTTGTTTGGTCTTCGCGAAAGCTCAATCCTTTTTCAAAACAAAAAACCGAGAACTACGTAGCTTTGAATTCTCCATCGCACCGGGAGATACGTAGGAGCGGGGTCCTGTCCCGTCAAGCACACTCTTAAAAAAATCTTTGTTTTGTCCTGATTTTCAAAGATAACCCGAGAACTACGTAGCTTTGATCCCTCTTCCAGTGAGGGTACGTAGGAGCGGGGTCCTGTCCCGTCAAGCACACTTTTAAAAAAAATCTTTGTTTTGTCCTGATTTTCAAAGATAACCAAAAATATTCTTCTTCCCTCCTGTTTTCAATAAAACAAACCTTAAAGAAAAGAAGTAGAATAAATTGCTTTCAACTCGAACTTCTGTCTAAACCACACATCAAGTTAATGGTTCCCTTTCGGTAGAAAGGAGGTGCGGGGTGCTAATCCCTTCCCCATACCTAACCGACCCCCGAACCTACATCTCTAGTTTTCAAAAGATCATCCGCCTTGTTTAAAAGACCTTTTTTCAATGTTTTGGTCTTAAAATTAAAATATTGGTGGCGGCTCCAAACTTTTTCCACGTTGTCAAACGAAAAGTCCCAAACCGGATTTTTCGGGCGCAACAGCTGG
Source organism: Astragalus membranaceus (assembly GCA_039519185.1). Taxonomy (NCBI): domain Eukaryota; kingdom Viridiplantae; phylum Streptophyta; class Magnoliopsida; order Fabales; family Fabaceae; genus Astragalus; species Astragalus membranaceus. The sequence goes on from CM076846.1 coordinate 123,982,521, forward strand.
CGACTCCGCTGGGGAAAATTTTTAAAAAAAAAAAAAAGACGAGGGTCAAGCCTAGTTAACTTTGATGTGTGGTTTTAAAATTAATTGAGTTGAAAACTTTGTTTTACTTCTTTTATATTTGTTCACAATGCCTTGTTCATGCATCCCTCAAATCCCATGTCCCCTCTTCTTGGCTCCCTTTCTTGAGGTAAGCTATACATGATTGTTGTCGACACCTTAGGTTAGCTTATTTGTTTTAAGATGATGTTAAACCCTAGGGTAGACAACATATTATTGCTTGCTTCTGTCTGGACTGTTCTGGGTTTTCCTTTGCAGGTGGGGTATATGTGGGTAGTTTTAGGCGGTATGCCATTGCTGCACACACTCACACCTTATGCTTACTATGCTTTGAGAGGGGCCTAAAACCCAAGGTCTGACAAAACTTAGGAGAGTGGAAACGAGTAGTGACTGGCAATTGGACTGTTGTCCTTCCGACTCTCACGAAAGTTTCAGCCAGAGTATGCTCTTTCATGAGCCTCACACCAGATGGCGTCCCATCGTTGTGGGTGCTATTGTGAAAGAGAATTAGCTCTGGTAACCTGGTGAGGAAGTGACTAGAACCTGCATGGGAGGAACATTTGAGTTGTCCTAGAACTTAGGTCCCCACCTTCGTAGGACACAAGGGGCATACCAAATTGTGTGTTGCATGGTAATATAGACATGTTTTCAAAAAAGGAGTAGGAGGTTTTTCAAATAAAAAGTAGAGAAAGAGCTGCCGTTGTAGCCTTTCTTCTGTCGGTCCGAACGAAGTGACATATGGCCCACTCTTTTCAAAAAAAGAGAGAACGAGCTGTCGTTGTAGCCTTTCTCTTACTTGGTCCATATGAAACCACGTACGACCCGCATTTTTCAAAAAAAAAAAAAAACTTGAACTAATGCTAATAAAGGTTTTGCCCTAATCTGCATATGCATAAAACATCATCATCATTTTGCATGCATCCTCGCATTGCATCCAACATAAGCTTTTACAGCTCATGCATGCATCCTTGCATTTCATCAAAATTTGTTTGCCGAGAATCACAAAGTGAAAAAGAATCTTGCCATAGGTACAGTATGGAATCAAGAAGCGAGACAGTGCACCCCCCGAGATATCCGGTTGTAAGTAAGGTTGATTCCACTCTTGTTATGTTCTAAACAAATCAAAATTCACTGTTAAATCTCTGGCAAGATGTGACACGTTGGGGTTCACGGCATAAGACAAACTAAAACTAACACTCATCTGCATTGCACGCATTGCATTCATTAATTTGCTCCTTCACTTAATAAAAATGTTCTACCAACAGAAGCGAGAGGCAAGCTGGTTCTCCGCCACCGATACTTCACCCGGTTACAAGCAAAGCTGATGGCTGATCCTCAAGGGCATCCCGAGATTGAAACTGAAAGTAATCCAGAACATGAAGATTTGGGCGTACAAATTCTGAATCCTGAGCAGCTGGCTCAGGAGAACCAAGTGCTTAAGGATAAGGTTGGGGCAATGGAGGCCCAGATGCATGAGATGATGGTCATGCTGCAAAGTTTAAAGAGTGGGAAAGCTGCTGAAGGTGTCGCCGTCGAGGGTCCAAATGGTGTCACTTCTTTCGTTCCTTCTCCAATATCAGCCACAGTTCCTCTGGGATCTGGGGTCAGTCATCTCGTCTTTGCTTCAGGAATGAATGGGCCGAATCAATACACTTCACAAAGATATCCTTGGGGTATGCCTGCTGGGTACATGCCGCGAACTGTTGGACCTATCCCCGTCAGTATGGTTGCGCCTAATCAGGTCACTACCGCCGTGTCCGGGGGAGCTGCCGGAGGACCGCAGATCCAAACTCCTAGTCCTCATGCTGTGCTCAGTCCTACTCCGGGGCTTGCAGCACACCCTCACAATGTTCCTCAGCCTGAAGGGTATTATTACAGTATGGGGAGTCACCCCCAAGAACATATGTTTGAGGGATCACAGCCAAATGACCCGATTCGTGCACTTGAAGAAAGAGTAAAGGCAATGGAGGGTGTTGGTGTCAGAGCCAAGGAAGCTCGTGAGATGTGTTTAGTCCTAGATTTGGTTTTGCCACCAAAGTTCAAAGCTCCCGAAGTGGACAAATACAGAGGAACAGGCTGTCCGGAGAGTCATGTTACGATGTTTGTCCGAAAAATGGGTCCTTACGCCAATGATGACAAACAGCTGATTTACTGCTTTCAAAACAGTTTGGCTGGAGCTCCTCTAGATTGGTACATGAAACTGCAATCCTCTGAAATTCGTTGTTGGAAAGATTTGTGCGAAGCATTCATGAGACAATATAAGTATAACATGGACATGGCTCCGGACAAGTCGCAATTGCAACACATGAGTAAGGGCGAAAGGGAGACTTTCAAAGAATATGCCCAGAAATTGCGAAGCCTAGCCGCCCAGGTCCAACCTCCTTTGACTGAAAAAGAAATGGTGTACACGTTCTTGGAAACTCTGCCAGTAATTTACTATGACCGGCTGATTACAAGTGTTTCAACTAGCTTCTCCGATATGATAGTCTTCGGGGAAAGACTTGAGCATGGTCTCCGAAGTGGGAAGATTTCGAATCACCTCAGTAATGCAGGAAGCTCTGGTGGTTCAAGCAATCAGAAGAAGCCTCACTCCCATTTCCCGAAGAAGAAGGGAGGAAGTTCATCCTTTGGTACCCCTCCACCACAAACTGTTCCATTCTCTGCTACTGTGCCATCCCCGCAAGGCAGTGACAGTCACAGGGCTCAGGGTTATCAATACAAGAAACGGACCAGTTTTGATCCAATACCAATGACATACACTGAATTGTTTGATCACTTGACTTCCAAGAACTTGATCAACACTCGGCCAATGAAGGCCCTGCAGCCGCCATTTCCCAGAAGTTACAACGCTAATGCTACCTGTAGTTTCCACGAAAACGGGGTTGGTCATACTGTGGAGGAATGTAAAGCCTTCAAGCATGTGGTGCAAGACCTAGTAGATGCTGGGTGGATCTCGTTCAAGCAGAGCAGCCCGAATACAACAACTAATCCATTGCCAGGTCATCAGAGGCCAGCTACCAATGCTATAGAAAGTTTCGTGGGGCAATTGGTAAAGGAGGTGCAGAAGATCAAGACCCCGTTGGGTGTTATCTACTCTGAGTTATGCCATGTTGGGGTGGTTAAGAAGGGGTGTTGCCACGAAGAGGGGTGTGCTGACTCCACGTGCGTGGGGAATTGTGAAAGCTTTGAGATGATCCTGCAGGACCTGATGGATCGGTGTGTGGTCCAGATAGGAACCCATGATGTTGAAGAAGAAGTGTTGACTCTACATTCTGATAAAAGTAGAGGACCCATGCACGTGGCCAAGTCCAAAGGCCAGGATCCATGGCCCCAGAGGATTCCAATTTGCGACATCAGTCAAAGTTTTGTGAGTGCTGGTTTGTTGGATCCCAATCAAGTTGCTGTCATCAATGATGGTTCTGAGTCTGAAGAGGGTGGTGCAAGTTTGGTTCGACGCTGCGGTGCCGGTGAAAAATTAAAGAATTGGAAGGCTGCTGATCTTCCTGTGACTTTTAATTTAAAGTAATCATTTGTAATGCAACCCTGTAGCTCTGCCCAAGGGCATAGGACAAGTTGTTAGGGGCGAGCATGTTTTTATTTTCAGAATCATCATCATTAATAAAAACGTTGTTTTTAAATTTCAATCAATAAAAATCAATCCATTTTATTTCATGTGTCTTTTCCTCGCTTTATTATTGTTTGCTTGCTTGTCTCGCCTTTCATTCTGCTTTTTCGCTTCGGCAAAATGCAGATCCACAATAATTGTCTCCCAAAATAACAGTGCCAACAGTCCATATTTTGACTTTGATCACCCTATTAATCAAGCTGAGGGGGATGTTGAGGAAGACTGGGAAGCTCCTCCAGAACTCATGAGGTTAATGAAACAGGAAGAAAGGGTAATTCAGCCACACGGAGAATATACTGAAGTGATCAACTTGGGTAAAGTTGAGAGCAAGAAAGAGGTCAAAGTGGGTATCGCCATGAATGATGAGGATCGCATGAAGTTGGTTCAGCTGTTGCACGATTATATGGATGTGTTTGCATGGTCCTACCAAGATATGCCTGGGTTGGATACTGACATTGTGATGCATAAGTTGCCAGTAAAACCTGAATGCCCGCCTGTGAAGCAGAAACTTAGAAGGATGAAGCCTGAGATGTCCCTAAAGATTAGAGATGAGGTAAAAAAGCAGTTTGACGCCGGATTCCTAGCGGTGGCCAAATACCCACAGTGGGTTGCCAATATTGTCCCGGTTCCGAAGAAGGAGAGGAAGGTCAGAATGTGCGTTGACTACCGAGATCTGAATCGTGCTAGTCCTAAAGACGATTTTCCTTTGCCCCACATTGATGTCTAGCTTAGTGGATAGTACAGCTCAACACTCGTTATTCTCCTTCATGGATGGATATTCGGGATATAATCAGATCAAGATGGACCCCGAAGATATGGAAAAGACAACTTTCATAACGCTTTGGGGAACGTTCTGTTACAAGGTCATGCCATTCGGGTTAAAGAACGCTGGTGCAACCTACCAAAGGGCCATGGTCACGCTGTTTCACGACATCATGCATAAGGAGATTGAGGTTTATGTGGATGACATGATCGCAAAATCTAAAACCGACAAGGAGCATATTGTCAATCTGCAGAAGCTCTTTGAACGGTTGAGGAAATATAAACTCAAGTTAAACCCGGCCAAGTGCACGTTTGGAGTGAGATCAGGGAAGTTGTTAGGCTTCATTGTCAGCCAGAAGGGAATCGAGGTGGATCCAGACAAAGTAAAAGCCATCCTCGAGATGCCAGTGCCCAAAACAGATAAAGAAGTCCGTGGTTTCCTCGGAAGGTTGAATTACATCTCCCGATTCATCTTCCAGTTGACTGCTACTTGTGAGCCGATCTTCAAACTGCGGTGCAAAAATCAAGAGTTGAAGTGGAATGACCAGTGTCAAGCTGCCTTTGAGAAAATCAAGGTGTACTTGCAGAATCCACCAGTCTTAATGCCACCTGTGTCAGGCAGGCCTCTCATCTTATACCTTACAGTGCTAGATAATTCAATGGGCTGTGTGTTGGGGCAGCATGATGAATCCGGGAAAAAGGAGCATGCCATATACTATCTTAGCAAAAAGTTCACCGATTGTGAGACAAGGTATTCTATGCTGGAAAAGACTTGTTGTGCTCTAGTTTGGGCTGCTCACCGTTTAAGGCAGTACATGCTGAGTCACACCACTTGGTTGGTGTCAAAAATGGATCCAATCAAGTACATATTTGAGAAGCCAGCTCTTACAGGACGAATTGCCCGTTGGCAGATGCAATTATCAGAATACGATATCCTGTATGTCACACAAAAAGCAGTTAAAGGCAGTGCACTTGTTGAGTATTTGGCATGTCAGCCGATTCCAGACTACCAACCAATGCAGCAAGATTTTCCTGATGAAGATATCATGGCACTGTTTGATGAGGGGAAGTCCCAAGAAAGTGAAAGATGGAGAATGATCTTCGACGGTGCGTCAAACGTATGGGGGCAGGGGGCAGGTGCTGTGTTAATATCTCCTGACAATCGCTTCGTTCCTGTCACTGCAAGGTTGAGCTTCTATGTTACAAACAACATAGCAGAGTATGAAGCGTGCATCTTGGGTATTCAAGCAGCCCTAGAATGGAAAGTTAAAAGGCTAGATGTGTATGGAGATTCAGCCCTGGTTATTCATCAAGTAAGAGGCGATTGGGAGACCAGAGATCCCAAACTGATTCCTTATTGTGTTTATGTGCAAGAGTTGATGGAGTCTTTTGACGAAATCACTTTCAGACACATCCCTCGAAGCGAAAACCAGCTGGCTGATGCATTGGCAACTTTATCATCCATGTTCAATATCAATTGTGATAAAAGCTTGACTCATGTCACAATCCAGCACCGGAGTCTACCTGCGCATCACTACTGCACAGCCATAGATGAAGAGCTGGATGACAAGCCTTGGTATCATGATATCAAACAGTACATCATCAGCAGAGAATACCCTCCTGGGGCATCTGAAAATGACAAGAGAACTCTTCGGCGGCTGTCAAGGAATTTCTTCCTCAGCGGTGAGGTTCTCTACAAAAGGAATTATGACATGGTCCTCTTAAGGTGTGTTGCTAAAGAAGAAACTGAAAGAATCATGAAAGATGTACACGATGGCTCATTCGGAACTCATTCCAGTGCGCATACTATGACTAGACAGATTTTAAGGGCGGGCTATTACTGGCTGCAGATGGAAGGTGACTGCTACAGCTTTGTCCGAAAGTGGCACAACTGCCAAATCTACGCTGACCACATTCATGTGCTGCCTGCCAAATTGAATGTTCTGATTGAATCCTGGCCGTTTTCAATGTGGGGAATGGATGTCGTCGGTCCCATTGAACCCAAAGCACCAAATGGGCATCGCTTCATCTTGGTCGCCATTGACTATTTCACGAAGTGGGTTGAAGCTGCCTCATACTCCAGTGTAACCAGTTCAGTGGTTGCCAAATTTGTGAAGAAGGATCTGATTTGCCGTTATGGTCTTCCTAACAAGATCATCACTGATAACGGCAGCAATCTGAATAGCAAAATGATGAAGGACCTGTGCGCAGAGTTCAAAATTCAGCATCATAATTCTTCCCCCTATCGGCCCAAGATGAATGGAGCAGTGGAGGAAGCTAACAAGAACATCAAAAAGATTGTGCAAAAAATGGTGGTCACATACAAGGATTGGCATGAAATGCTTCCCTTTGCTTTGCATGGCTATCGTACTTCAGTGCGTACCTCAACTGGGGCAACTCCTTTCTCTCTGGTATACGGGTCAGAGGCGGTCCTCCCAATCGAGGTTGAGATACCATCCCTACGGATACTCATGGAAGCTAAACTGGAAGAAGCAGAGTGGGTGCAGGCTCGTCTGGATCAGCTAAACCTCATTGAGGAAAAAAGAATTGCAGCTTTGTGTCATGGGCAGCTGTACCAACAGAGAATGAGAACAGCTTTTGACAAGAAAGTCCGGCACCGTGAATTCAAGCAGGGAGATTTGGTACTTAAGAAGATCTTGCCCATCCAGACTGATCCCCGAGGGAAATGGACACCCACTTATGACGGCCCGTATGTGGTCAAGAAAGCCTTTTCTGGAGGAGCACTGATACTCACGAACATGGACGGAGAGGATTTAAGGAACCCAGTCAATTCCGATCAAGTGAAGAAGTATTATGCCTGAAAGAAATAGACGAAAAAAGAGAAAGACAAGCCAAGTAAGAGTTAGCTCGCTAGGTTGAAAACCCGAAAGGGCGGCCTAGGCAAAATCAGAGCGACCCGGTGGATTGAAAACCCGCAAAGGGCGATCCAGGCAAAAATTAGGGTCAGAAAACTTGGGCATGAAAAGTAAAGAAAGGCATACAACTCCTCTGAAAACTTGGATGAGGGAGTGATCAAGGTCAATGACATAAATGTTTAGCACTGTTCCACAGAGACGGACAGTCAGAATTTAACTTCTCTCTTTTTTTCGTGTCTTTTTATAGTTTAAACTTTCAAGTGTAATAAACAATCGGCGTAACTTCTTGTGCGACCGGTTTCCACATTAATAAAGTTCAACTTTCTCATATCTGTTCACTCTTTTATTTTCTGCTTTTTTTTTTGCTCAAAATAAACGTTTTATAATGATGGTGATGATGACCTGTAAAACATGTGCATAAATCATGGAGCATTACAATTATTGCAAAGTCCCTAAAGGTCGCGGAAAAAAGCAATTCCCCAAAACCAGTTAATCATGCAAGAGAAAGCGATTACACTCACGATTGCTTCAAACGGCGAAGTCAAAGCCAACATGCACTCGGCCCATGAGCCCCGCAATTCCAGTGGGTTCCTCAGTCTCGTGCCATGAGTGTCGCGGGTTGGCTGAACCAGCAAAAATAAGCCAAAAGAGCAAAAGAGCAAAAGAAAAAACAAACGATCAGAAAAAAGAAAGCTGATCAAAGAATGAAAAGCCAAGAAAAAACAAACAGTCAGAAAAAAGAAAGCTGACAAAAGAAACGAAGAATCAAGAATAGCATCCCATTGCATTCATCATTCCACTAAATCATCACATCGCATGCACTCACATGACATGCATTCGCATAACGGACTTTGCATAGCATGCATTCATATTCCATGCACCATGTCTTGCATCTGCTAACGTGTGCAGGTGTCCTGGATCAGTGCAATGGCATTGATCATCAATCAGAGCAAGCTGAAGAAAGGTCCGCTAACCTGAGCAGACATCCTAGATCAGTGCAATGGCATTGATCATCAATCAGAGCAAGCTGAAGAAAGGTCCGCTAACCTGAGCAGAGATCCTGGATCAGTGCAATGGGCACTGATTATCAATCAGAGCAAGCTGAAAAAAGGTCCGCTAACCCGAGCAGACATCCTGGATCAGTGCAATGGCACTGATCATCAATCAGAGCAAGCTGAAGAAAGGTCCGCTAGCCTGAGCAGACATCCTGGATCAGTGCAATGGTATTGATCATCAATCAAGAGAAAGCTGAAGAAAAGTCCGCTAACCTGAGCAGGCATCCTGGATCGGTGTGGAAGCATTGACCGACTAAAGGAAACCAACTGGATTTTGGAATCCCCTCTGGACCCACGTGTCCCCAGCAAGATTGACTTCACCTTGTATTCGAGCTGCAGGTAAGTCCCCCTGACCTCAATAGGTCCAGTCGAAGAGGATAGCTGTGTTAGCCTAAAACATGGCGCAATCCTAGGGAAATATCGAGATCCAAACTTGATATAGTACCCTCCCCTGGTCGCTCGCAAGACCACCCCTTTGGAGCCCACGTGCTCCCAGGCCCAAGTGCAAGCTCGGATCATTCGCGATTCGTTAAAAGGCTTTAGGCAGCCTCCGTCGCCGGCTTAACGAGGGCCGGCACCCTTTTTGCTTCCCTTTTTATTGCTTTCTTTATTGCTTTCCGCTAGCTTATTGAGGGTTGGCACCATTTAGTTTCCTGCTTACTGAGAGTTGACGATTCATCCATTGCATTCACCTCGGGCTAACACCCAATAAAAATAGAAAAAGAAAAGAGAGGAAAACTCGGGTTTCCCTAAGTAGACAAAATCGGTATAATTTCTGAATTCTTTATCTTCATTTTGCCTTGGAATATGTTTCGGCCAATTCATATTCCTCGTTAAAGTTCAGATAAAGAGGGGCAGCTGTCATACCCTAATTTTGTCCGGCTTAGGTCAAAACCCTAATTTTCCACAAAAAATAAATAAATTGAAGAATGAAGAGCATCATGCATTGCATTTTGGGTCCTAATAGTCATTCCAAGGTCTTTAAAATCATTTTTAGGGTTGGAATGCACTTTTTAGGCAAACTAGGTTTTAGGGTCAAAAAGGACATTTTGGTCATTTTTCGCAAAAAGATGATTTTCTCGCCAAAAATGCACATCCACAAAAAGTACATTTTTATTCTATCAAGGATAATTTTTGTACAATTTTTTAGAAAGAAAACCCTAGTCAAAAATAATTAAAAATGTATTTTTCCATTTTTAGTGCATAGAAAAATAAAAAAGGACCATTAAATATTCCTCAATTCTTAAGTGACAATTTTTATTGTCATGGGTGACTAGAGGGAATATTTTATGGTGCCCAAAAAATATGTGACACATTTTCAATAGTTGCATTCCCATTATTTCCCATGCCCAAAAATTCAAAAACTCAAAAAAAAGGAAGTGTCCTCAATAAGACAAAAGACCAAAAACAAGTTTTTTTTTCTCTCTCTCTCTCTCTCCCCCACAATTTCGAAATTCTCTCTCTCTCTCTCCCCCTCACAATTTCGAAATCCCCTCTCTCTCTCTCTCTCCCTCTCACAAAATTCTTCCACACTCTTCTATTGTACTATTATTCCTTATCTTGAAGGAATATGCCTTGTACCATACTTAAATCTTCTCCTTTGATGCATATCACCAATTCTCACTCACTCTCATGAAGACTCATGCCCTCTTTGGTAAATTACCTCACTCACTTACACTAACCTCTTCATAAGAAAACACAAATTTTCCTCTTTGAGAACAATCCATCTCAATAATACCCCTAACCCTACCACACATGAGAATTCCATTCCCAAAATAAATAAAAGTTCATTTTTTTTCTTTTATTCCCTCATTTTCGCCCCCACTCTCTCACTCTCACCTTTTGTGTTTTCTCTCCACCCTCAATCCTTGTGATAAGTGATCTCAACCCTCCATTCAAAATCAAAGTTCAATCCTAGAGCACATTAAAAGCACAAAGACTAAACTACCCTTAGACCTAGTTTCATCCTATAAATACCCCCTCATTCCCACACCTAAGGATCCTTTGGCCTCTCATTCTCCTACACTCTCATTTTTTACCCCAGCACACCAAAAACTTCTCCCTCTTCCTCTCTTCCACGAAATCTCTCTCACTCCCTCACTTCATTCTTTTCATCTTTCACCATCAAATCTTCCATTTCTTGCTAGATCATCATCATTCCTTCCATTCTCTTCAAGGTTGCATCATCAAATTGCTAAGAGCTAGCACTCTTTGTGTTCATATCATCCCCTTCTTCATTTCTTTGTGATTTTGAGGTAAGCTTTGAAACTTTGCATCTCATATTTAGTTCTTCTTGCATAATCTCTCTTCTACTCCCAACTCCTTCTTGATTGCTTGTTGTTGTTGCTTTGAGGATCCATTTCAAACATTTTGACAAGGACTTAGGGAGCCTTGGTTGTTTGAGATGGGTCATTGGCCTTGAAGGAGTTGTTCTTGTGCTTGAATGATTTCCCTTGCATCTCTAAACACTTTGCACTAAATTTCATGAAATAAGAGTTGTTTTATGGCATTGTTCATTTCGCATGCTTGTAGAAAACTTAGGGTTCATGTGAGTTTTATGCCATCCTTTGCTTAATCATGTGAATCCTTTGCAAAAATGGATCTATGTTGCTTTATGTTAACTTTTGTGTTTTTTTTTAAAATAAAAGTGTGGATCTATGTTCCCTTTGGGTTCGCATGCTTATGTTTAAAAACATTTTCAAATTAATTTTGTTGTTGTTCTTTGCTTGATGATGTTTAATCTTGTTGTTAGTATTTTATTTTAGTGTTAGATGTTATTTTTTGTTGTTGGTTGATGATCTAGCAATATGATTCCCACTAGTGCCTAGTGCACCTTGACCTAAGTGGTGAAGATTGCTAGAAATGACTCAATTTAGTTTGTGTGTCCACTTATTCTTGTGTCTTAGTTTGCTTATTGTAAATTGTTGATGATAGGAAAGTTGATTCTCACTAGTGCCTAGTGCACTTTTCTCAAAGTGAGAGGATTGCTCTATGTGATTCAACTTGGTTTTAGTGTTTATTTACTTTTTACCATTTTACTTTACCATTCATTAACTTTTTACCAAAACATAAAAATATTTTATTACTTTGGTTTTTACCACTTTATTAATTTTTTACTAAAACATAAAAAGATTTTACCACTTCCCATTTACCTCATGCATTTTTACTTTACCATCTCATTAAACAATTACCATTTACTTCATGCATTTTTACTTTACTTTTCACTAACTTCTTACTTAAAGGTTTACAACTTATCAACTTGCAAAAATACCCAAAACATTTTCACATTCATGCATCTTCATTCATACTTAGTTTATGTGACACTCTCATGCATCCTCATATGCTTATATCTCTTGCATCCTCTTATGCATCCTTGTATGCCATCCATTCATAAACAAAGTGCTATGCATCCATTCCTTGTACACTCATGCACTTACATGCTTACCTAATCATGCATCCTTGCTTACATATTCAATCATTTAACTTAGAATACTCCATGTTTACAATCAATTGTATTCACTTGTTCTTGATGCCATGTAAATGTCTTGACTTGATTGTGTGCCCTCCTCTCCACTTGTATGACCTCCTAATGGAGACGTAAGTCTACATGCATGTTGTAGCATAGAGCCATTAGGGTAAATACAATCCTTCTTGCACACACACACAATTACTTTGAGAACTTTGTTTTGCATCTTTAATAATTGAATCCTTTGATTGTATGGGCATGTTTAATCTTGGTTAATGAATGATATGTTCATGTTTGCTTGAGTATTATTCATTCATTTGCATTTGGTTATGGATTTAGAATTGACTTGAAATGTTCTACTCCTTTTCTAAAACCCATTTCCTAAAATCATTTCAAAACAAAAAGAAACTTTTACTTTCAAAACAAAAATAAATCAATCATCATTAAACACCAATCGCGCCGTTGCCGATTAGGCTGTTAATGATGATATTGTTTTCAAAAGGAGTTAGAAGCGAGACCATTCTAACCGTTGTTGTTCGCTCTTCGCAAAAGCTCTATCCCATTTTCGAAAACTTATTAATTTCTCAAAAATAAACCGATTGTCATTAAACACCAATCGCGCCGTTGCCGTTTAGGTCATTAATGATGATTTTATTTTCAAAAGAGTTAGTAGTGAGGCCATTCTAACCGTTGTTGTTCGGTCTTCGCGAAAGCTCAATCCTTTTTCAAAACAAAAAACCGAGAACTACGTAGCTTTGATCCCTCTTCCAGTGAGGGTACGTAGGAGCAGGGTCATGTCCTGTCAAGCACACTCTAAAAAAAAAACCCCGAGAACTACGTAGCTTTGATCCCTCTTCCAGTGAGGGTACGTAGGAGCGGGGTCCTGTCCCGTCAAGCACACTTTTAAAAAAAAAACTCCGAGAACTACGTAACTTTGATCCCTCTTCCAGTGAGGGTACGTAGGAGCGGGGTCCTGTCCCGTCAAGCACACTCTTAAAAAATCTTTGTTTTGTCCTGATTTTCAAAGATAACCAAAACTGAGAACTACGTAGCTTTGATCCCTCTTCCTGTGAGGGTACGTAGGAGTGGGGTCCTGTCCCGTCAAGCACACTCTTAAAAAATCTTTGTTTTGTCCTGATTTTCAAAGATAAGCCGAGAACTACGTAGCTTTGAATTCTCCATCGCACCGGGAGATACGTAGGAGCGGGGTCCTGTCCCGTCAAGCACACTTTTAAAAAAAAAGCTTTGTTTTGTTCCGCTTTTCAAAGATACCAAAAATATCCATTTCCCCCTCGTTTTCAATAAAACAAACTCCTAAAGAAAAGAAAAGAAGTAGAATAAACCGCTTTCAAACTCAAACTTTTGTCGAAACCACACATCAAGTTAATGGTTCCCTTTCGGTAGAAAGGAGGTGCGGGGTGCTAATACCTTCCCCGTACCTAACCGACCCCCGAACCTACATCTCTAGTTTTCAAAAGACCATCCGCCTTGTTCAAAAGACTTTTTTTTCAATGTTTTGGTCTTAAAATTAAAATATTGATGGCGGCTTCAAACTTTTTCCACGTTGTCAAACGAAAAGTCCCAAACCAGATTTTTCGGGCGCAACAGTAGTTGACTCAAACTCTTGAAGTTGAGGTGGCCAAATCTCATGTGCCATCTCCAGTGCTCCTCTTCGACAGTGGTTTGGAGGCAATGTTCTTCGACTAGTTGCAGCTTGATCTTGAAGGTTCTGTTACTTTGCATCGACACCTTCAAAATCATCTTCTTGGTCGAATCGAACAAGTTGAGACTGTTATCACCCATTTCGACGGTGAAGTTTTTCTCAATCATCTGCTCAATACTTAGCAGATTGCTCCTCATATTTGGTACATAAAATACCCCTTGGATGTAGCACCACTTACCATCTTTCGACATGAACTTTATGGTACCTACTCCTTCAGCAGTAACTCTACTGTTATCTGCAAACCTTATCTTTTTGCTTATCTGCTCCAGTTCGACAAACCACTCCTTGTGACAACACATGTGATTTGAACATCCTGTGTCGAGATACCATTCGACAGACTTCTCTTCAGTCGAATTTGTATCAGCCTTCAACAACAGTAATTCTGGGTCAGTAGCTGTCATGAATGACAATTCTTCATCATCATTGCTGGCAATGTTGGAGGCATCACCAGTGTTTCCACTGCCCTGCCACACACACATCGCACAAGTATTTTGAGCATCACAAGTGAATCCACTTATACAAGTGTTCCCACTATTTTGCTCGCTACTTTCAGCAATTCCTTCATCGAGTCGAATCTCATCTTCAACAGCCATCAACATTAACTCCTCTAAGTCAAAGTCTGAGTCATTATCATTAGCAAACTTGGCTTCTGCATCTTTATCCCTAGGAACTTTCTTGTTTTTATACTTGTTCCTATAATGCCCAAATTGCTGACAGTTATAACACTGAACTTTCGACAAGTCTCCCTTCTTCTTGTCGAAAGATCCTTGTTCTTTCTTCTTACTGCTTGATCCCTTTTCTCTACCCTTCTCCTTGTTGCCTGCCTTCCAATTTCTCTTAGAGGAGTATGAAAGCAAGCCTTGTTCAGTTTCTTTCTCTGAACTTCTCTGCCTTATTCTCAATTCATGCGCCTCTAAGGAACCCTGAAGTTCATCTAACTTCAACGTATCTAGGTCCTTGGATTCTTCGATAGCAGTAACAACGTAGTCGAATTCCAGGGTTAAGGATCTGAGCACCTTTTCGAATTTATTTACTTCAGTCACAGTTTCACCATTACCTTTCATTTGATTAGTTAATGCTACTAACCTCGTAATGAAATCTCCAATCGATTCTCCATCTGTCATCTTCAAGCCCTCGTACTGCTTCCTGAGCGACTGTAGACGTATCTTCTTCAGCCTATCTGCTCCTCCATACGAGTTCTTTAGGATGTCCCAAGCTGCCTTTGCTGAATCACAATCGATGATCAGGTTCAGGATGTTGGAATCAACGCATTGGTGAATCAAAAACAGCCTTTTCCCAACTTTCTCCCTCAGCGAATGGTGGTTGTTCCTCACCGCTTCAGTGGCGTTTGCTGCTAAGGGTGGAACACCATCATTCACGACATCAAGAACATCTTGATATCGAAACAGCACCTTCATCTGCGCACACCAACGTTCATAATCCTTTCCGTCGAAGATTGGGAGGTTCCCCGGAATACCTCCACCAGAGTTGTCTCGTGCTGCCATAGATCTTGATAGATTTTGTAAGGATCTAACAAGCTCTTGATTTCGTGGCAAATTACGTAAAGTGTGACGCTAAACAGTGTGTTTTAAGGTATTTTAAGATACGGAAAAAAAATTTAATTGCTAAAATACGTGAAGTTTGTTCCGACATAATCGAATTCGTCGAAAAGGAAGTTAATTTCGTGACAAATTGTGTGAAGTGTGACGTTAGACAGTATGGTTTGGGGTACTTTAAGATCCGAAAAAAAAATTAGTTGTTTAAGAACGCAAAGTTTGTTACTCGATAATTAACTTTATTAAAAAAATAATAATTTTGTAATAAAATATGATGCTAAGTAGTGTGTTTTGGGTGCTTTAATTAGGATTAAAAAAATTAGATATACAAATACATAGAGTTCGTTCCTCAACAATTGGTTTGGTCATACCAAAAATTAATTTATTGGTGTGTTCTGGGTTACCTTAACGTTCGACAAAAATTTTAAAAGTTCAAATACGCAAAGTTTGTTTAAAAAAACAATTTCGTGACAAAATACGTAAAGTATGATGCTAAGTAGTGTGTTTGTGGGTATTTTTGCATTTGAAAAAAATTACTGTTCAAATACTAAAAGTTTGTTCCTCGATAACTGATTTAAAAATGAATTTATTTTTTTTATTTCTTCTCTTTATATTCTTTAGGACCATATTTTTCTAGATTTTAAAAAAAATAATTTAAAGATGCTTCGGAAAAAAATAATTCAAAGACCATATTTCTTCAATTTTGTATAGTTGCTTCTATTATTGGTGATTCTCATCCAACCCTACATGATACCCACGTTTTTGACTTTCTAATTGTGTTGATTTATTTTCTTTCTAATTGCTTCCATTTCAATGTGTTTCTTAATTAAAAATGATACTTTTAATTATGATTTACATTGTCACACACTTCTACAATATATAATTAATTTTATTTTTTTGACAAAATATAATTAATTTTATCTTCACTCATACAATGTTACATTATTTATGTATTAAATGAAGCTTTTGTCCCCCCCACCCCTTTTTTTTCTTTTTTTTCATATTTTCATTTTCACCCCCCCCTTTTTTTTTCATATTTTCATTTTTAAGAGTACATTAAAATTTAGGTGAAGTTTGTGCTAAGTAGTGAAGATGAAAATACATAAATTATATATTGTAACATTCAAATATACAAAGTTTGTGCCTCAGTAATGGATTTGATTAGGTGAAAAAAAATATAGTTTCATGACAAAATATGTAAAGTGTGATGCTAAATTGTGTGTTTTGAAATACTTTAGTGTTGGAAAAAATTAATCGTTTAAATGCTCAACGTTTAGTCCGTAGGAAAGAAAATAACAACTTTCTCATTTTCAAGGTAAAATTTTTGCCAAAATAGTAGTGTAGAAAATAACAACTTTCTCATTTTCAAGGTAAAATTTTTGCCAAAATAGTAGTGTGATTAATCAAAGTTAAAGTAATGTTATACATCTGCTTGCCACAAGCTCAAAATTGGCTTCAATCGCCCAAATTGTGTACTCATTTTACTAACAATTAATCTATAATTGGATGAAATTCTAGTGTATTCTACAACTTTGAAAATGAGACTCACTAATTTAATGAGACTCACATGAATTTCAGTCCATCATCGAGTGAGTGTTGGTAGAAAAGTGTTCAACACTCACCAAGTAGCAACACTATTTTTTAAAAGAAAACACAACTTTTAGGTTCAAGCACACTCTCTCTTCAACCTTCATGGCCATTTTGGGTGAAAACACAGGTTAGGCGGGTCAACCTACTAGCATGGCCATTTTGGTTTTTTTTAACCCTAACCTGCTTAGCCTGCAAAGATTTTTTTAAACAAGATTTCTAATGGGTTTTTTTTATAAGCAAAAGATATTATTGTGGGGAGCACAGGGGGTACTCCAACCCGTACAAGGAGCAATGAGCCTCGTTAAAACCTCACTGACCCAAAATCTTATGGGAAAAAACTCAAGGAGGAAAAAGAGTACCCCTCAAGCAGAGAAGAAGATTAACACACCAATCAGAAATAATACATTCACTCCTACCAGACTTACAATTGAACCAACCCTATGAGAGACATTCGATTTTGTTTATTAAATTATGTCTCCGAGTAAACCCCGCATTTAAACACAATGTTGTTCATTTCTACCCAAATGTACCACACTGAAGCTAGCCATATGATATTTTTGACCTTCTCTGAATGAGACCAACTCACCATAAAGAACAAAATTATCTACGCCTGAAAATTGAACACTTTCATGGACACCCAACCAAGCATTCAACCCCTGCCATACCCTTAAAGACCTGCAAAAAGAGAAGAAAAGATGCTATGTAGATTCTTCCTTCCAAAAGCACAAAACAAAGGTGTTATTATGTTCAATGATCCCCCAAAAATCGCGGGTGGGAAGTTTATTTAACAACAAATGCCAACAAAAAATGCCTTCCGACTTACACAAACCATCCCATGCTTTGCACAAGCCTCGTCCAACGAATGGTCAACTATGTTTAGTAACTAGTAGGATACCCGTGCATACGCACGGGTGCTGTCGTGCTATTTTTATGAATGAACTTAGACAGTATTTAAATAGTTTGAACATTACCCCTTGAAAATAGAGACAAATTTAAAGTAGATAGAAAAGGAGTTTCAAATTAAAAATAGATAAATATTAAAATCTAAAAATGTAAAAGTATCATTTAAAAACAATACATGCATTTATCCCGTGTTTTTTTATATATCAGTGAAGTGTTCTTTTATAGATCAGTGTTGTTATCCCGTGTTTTTTTATATATTAGTGCAGCTATCCCGTGTTTATATACACACACACACACACACACACACACATATATATATATATATATATATATATATATATATATATATATATATATATATCATTGCAGTTATACCCGTATTTTTTTATATATCAGTGCAGTTATCTCGTGTTTTTTATGTATCAGTGCAGTTATCTCATAGTTTCAATTGATTATTTGAGTTGATTAGTAGATTATAGTAGATAGTAAAAGATAGATAGTAGATTATTAATAAGAAATATTTATCCGTGCTTTTTTATATATCAGTAACAATTATTTGTCCTTCTTTTGGTATTAGTGACAAATATTTGTCCCATGTGTTTTAAATATTAATCAGTTTAAATAGTCATTAAGTCTTCTTCTTTTATTAGATAGTAGGTTCATAGTAATTTTCAAAAATTATAATTATCAATGGCAAATATTAATCCCGTGTTTTTATATATCACTGCAGTTATCCCTTGTTTTCTATATATCAGTGCAGTTATCTGGTAGTTTCATTTGATTATTTTAGTTGATTAATAGATTATAGTAGATAGTAATTTTGTTAGATAGTAGATTATCAATAAGAAATAATTGTTTTAAATATTAATTAGTCTTCTTGTTTTTTAGATAGTAGGTTTGTAGTAGTAGTCTTCAAAAAATTTAATTATCAATGACAAATATTAATATCGTGTTTTTTTTTCCATATATTAGTGCAGTTATCCCGTGTTTTATATATATCAGTGCAGTTAAGTCGTAGTTTCAATTGATTATTTTAGTTGATTAGTAGATTATAGTAGATAGTAAAAGAGAGATAGTAGATTGTCAATAAGAAATATTTTTCTTAAATATTAATCAGTAGTTGAAATAGTCATTAAATATTATTGTTTTTTAGATAGTAGGTTTATAGTAGTCTTCAAAAGTTTTAATTATCAATGACAAATATAAATCCTGTGTTTATATATATATATATATATATATATATATATATATATATATATATATATATATATATATATATATATATCAGTGCAGTTATCCCGTGTTTTTTATATGTCATTGCAGTTATCCCGTAGTTTCAATTGATTATTTGAGTTGATTAGTAGATTATAGTAGATAGTAAAAGACAGATAGTAGATTATCAATAAGAAATATCTATCCCATGTTTTTTTATATATCAGTAACAATTATTTGTCCTTTTTTAATTAGGTATTAGTGACAAATATTGTCACGTGAGTTTTAAATATTAATCAGTTTAAATAGTAATTAAGCCTTCTTATTTTTTTAGATAGTAGATTTATTGTAGTTTTCAAAAATTATAATTATCAATGGTAAATATTAATCTCGTGTTTTTTATATATCACTGCAGTTATCCCGTGTTTTTTATATATCAGTGCAGTTATCTCGTAGTTTCGATTGATTATTTTAGTTGATTAGTAGATTATAGTAGATAGTAAAAGTTAGATATTAGATTATCAATAAGAAATATTTGTTTTAAATATTAGTTACTAATTTACATAGTCATTAAGTCTTCTTATTTTTTAGATAGTAGGTTTGTAGTAGTAGTCTTCAAAAAATTTAATTATCAGTGACAAATATTAATCTCGTGTTTTTTTTCATATATCAGTGGAGTTATCCCGTGTTTTTTTTTATATATCAATGCAGTTATTTTGTAATTTCAATTGATTATTTTAGTTGATTAGTATATTGTAGTAGATAGTAAAGGAGAGATAGTAGATTATCAATAAGAAATATCTGTTTTAAATATTAATCAGTAGTTTAAATAGTCTTTAAATATTATTGTTTTTAGATAGTAGGTTTATAGTAGTCTTCAAAAATATTAATTATCAATGATAAATATTAATCTTGTGTTTTTTTGTATATCAGTGCAGTTATCCCGTGATTTTTATATATCATTGCAGTTATCTCGTAGTTTCAATTGATTTCTTTAGTTGATTATAATAGGTATTAAAAGATAGGTAGTAGATTATCAATAAGAGGTGTTAGTAGATTATCAATAAGAGTGTAAACAGATTTCGGAGAGAAAAATTAAAATTTTAAGGTGATAGTTTTGTTTTGTTTTTTAGTGTGACTCATTTACATTTTTATAGGTAATTTGAATAGAGTAGTGTTTGTATAAATTTAGAAATTTAGTTAAAAAAATTAAAGTGAAGTGATAAAAGAAAGAGAATAATTATTTATGGAAAAATTAAAAGTAAAGTAAAAAGAAAAAAAGGAAGAAAGAGAGTGTAAGAGAAAAGTGAAAAGGAGAAAAGATAGTGTTAGAATAAAGAGAAAAAATGAAGAAAGAGAGTGTAAGAGAAAAGTGAAAAGTAAGAAATAGAGTGTAAGAAGAAAGAGAAAAAAAGAGTGTAATGACATTTTTACCCTTAAATTAGATATGTGTCTTATTAATAAGAGATCCAAATTGGTAATTTCATAGGAGGTTTGTTTGTATAAATAGATATTAGATAGATTAGATTAGATAACGAATGCTTTGCTTAGTTAATTGTTTTCTCATGTTTTGGGTTTTGTTTCCCCACGTTTTTTTACTATAGTTTTGTTATAAATATATTTTCTTTTTATTTTCCTGACATGTGTTTTTTTGACTAGTCTCTCTTGATTTGTTTATTTCTATTTAATAAAATAAAGATGGCTACTTTTTTATCCTTACTAATGATTTTTCGCTAAAAATGCTTTACATGAGAAGGTTTTAACGAGGCTCATATATTTCTTTAGCTCATCGAAAAAGAAAGAATGAGACTCATATCTTTCTTTACAAGCTTGTGTCTAAGGTACTTGCTAACCGCCTTAAGCCTATTTTACATAAGTGTATCTCGAATGAACAATCTGCCTTTGTTCCTGATCGCTCTATTTTGGATACTGCTATGATTGCTTTTGAGGTCATACATTATCTGAAAAATAAGTGCAAAGGTAAACAAGGGGGATGGCGCTTAAAATTGACATGAGCAAGGCTTATGATAGGGTAGATTGGAATTATTTGTTTTTGGTGCTTAAGCGGCTGGGTTTTGATGATGTTTGGATTGGTTGGATTAAGATGTGTGTAGAATCGGTTTCCTACTCTGTTATTGTAAATCATGATTTTGTTGGGCCTATTTATTCGGGTAGAGGTCTCCGGCAGGGAGACCCTCTCTCCCCTTATTTGTTCATCTTGTGTTCTGAAGGTCTAACTGCTCTTATTCACCAGGCTGTGGCTAGAGGGGATATTCATGGTGTTGGAATCTGTAGGGGGGACTCCTGTCGTTTCACATTTGTTATTTGCTGATGATTGTTTTCTCTTCTTTCGGGCCAACCAGGAGGAGACTAATAACATGAAGGGGATTCTTGACACTTATGAACAGGCCTCAGGTCAGCAAATTAATTTTCAAAAGTCTGAGGTTTTTTTCAGCAGAAAATGTTACACAAGCTGCCCGTGACCATTTGACTGATTCTTTGGGTGTTAATGCTGTTTTGGGGACAGGTTTGTACTTGGGCTTGCCATCCATGATTGGGAGAAGCAAGACATCTCTGTTTAAGTTCATCAATGATAGAATCTGGAAGAAGATTAATTCTTGGGGGGGGGGGGAGCTCTTTCTAAAGCGGATAAGGAGGTTATGATTAAATCAGTTTTGCAGTCTATTCCTACTTATTTCATGAGCTTATTTTTGTTACCTCCCTCTCTTGAAGATGAAATTGAAAGCCTTATCAATGGCTTTTGGTGGGGTGGAGGTGGTGCAAATGGCAAGGGTATAAGATGCATGTCTTGGGATAAGCTTTGTGTAGACAAAGATAATGGCGGCATGGGCTTTCGCAGTCTATCCATATTTAATATGGCTCTCTTGGGAAAGCATGGATGGAGGTTGATGTCCTGTCTTAACTCTCTTGTTGCAAGAATCTTTAAGTCCAAGTATTACCCAAACTGTGATTTTATGCATGCATCAAAGCGGAGCAATCCTAGCTTTGTGTGGAGAAGTATCCACAAAGCTCGACTAGTTCTTCACGAGGGGTGTAGGTGGAGGGTAGGGGATGGGTCTCAAATCACGGTTTTTGGTGAGAAATGGACTTCTAATTTGCAGCCAATCTTGCCTACAGATTCAACCCAATTTATCCCATTTATGCGAGTAGCAGATTTAATTGAGCCTACATCAAAAATTTGGAGGATAGATGCTATCCACTCATTATTTACTCCTCAAGTTGCTGATGTAATCATTAATACTCCTCTCTTCCAGGTAATCACAGATGACATGCTTGTTTGGTCACCAGAGAAGCTAGGTGTTTATAGTGTTAGGAGTGCTTACACGTTATTATTACATAATGTTCTGCAGACAGATCACTTACAGGTTGCTGGGAATTGGCGTTCCATTTGGAAGCTCAACATTCCACCGAAGGTGAAGCACTTTTTATGGCGGCTTTGTAGGAGTGTGTTGCCGGTGCGATCCAACCTGGTCCACCGGCATATTACGGTGGTGGACAATTGTCCTTGGTGTACAGGTGTTGTAGAGACAGAGTACCATCGTTTTATATCCTGTCCCAAGGCAGCGACTTGTTGGAACGTGCTGGGAATATCCAACACAATTAATAACTTGGTGTCTGACTCTGTTACCTTTGCAGACTTTTTCTTTTCAGTTATGGAAGCACTTAGCAATGATTTAAAAATTGGTTGGTGCATGACCCTTTGGAGTTTGTGGCAGGCTAGGAATGAACTTGTTTGGAACAACAAGAAGCTGGATTCCAATGGTATTATTTGGGCTGGTTCTAGTCTTTTTGATGATTGGTCGCATGCTCGTGGGCTGGCTAGCCTTGATGGCTCGCGACATGAGGCAGGTCCGACAGCCGATGTCGTTTGTTGGCGCAAACCAATGGCAGGTTGTGTTAAGTGTAACATTCGATGCTTCCTTCTCTTTGACGGAGAACCGAGTTGGCATTGGTTTATGTCTGCGGGATGATCGTGGGAATTTTATCCGAGCGAGAACTTACAACTCCACACCGCTGCTGGATGTTTTGGTTGGAGAGACTCTGGGTTTGCACTTGGCGCTTAATTGGGTTCGAGAGCTAGGCTTTACGGATGTCATTTTTGAAATGGACGCGAAGATGGTAGTTGACTCTTTTAATTCCAATAAGGTTGTAGTTTTTGAGTTTGGTTGTTTATTGTCCGCTTGTAAGACACTTTTTCCTTTTTTCAGCAACAACTCTCATGTGGAGTTCATTAGGAGGAATGCTAATAATGTTGCTCATACCCTTGCTGGGGTGGCCTTATTTACAGCTAGTCCTCAGGATTACTATGATGTTCCTGCATGT
Organism: Astragalus membranaceus; assembly: GCA_039519185.1. Taxonomy (NCBI): domain Eukaryota; kingdom Viridiplantae; phylum Streptophyta; class Magnoliopsida; order Fabales; family Fabaceae; genus Astragalus; species Astragalus membranaceus. The sequence goes on from CM076846.1 coordinate 124,005,690, forward strand.
ATTAACGACTTGATTATTAATGAATCACTAAGTGCTTATTGTAAAAAAAATATATCTTTCTTTTTTTGAAAAACACGCATATAGATTAATTCACTTGTTAAGACATTTAAAGCATTAAAGTAAAATAAAAATGTACTACTAACTTACTTTTATTCCTAAATTCAAATTAAGGAACCATAATAAATCCCACAATCATATTTTGATATTTTTTTAAACAGAGGAGACTTTAATTGATCAAAAAAATTAGAATTTCAATTATTATCATATATTTGATTGCGAAAAGTTCTCAATTATGATTTTGAATATTTAAGTTTCACCCATCCATCATTAAGATGGTTCCCCAACCCAGCCATACAAAAGGAGTATATCTCGGCCGTCGAATAAAGAAACGCAGAACACGTACATTAGTTCGCACGCATGTTAGAGATTCTCCATTGCATAAACATGTGGACCCTAATGTTCTCTACGCCCTCGACCATCGTTTCCGCTGTAAAAAAGACAAAACAGAAATTCCATTCCTCTTTAACGGCTCAAACATTTTCCGTCTAAATTAACGCCCTAAACTCACGCCGTTAACTCTTCCCCTTTTCCATATAAATACCACAACCTCAAAACTTTGATTCTTCTCTTCTTCTGTGATCTTTCAAATTTTCGAACACGCACCCAAATCCTCAACCCGATATTTTCGCGATATTAAAAAATATCGGTGCCGATATTTTCGCTTATTCTCCTTCTTCTTCTTCTTCTTCTCACAGTGTCACTGGTTCTTCCTCTGTTTTGATTCAGAGCTGAGTTCAATCACGTTGAAGAAGCTTGGAGAGTGCCATTTTCTGATATTGCTTCTAGTTCTAGTTTTATGTTTGGAGGTGGAAAAATGAAAAGCTAAAAGGGGAAAAAGAAAACAAGAGAAGTGATAATCCGTTCTCTGTTTTGGAGGTTTCATTGAAAAGAAGAAGTTCGCATAAGGTAAGTTTTATTTTGAATGTATATCGTTGTGTTTTGTATGTTCTTTCCTTTGTGTTTGATTTTATACTATTTATGTTTTGAATGGCAGTGAAATACGTTTCAGATCTTGATAGAACAAACGGTTTTGAATTAATTAGAAGCATTTGAAAAAAGAAATGTGAGACATTAGAAGGTGTAGTTGGGTATGAGATAATTTTCTTGACGCACTTTTCCTCTTATTTAGAAATGGAGGAAGGTGGTATTACGGTATTAGTAGTGCTTGAGAGAGAGAGAGAGGGAGAGAGAGAAGAAGAAGAAGGTGAAGCAGTTGTTGAGGAATGCTTGTTAAGTCGTTTTCGAATAGTAATGACACTAATTAATTTCACTTTTCAGAGTAATAATAAAGCTAAATGTTAGTATTATTATATTTATATGAATGAATGAATGGCAGAATTCACTTTTTTGTTTCTACTAGTATTATTCAATGTATTGCTGCTGCATTGATTCATTCATTCATTCTCTATTATCATTAGTATGAAATGGAGTAGTAACAGTACACTGTGAAGCTGAAATGTGTCTACTGTCTAGTTGCTTCTCTTCTTCTCCTCCGACAAACACTGATCCCCTCATTCATTCAAAACCAAAACCCCATAGTAGTAGTAGTGGAGTACTCATTTGTTTTTTCTCAAATCCCCATAATAACCCCTACGTCTCTCCCTCTCTCTCTGAGTGAGTCGCTTTTGGTTTTGCCTTGGAGAATGGGGATTGATGTGGTGATTTGATAAAAGATAAAGAGAGAATCAGATAAATTGATTAGTGTTTTTTAATAGGTTTTTCTATTTCTTTTTTTAGGGGGGGTTGGAATCAAGCAAAAGAGGGGGGTGTGAGTGTGAGAAAGTTGGGTTTGATGAATGGAGATACTACTACTAGTTTGGTTCCTTTTTTAATTATGGAATAATAATAATAATAATAATAATAATAAATTTAGTGTAGGGTAAAGTAAAGCAAAGGAGATAGTCCTTTGGTCATTCATTCATTCTCTTTCTCTGCTTTTAATTATAGACCCAATGGTTCCTCCCTCCCTTCTTTTGAGATCACTTTCGATCTTACTCTGATCCCATAGGAATCTCCTCCTTCAACATTGCTTTTTCATCTTTCTCTTTTGTCCCATAGGAATTAATAGCTAGGATTGGACCATTCATTTCATTTTGTTTCCCAACTAAAACTTAACTGCAATGCTTCTTTTTTTCTTTTCTTCTAGTTGGTGCATTTAGGTATTAGTTGCCTCTGTCACTGTTTCATTCATTGATAGTTATTTCCAACTTTACCCTTTCATTGTTCAAAAAACCAATGCACATGTAATGTTATTTTACTACATTATATTTATTTATATTTATTGGAACAATAATAATATGGGTGTTGTGGTGCAGTGTAGGAAGTAAATAAATAAATATAAAGAAAAGATGTTTACATGCATAGCCGCGTGTACGAAGCAGACGGAAGAAGAGAGGGAGGAAGAAAGGCGTGAGAGTGGCACGCCTAGTACTAAAGAAGCCGTCAAAAGCCTGACCACCCAGGTACTATACTACTCCCTTCTCTCTCTCTCTCTCTCTCTCTCTCTCTCTCTCTCTCTCTCTCTCTCTCTCTCTCTCTCTCTCTCTCTCTCTCTCTCTTCTTTCACCTACATTTTTTGCTTTTATTATCCCTTTTTCCTTCTTCGTGTAAAACAACTATTCTTAACCCCATTTCGCTACTCATCCCAACCGGACCACTTTTTAATATATTCCTTTATATAAATATTGATATCTATTTCTTATTTTTATCTTTATTTTATTATATATATATATATATATATATATATATATATATATATATATATATATATACGTGTGTATTTGATATCAAGGGGTGACTAGTATTGAGTTTAATCCCAAACGATGGAATTTGTAGGTCAAAGACTTCTACACAAAAATATGTTTTTTTTTTTTTAATATTTTAACATTTTACTCTTGCTCAATTAAATTTAATATAATTCTTTTAGAATAGTTTATTTGATCACTACTCCCTCATATTTATATAAAGTGTCCTCCTTAATATTTGTATGTCTCAAATTATTTATTATTCTATAATATTGAAATAGCGTTAATTATCTTTCCCTAACAATTCTCTTGTATATTTATATTTTAATAATTCAATATTAATTAATCCTTCCAACTAACTCCTTCTACACTAGAAGCATAGTATTAGTTAATAAAAATTATTTTATCTTAAAAATAATTACCATCAATTATTTTTTCTTAAAATTCACTCATCACTTTAGCCAATAAGTAGATGAACATTTAATGTAAAAATTGAAGAGAGGATGAATAACCACATGGTTGGGGACCCTTTTGCTGTTGGCAGATTGTGGTGTGCTCCCTAGGAATAGCATATGTTCATAAAGGGCATGCGGTCTTGCCATTTTGCTGACCTCACCTGACCTCCTTCTAACCCTTTTCTAGTGGAACCCTTTTGCCACTTACATAATTCATTCCACACTATATATTATACTATATTCATTCATATAACAACTACTATGTAGTAATTAAATATAAAACAAATATTGGAGTATACTATTAGTACTACCATTCCACTGATGTTTTGATACTTTCTACTATTTCATGTTGTCAGATTTTACTGATTGAAAAGATAATACACTAGATTTTACAGATTGAAAAGATAATACACTACTAATTATGTACCATATCTCTTTATATGTTTTATTTGAAAAGATAAAAGTAAATGTGTTGGTCAAAAATATTCCGATGAATTCCATATTCACATTCAGCCGCAGTGTAGTGGGAACATGTTACATATTCAGCAGTTCAGTTGAGTTGATGTTAAGGAAAGATTCTTTATTGTGTGGCCCATCCTTGAATTCTTGTCGACCCAATGTTTTTCAAAAGTTTTTTAGTACTATTATTATTACTACCAATGCTAAAAAAAATGTCAAAATTTAAATAACCAATTGCCAAGTCTTCACTTGTTCTTACAATAGTAGTAAAGTATATCATTTCTTAATATTTCTTTTAGACCACTAAACATGATTCTCTTTCTTATTAGCTCTTTATTTGCATTGAGTAACCTTAGTCATTTCCATGTATTTTTGCCCCAAATGTGAAATCACTTTACATTTAAATTTATTTTTAGTTAAAATCAATTTTACAAAATCAAGTTAAAGTATGTTTGTTTCTAGGTTTTAAGCTGTTTCAACGTACGTTTATATTGAAGCTACAGACCGTAGCTTCGACGTCCGTTTACTATTCACCATGATTTTGGTGGTAATTCAAACATGCAATATGCTTATTCCAAATTAATTTTCACCACTGTGCAACTAAACACATTTCATGGTCTTCATTTTCTTCCTTGTAACCTAATGTTACAAGCAATTTTAAGCTTCCCAAACAATTTTAAACCAACACTCTAAATCAAGTGAAAGTTTTGACAATAAAACAATTGGTTAGGAATCAAGGGAATTTCTTAAATTAGGAAATACTTTCCATTATTTCCATTAAGGGTAATATAGTAGATAGTAACATATAAGTAAGGTTCTTATTTTGTCATCCACTTGTATGTATATATATCCTCAACACAAAACCATTCTTCACCAGTCCAGCTGTAAAGTTATTTCTTTGAAAATGACCTATGCCTGAAACCTTAGTCTCAATTCAGTTTCATCCAAATTTACTTTAATTTTTAGTTCAGAACCTTGTATTCCATTTCACAAACACTTCACTTCTGTTTTTTTTATTTTATAGTCTCTCAATAATAATATTCTTCTCTATATCACTAAATCATTTAAGAATATTTTAATCACAGGCTCATACCTATTTTATTTCCTGTTTTTTTTGTGTCTTCTTGTGCATAATTGTTTAGGCTACATATTCAAGATGATTTATGCTAGGTGGATCTACATTTGTAGAAGAAAAAGAAGATGCTACTCTAGTGTTTGGATTTTTGAATCCCTTTACACGTTGTTAAGATATAGAGACATAATTTTAAATTGTCCCCACTTGAAAGTACTAATAATAGGTGTGTGTGCTCAAAATCCACTTGGACAAAGAATATACTATTAAGCATTAACTATTCAACAATCCAAATTTAAAATGAAATGATTAAAGCTTCTATTGCATTGATGTTAATATATGTTTAATTAATTATATGCAGATAAAGGATATGGCACTAAAGTTTTCAGGTGCTTACAAGCAATGCAAACCTTGCACAGGGTCCAGTAATTACAAGAAAGGACATAGACCATATCCAGATTTTGATACAATCTCAGAAGGGGTTCCATATCCTTATATTGGAGGTGCAAGCTCAAGTTCAACTCCTGCATGGGATTTCACAACCTCTAACTACCCTGGTGGTAGACCTGACCCAAGATTTGCCGGTGATCGCACCCCTAGAGGACGTGACTCGGCATCGGTCTGTGATGTAGTGTTAGAGGATGAGGATGAGCCTAAAGAGTGGATGGCTCAAGTGGAACCAGGGGTTCACATTACCTTTGTTTCTCTTCCTAATGGAGGAAATGATCTCAAGAGAATTCGCTTCAGGTATAATGAACAACTAGTAATTCACCTATTGTTTCAACAAATTTTTTAAGAACCAAATTAGAGACTGAACCAGCGAGACCTCTGAATTATGGTTTAACTGCACTAAACTCGCTCGAACAACCAAATAACCGAATTGTAGACATGACCGGTTCCCACTTGAACCGTCCGGTCTACAACAAGTTTTATGTTAAGTTCTAAAAGAAAATCCTAATGGTACATTTTTATTGCCACTAAAGTCATAAATAAACCTATGCAGCATTAAGCTATTGGTTCTTAGTTGCTCGCATAATTCTTACTTGGTGCTGCATTTATTGGATCCAATGATTAGGCTGAAATATAGAATTAAGTTGTGAAAGAATGTGTACCTTAGGCCCTAATAATATAATTCATTACGTAAAAAACTATATGGGATATTTTAGTTTTTGAAAACTTAATTATCATGTAGGAGCAAAGACTGACAATACTTAGCATTTGAATTTGAAGCCGTGAGATGTTCAATAAATGGCAAGCTCAAAGATGGTGGGGTGAGAATTATGACAGAATCATGGAACTTTATAACGTCCAGAGATTTAACCGACAAGCTCTTAACACTCCTCCAAGATCTGAGGATGAGGTAATAATCCAAACTACATGTTTATAGTAAGATAACTCTTTATTCTTATGTTTCAAAACAACGTTGGACTCAAGATTCATCTGTATAATAACTAAGTTGTTTTGTTTGAACAGCAAAGAGATTCTACTTACACAAGATTGACATCAGCACAAGAAAGTCCAATGGGGTCAGTCAATAATTGGACACCAAGGAGTCACTACAAACCCTCTGGAAACAGAGGGTTTTACCCCTCTGAACCATTGGATCATGGTGGTGGTGGTGGTGGCCATGCAGGGCCATCTATGGAACCATCAAGGGCAACAACGGCCTCTTCTAGAGATGAACCTTCTATTAGCAATGCAAGTGAAATGGAATCAGAATGGGTAGAGCAAGATGAACCTGGAGTTTACATTACTATCAGACAGTTAGCTGATGGTACGAGGGAGCTAAGACGTGTCAGATTCAGGTATTATAATGCAACCTCCAAAAACATGTTCCTTATTGCTTTTAAGATTATCCTAATTCTTTCAAACTTTAGATGTATCTTAAGAGTGGTGGGTCTTGTGACCATCTTTGAAAGTAGAGCTGCCCAAAGCAGTCCAGTTGTTTACTGGGCCTCTATTTAGCGAGCCCAACCCAACCCAAAACACTTGGCTATCGGGCCGACCCATTGGGTTGGACCAAAATTGACAGTTCTATTCAAAAGTGGTCCATAGTTGAAAAATCATCCAAAACTTTAACGACGACTTCTTCATAAGTAGAAGCTCACGCTCCTTCTTATTCACAATGTTGAGACGATGACCAAATCGTTATCGTTCTGGCAAAAAACAAGAGAAAGCGAATATAAACTGAGTTTGAGTCACTCGTTCTTTCTCCTTGTTTTTTTGGAAACGACGCCGATCAAGTCATTGTCTCACGAGGCCATGATGGACTGAAAACTTATGATCATTCATCATTAGAGTTTCAGACAATTTTTCAACTATCAATCTATGTGTACCACTTAACAAGCTGGTCTACTCTAGAATTTGGCTTGAAGAGTAAAGAAACTTTTTATTTAGACTTCAGATGGTTATTAGGTTTTTGAATTAATACTTTGTTTAATGATGTATGCAGCCGGGAAAGATTCGGGGAGGTAAATGCAAAAACATGGTGGGAAGAGAACAGAGAAAGAATACAAGCTCAATATCTTTGAAGTCCTTCCTATTCCTAACAAAAAGTGGATGTCCTAACTGGTGGAATCCCCAATTTTGTTTACTAGAGATTGTAAGGGTATATTGATTCCAGATTATGGAGTGGAGTCCTATACAGAAAGGGTGGACTTCCCACCATTGGTTATGGTCTCTGGTGTTGAAATTGACAGTCACAGGGTTGTTTTTGTGATTGGATTTGGGAAGTCTAATCTTTAGATCAAATATCTTTTTTTATGATCCTCATTTTACTGTTTTCATTTTACGGGATGCTTTTGTCATCATAGTTGGTGTTACATTAATTTATTACAATTTGTTTATTTTTTTCCCCCTAAGTGGAACTATGTTGCAGCTGCTTGTGTTAGGCTTAATTTTGACCAAATGGTTTTTTGTCTTTTATTATCGTGAGATATTATAGTAATTAGACAGAAACAAACTATTTAACATTTGTGGTTGGCGAGGCGAAAGGACAACATTAGACTAGAACGATGCCCAAAAATGAAGAAATCAAATAATAATATGAAAAACAATGTCTATGTAAAAGTATACTATCCTAAATTTACTTATTTTAAGCTCCAATTAATCTAATTAACCCTAAAAACAACCAATAAACGTTACCGTGTTGTAGATTTATCACAACCCTAGACATAACCTTTTGCTTGTCCCCGAGGAAACAAGCATGCACAACTGGAGGTTGAAGTGAAGAATCATGAAGCAATCCCCCTCTGCACACTCATCACAACTCAATCACCATTATAAATCATCCACAAGAAGCATGCAATAACTACAAGTTACAATACCAAGTCACCGACTCATTAGCATTCTCGTGCTTTCCAATCATAGCAAGTCAGAGCAACTAAAGCCATCAGTCAGTTAAGGGTAGCATATTGCACCTCACTGGTCATTCGGGAACATATTTTCTCATGTGGAATTGTCTCTAGTTCTCTCATGTGAGAGAATCTCAACGCTTAAATATTTTATCTCTCCTATTTTATTTATTTAAACATCTCTCACATTCTTATTTTTATAGTATGACTAAAATACCACTGGACCCTCCAGTCACCGGAGAGGATGCGGTGCCATAGTCATTCACATGCAATTTACTACCATAGGATTGACAAAGCTCTAAGTAAATAAATGACATGCAAATACAAGCACACGCCACAGTGCTTAAGGTTGTGATGAGACTTACTTAAGGGTATTTTAGGCCAACTTATTCGTAGTTAGAAGACACTCTTTTTGGTATAAATCGGACATCCTCTGCGCACAACTGTAGAGATTAATCCCTTGAACCGGATAGGACTGCAATGAGCGGCAAAACTCTCCCTCAAGAGATTTAATATTGATGCATGCCCGATTCGAATCCAAAACATTGGTTAAGCTGAAAGATACCCCTACCATCTCATTCAAGTGTTCTCCGGTCCTTATTACATTCAATTACCCATTTGCAACAAAAATAATGAAAAAAGAAACTCTTACTCTACTTTCCTTGTTTTTCTTCCTTTTTACTCTGTTATTTTCTCATACCTATATGACAGATCTTTATTTTATTGTATTATATTTTTTATTCATCTTTTTGGCACCTCTTTCTTTTTCTTTTGCTTTATTTTATTGTATTATAGTATTTTCTAATTAAAATTTAAATGTATAGAAACTTGATTTTATGTTGAACCAATGACTCGAATCAAATTTTAGTCATTCATTTGAATAAAATTGAATAAATTTTAGGAGTTAATCCGAACCAATCCTATTCAACACCCATTGTTAATCTCGCAAGGGCAGTAAATCTCAATTTTTGAACATGAGGCAGTCATTTTCTCATGTACTATATTTCATTTCGTTACAATATTAGAGTGCATGCGTACGTACCGTACTTGTTGAATATTCCACAAATTGAAAAGCATAAATGATTACAAACGATCAGCATAACTGCGTAGAAAGAGTTAGCGTTAAACTCCCAGCATGATGTCACACAATACAAAGATATATAGATTGAACACCTAATAGTAAAGAAAACAGGACTCGATTATATGTTAGACTCCACCAAAGACCAAATTCATCGGGACAGGAGCATAGTGCAAACACGCATACTCTTTGAAGCTTGGTATTAGTACACTCAAAATATTCACACCATCAACGATTTTTCAGAAGTTGGCATACTTCTCATGTCATCCAGCAACTTTTCTTGTGAAAGTTCTTCCGGGTGGAATCTGTTGGGCAGACTTGAGCAGGAAGTTTCCAGATTCAGAACTCCAATTGACTCCAGCCTTCATTGGAGGCGGTCGGGTTTGCCCTAAGGACTGTCTTCGAGTACCAATAGACATATTGGCCAACTTGTTAGCTGTTTCTGAAATCCCACGTCCAGTCCTTACCTTGTTTATAGAAGCTGCCAACCAAACAACTCAACCATTGAGCTTTATTTCAAGAGTATTGAAGCAACAGTTGAAAGTCGCATAGCTCCTTCTTAAAAATATTTATCATGAATGAACATGAAATGATTATGCCTAGTAATTGGCTTAAGTGACAGAATGATTATTACAGGATTGTTATAAGCATTAAGGTTCCTCATATTGAATTCTCCCACAAATTTGAGTCCCAACAATAAGATAAATTATAGTAATAATTTAACCAAGAACATTGCCAAAGTGCTTACTCGGGCTCTCTTTTCCTGGTGGTTGATATTTCGATTGTGGAGTAGTCTTCGGTGACTTCTTATTCTTTTTTCCATCCTTCAAAAGATGAAGAACGAATTATTAGCATGATGGGATTTTAATAATCAGTTTATAGCTGAACAACAAATCATCCAGCAAAGTAATACCATAAAATATTGAGTTGTATTTTAATGTCATGCACCAAAAGGCACTGGGTAAAATGAAAGCTTGGGGGAGCAGGGCACTACTTAGCAAGATAACATGAGAACAAGAGAAGAAAAACAAAAGAACAACTCACCTCATTTTCCATATCCAGCCTCCGTTGCACACCTGTAATGTTTAGAAATGAATGAGAACTACACATTCAAAATGTGAAAAAAAGAGTATGTCACGAACAAAAAGGGCCTCTTTTGCGCTTATATATCCCATCGGAAAACCCTCAGCTAGATCTATCATTTAATTTCCAATCAGATATAATATAAAGCATCAAAATAGAAATTTTCCAACATAAAACTCCAACAGATATTTCTAACAGGTTGAAAATATGACTCGGATCTACAGATGCCAGAACGGAAAAAAAACATGCATGCATCTAACCTAGAAATGGTTGAGAGTTGAAACCAATAAGATCACCTGGAGCTAAAGGATGTAATTTCGAGGAAGACAAACTTTTGGTGAGTTTTGAATTAGGAAAAGCACCAGAGTGTCTCTTGATCCCTTGCCGATCCACCACCCCCCTGGTTGTAGCTGCAACAAAAAAGAAAATTAGGAGTTTAGTATCCCCTCCAATTGAACCATAGCAAGTCCTTAGCAACAAACATAAATAAAATTACAGACCAAATGGAGGAGTTCTGGTTACTGCTCTCGTACGAAGCGACGGAGGGATGTAAAAGCAACTCTACAAATTATTTTGAATAATAATAGTCAAAAACCTGCTTACAGGAACAAAAATATAGTTTTGCGTACAAAAAAATACTTCGTTTTTATAAAAAGAACAGATTCACAGTATGAAATAGTCAAGAAAACCTGGAAAAAAGGGTGTTGAAGGGCCTCTGCTGCTGTAGGTCTCTTGCAGGGATCCCATGAACAAAGTGACTACACATATAGAAAAGAAATAATCAAAGAAAGAACACACATGGCACGCTTTTAGTTGAAAAATGAAGCCAGAACTAAACTTATATGCAATAAAAGCAAAACTACTCACTGTGATAAGGTTGATTGCATCATCACTTCTGGATGGAATCAGTACCGAGAGATCTACACTAGCAAGCTGTAGTAATAAACATGTGGCATACAGTATTTAGTAGAAGACAGTACCCATCTAAAATAGATAACTTCAACAGACAACATCTAAGTGTAACTGTGTAAGGGTCCAGCACAACCAAGCATAGACTCATCTCAAGCTCAACTAACAGAGTAGATTAGTAGAATGCTCAATTTGCCTCACATCACAGCTAGAACATCAATTAGCAACAAGTACCCCCAAAGCTGAAAACAGGAAATAAATAGCAATGTCCTAATTTAGAAAAGCTAACCTGTGGAAACTGATAATTCATATCCTTAGCAAGTTTGAGTCCATCTGCCCAAGATTCGGTGGTTGGACTACCCACCACACTGCATATTTTGTAGATCTCATCTGCTTCACTGCATGTACAGCCATAAAGGAACATATTATTTCCAACCCAGATAGTTGCTAGACAAGATGCTTTAGACCAGGAATCCACACACACACTATTAATAGTTGTGAAAAACAGTTGCAGTCAAATGTATGACTGAACTGAAAAACTTGTTTCACAGTTGATTGAGGTGCCATAGATTTGTGGATTCTCCCTAATGAGTACTTATTGGCTTTATTACCTAAGTAAAAGTACCGACTTTTGTGAAGCTGCAGAATAAGAAATAAAGAAAAGTTGATACCTACCTGGTACCTGGAAATAGAGGACGGAGAGTGAACAACTCCGCCATAATGGCACCCATTGCCCACATGTCTGGAAGATGAAACAATATCAATAAATGTTTGTATGGTACTCATCATCATTACTACAAGTAATGTCTTAGTCAAGATCATAATTTTTTGAGATAATTCTATATCAGACGCTCACCAACTTTGGAGCTATACAGGTAAGACTGAAGCAGGACTTCAGGAGCACGATACCTAAACAGGAGGCCATTATACATGTTATTAAATACAATGCACAGTGCACTATGCATTTCTACAAAGATGTACTCAAGTTAAAGACATACCACCGTGTGGAGACATACTCAGTATAGGGTGGTTGTGAGCTGATCTCTCGGACTAGGCCGAAGTCAGAAATTTTGATGATATCCTTGGTGACCAGCAAGTTTTCTGCAAAGAGTACCATGTCACGTATCAAACAAAAAAATTTCGCAGAAGTGTAATATAGATATGCAGAAAGAATCTAGTCTGTATTTCTCTCGTGATATGCAGTTCATTTGATCAGCAAACCAAACCTACATTAGAAGTTAGAAAATGAAAATGCAAAATAGAAAGGGAGATAATACTTGTTTTAAAAAACAGCTTTTCAAAACTATTTATTATTATATACCTACCATTATATAACAATATAATGTATAATTATAAATACACACTTGATACCATTTTATCATGCCAAGACTGTACACAAAATCATGAACAAGTACCAGGTTTTAGATCACGATGAAAGTATCCATGCTGGTGCATGTACGCAAGACCTTGGAAAACTTGAAAACACCAGCTTCTAACTTCATTTTCAGAAAACAGCTTTTCCCTTTTTTTCATAAGTTGGTAGAGGTTGCATTCCTGCATCACCCAAAATTGACTTAAAATAGTTAGTTTTTAGACTGCAACTCAGCCCCCACTAAGCCATAAAATCCAGCCACTCACCATGCACTCAAAAACAAGGTGAAGAATGTCACTTTCTCGAACAACTTCTTTCAGCTTCACGATATTTGGATGATTCATTTTTCGTAATGACTGACAAAGGGAAAATTAGAGAATAAATACATGCAGAAGCATAAACATTATATGGAAAACAAGACTTGGGAAAGATCAGCAAGATACCTTGACTTCTCTCAGGTTTACACACTCCTCCCAAGAGTAATACTTCTTCTTCATTTTCTTGATTGCAACCTGTAATTTTATGACAAATTAGAATGACCGACAATTGAACTTCACATAGAACACCACTATAGTTCCAATTATAGCATACTTACAACTTCACCACTTTGCTTATTAATGGCTCTCCAGACACTCCCGAATGTTCCATCACCAATTTCCTTAATTAACGTATACCTGTGTTCAGGGAAGAGAAACAAATCTTAAACAAGATACTCAACAATAAAAAAGAGGGAAACAGCAATTTCTGCAACAGATAATCACCTCTCCATTGTTCCCACAGAACCCAAAGCAGCTCTTTATTCAAAAAGCATACGCAAATACACAAAAGATAGATGGCATTTAACTCTAGTAGACGATGCGTAGAAAGGAGTATAAAATATTACAGATATCTTCTGGTCCAGTAAATTCCACCGTCAATTCTTTGCCATGGCAAAACAATTACAAAAGGTAGAAGCTTTCTGATGGAAGGGCTGCACAGCCTTATTAGTTAATACTATAATAGACCCATGGTTTTTAACGATAGCAGAACACAGGTGGAAGAAATGAACAATTACTGGAGACCAAACTTACACTTCTCAGGTCTAACCAAAATGTTTGATTAAAGCTACAGGGTTAAGCTCTAGCTAAAATCACTGTGACCCAAGAGTTAACTTTAACAATAGCCCTTTGTCTAATCTAGATAGGTGTTGTTAAAAAACTATAAGGTAAATGATGTCTTGTCGCCACGAATACCCACAACGTGAAGATTATTAATAACTGAAGTTTGCACTGTTTCAGTGCAATTGCTTATCCAACACTAAAGATGCAGGCAGTACAGTATCCATAATTCAGACACCAATCTATCTACTTCATCCCTGTAGAAGAAACAAAAGGTTTAGTAATACTTTAGTAAATTAAAAAAGATGAAGGCGGTAACAAAGTACATGATAGATTTCTCACCCCGGAAGTGGATATTTCAGATGCTTCAAGTTTCAACTGGATGTTGAGTCAGAAATGCACTGTCAAAGGAATGCTTGTCAAGAAACAAACTTTTTATAGGTTTGATCCAAAGAAAAATAAGTTCTTACTTGTACAATTTCCCTAAAGATGCAGCACTTGTCTCAGAAAAAACAAGCATTACGTACACTGTGCTGATCATTAAAGGAGAACAAACAATTAAGTGCAATTAACAAAAGAAACATGAAGAAATCCTCCAAGGATGAAGAATCGCCAGTCAAGCACTTCTTGAAATGAAAACAACCAAAACTTGTGGCAACTTGACCAGAAAAGAACACCCTCCATGTTTCAAATGAAAAATCAGGAACCTTAAGATTCAAATGTAAATCACCCTGCAATAAGAAAAACATGGAAAAATCTTATATTAGATTAATACTTCTTTACCAGAGATACATATGGAAAACCAAATAGAAACCTCGAGAAAAACTGTAATGACAGGGAATCGGGTATAATCCAATGCTCTTAGAACATCAAAATTAAAAGACAATACAGCATCAATGCCCAACTGAAGTACATTCTATTTACACTGTATAATTTGTTGACAACAGCTAAACTTTAAAGTCCTGTAGAAATTTTGAAGTTTTTCCGTGGAGGAAGTGAAGTTACGAGACAATTACCCCATTCTATCAACAAAAACTAAATCCGCGTACATGACAACAGGAGAGGAATGCTGTAATAAATTAAATTAAAATGACGGGAATGAACATAAGGTACTAATTTAATATTCCTCTCCAAAATGTATGTTACCAGCACAGCCTCACAGGTAGGACGTAAACAGTATGATATAAAAACCATATGGAGCCATTCCAATTAATCCACAATGCTAAAACACAAACCACGGCACCCCTATTCATCTCGTAAATAAATTGCCCATGCCATTACACATATGTGACTAGAACCAACCTTCAGATTCAGTCTCAAAGAAAAACACGTCTCCAAACTTTAACTAACACCCCAAAATATTCAGCTGATCATATTATGCTCTAAGATTTGTAATGTTACGTAAGGACCAATTCGATTGAAAAATCCACTTAGTTGGGGAGTGATATGACAACTTACTACAGGGACGAAAGATTCCAACGACTAATCAATGATTAATGACTAACACCATGGAAATCAAGCAAGTACGCAATAAATCAAAGAAACCAGAAAATGACGCAAGAAATTCACCAAGCGATTAACGCGAAAATTATTAACCCTTACAAAAATGTGGCGCGAAACACAAACTCAACCAACCAATCCTTACATCAGAAAACGACAAACATTCCTAGATCCAGAAACGTCGAATTACGTCATATTAATTTTTACCTCAAAATTTCAAGGTTTTGTTTACCAACGAATATCAATCGATTCAAGATTACGGGATCGAACAATAGCTGAATTGAGATTTGAAGCATATACGATTGCCATGAAAAAACACAAAGAATTGAGAGAGAGAGAGAGAGAGAGAGAGAGAGAGAGAGAGAGAGAGAGCTTGCCTGAAAGAGCACGGGAGAACCGTCTCAAAGGACGGGAAGAGGGGGGAATCAGGAATCACAGTTTCCTCTCTTTGCCTCTCTCCGCCACCAAACTGAACCAAACCTTTTCCTTCTTATTTCCTTTCCTTTTTTTTCCCGTCTTTACCACCAAACTCCAAATAAGTACCTATCCCTAAATTAAAATAAATAAATGCTATATCATATAAATGCTTTCATAACGTTGAACCTAAAAAAAACTGCTTTCATGCTTTGGGGCCTAGCCCCGTTAATTAATTAAAAAAAAACTCTATTCATTTTTTTTAGGCTAAATAGCACTTTTGGTCCTTTATCTTTGCTCCAGATTTCACTTTGGTCCTTTATCTTTTTTTTGGTCCGTTTTGGTCTTTTATGTTTCATTTTCGTTTCATTTTGGTCCCTCACGTATTATTTAATTCAATTAAAACATTAAAAACATTAAAACAATTAAAACAATTACAAAAATAAAACATAAAACCCTCCCCCCACCGTCGACCACCACCCACCACCACCCCCCACCGTCAACCACCCCCCACGGTGGGGGGAGGTGGTGGGTGGTGGTTGACGGTGGTGGGTGGTGGTGGACGGTGGGGGGATGGGTTTATGTTTTATTTTTGTAATTGTTTTAATTATTTTAATTGTTTTAATGTTTTTAATGTTTTAATTGAATTAAATAATACATGAGGGACCAAAATGAAACATAAAGGACCAAAACGGACCAAAAAAAAGATAAAGGACCAAAGTGAAATCTGGAGCGAAGATAAAGGACCAAAAGTGCTATTTAGCCTTTTTTTTATAAGCAAATATTCGTGCGTAAGAGAATTTTAGTTTTCGGGGTTTAAACTCTGGACCTCCTTCTTGCAACATTCATGATTCATGCTGGAGTAGCCAAAAAAGGCCTTACTATCAAATCAAAAAAACCTTTAATATACTTCTCATCCTATATAAAAAGCTAAAATCAAAATTTTCTATTACACGAGAGTCAAAACTGGATATTCGTGGCCAGCCATATTTTTCGGCATAAATTAGTTATCGGTAGGCATGGCAACGGGAAGAGTTGGGGGCGGATTTTGCATCCTCGTCCCCGCCTCCATATCTAGTGTGGCCGGGTTGCTGGTACCCATTTTCGCCACTAAGTTATAGAAAAATAAAAAAATATATTTATGATAATTAATAGAGTAAAATCATATTTATTATACAGTGAAAAATAAAATTAAAAGTATTAAAATAGATTTTTATATTGAAAAGAGATCAAAATTAAAAAATTTATGAAACAAAATGAATGAGTATATATGCATAAAATAAAATAAACAGTTGATATTTTGTCGAGTGGTTCAGGACGGGGTAAGAACATCCTCGAACCCGATCAAAGCGGATTTTCTCCGTCAAACTCAGGTTGGGGTCGGGGTCGGGTGGGTACCTGCAGGTTCAGCTTTCGTTGCCATGTCAAGTTATCAGCAAAGTAGATTGATACTACGCACCAATAATACGGAAACAAAAAAAGAACCAAATATAAAAAGAGTAAAACTTTTTTTTTACACAAAAAAAGAGTAATACTTAACTAGAGTACTATAGGTACTGGCTGTACTAGTATAGAAATAAACAATTTTTTTAAAAGAAAAAGTAATAATAAAATTGCATTTATAATAATACAACTCTCCAACGCTTAATAGTAGTTTTTTTACTTTTTCTTTGAAGTACAACTCCACCACATGTAACCAGCAGTATGTAAGTCTTTTCCATATACAAAACAAGAAATGTCTACATTTGATATTTCCACCTCCGGCTTATTTGATCTAAACATTATAAGCAGCTTGTCAATGTTGCCGCCAACTTCCTTTTTTTTCTTCTTTCTTTTTTTGTTTTTGCTATTTTGCCTCTTTTTTTTTTCTTACTTCACTTTTTTTATCTTTTTCCTTTTTTTTTTTCAGTTTTTTTTCTTCTTTTATATTTGAAGGTTTTGCATTTTTTCTTTTTTATATTTTAAGGGGTACTTTATAGTCTCGAAAAACTGTAGATGTTTTAATATGCAAATTTTGTTGTAGAATAATCGATTCGGTGAAAAAAAGATTTAATTTCATAACAAATTACGTAAAGTGATATGCTAAATAGTGTGTTTTAGTGTACTTGATGGTGTAAAAAAAATTATTTTGTAACAAAATGCGTAAAGTGCCATGTTAAGCAGTATGTTTTGGCGTACTTTAGGATTCAGAAAAAAATTTAACTCTTCAAATACCAGAAGTTTCTTTGTAATTAATAACCGGTTTGGTAGAAAATAATCATAAGTTTGTGACAAAATACGTAAAGTGCGATGCTGACAACGTATTTTGGGGTACTTTAGGGTCCCGAAAAAATTTTAGTTGTTCAAATACGCGAAGTTCGTTCTTCAGTAACCTGTTTGATCAACTTTTGTGACAAAATACGTAAAGTATGATGCTAGGCATTGTGTTTTGGGGTGCTTTAGGATGCAAAAAAAAAATTTACATGTCCAAATTGGTGTTTTTTTACATGTCCAAATTGCTGTTTTCTCTTTATTGTTGATGATTTCGCACCAATGAGTATTAGAAGCATACTTAAATTGGTGTTTAGTTTTAAATCAAACTCGGCATGATACTGCGTACGTGTTCCACTTTCTAATTGTGTTGTCTTCTTTTCTCTTTAATTATGGGTTAAGTTTTTATATTTCTGATGATTATAGATAACGTTATTAAAAAAAATTAGACTTTTTGTGGATGTTCAATTCCAATGTATTTGTTAAAGTTTATTTTTAATTTTAGAATATTTTTATTTAATTTATATTTATAATTTAACTTTTTTCGTGGGAACTTCGATTTCATTTACGATAGAACTCCCCAACATTTTCTTTCAACTTTGTATATGTGCTTTTATTTTAATGGTGGTTTTTATTCAACCCTGCATGATGTATTGATGTACTCCATCCGGGCTTAATTATAAACAAAAATAACTACTTTTACACATATTAAGGGTAATAGTTTACCAATAAGGGTTGGTCCAAGTGGTAACTGGACTTAGATCCCACCTCAAGGTCTCGGGTTCGAATCTTGGGTGTGGCAAAAACTCTGTTGGGAGGGGAGAACCACACGGGCCGGCAAAGTCGGGTACTCGTGGCCAGCCGGGATAGATTAGTTATCGGCAAAGCCGGTGGAAACTGCGCACCAAAAAATGGTAACCAAAAAAAAATTAAGGATAATAGTTTTATGTATTTAGTTTTCTTGGATTCATGGAAAAGTAAATAGATTTACTAAACTATTACTAATTAATACACACAATATTAATGAATTGATTTAATGTATTTACATCCATCGATACTAGCTCACCACGTGCATCGCACGGTAATGAGGCTGAGGCTAGTTTTTTTATATACTTTTTGACTAGATTGCTTTTTTATACTTCTTTTTAAAAGCGCGTTTTTATACTTGAAAACCAACGATAATTATTTGGTGTTAAGCCAATAGTCTACTTATTAATTGGTAGTCAAATCAGATTTTTACTAAATAAATTTCCAAACAATTATTATAAAAAACAAATTAGTTGAACCATACGACAACTATTATAAAAAAAAAAACTCACAAGTGGTAGATACTTAGGTCCTTTAACTATTTGGTGTTGGGTTCAATCCCTGGCCGGTGCGTATGGAAAAACATTTGTTGGGAGAGGTCAACCCCTTAAATGGATCTCAGATACCTCGAAGGATTAATCTCCAAAGTCATCGTGGATGATACATTGGTTCACCAAAAAAAAATGACAAAAAAACTATTAAGTAAGGGTAAAATTGTAAATATAACAACTCATTAGTTTTTTTTCCTTGATAAAATAATAACTCATTAGTTGTTTCCCCTTTCTTCTATATCTAATATCTAATCTAATATAACTATAATCAATTCCTATACTAGTTCCTATACTAACAAAATGTCCAAAATAATCCACTTATGAAATTGCCAAAATCCTATACTAGCAATGTCCAAAAATAAGGGTAAAAATGTCAAATGGTCACTACAAGACAAAATCCAGACACCATCTGAATGGAGAGAAAGCCTATGTAGTATGCACTATAATAAATGTTGCAACAACATAGTGGTGTCTTTTCAACTTTTAGCTTTGGTCTTTTACCTATATAAGGCACGGAGCATTGGAGTGTGCAATAAATGTATGTAAATGGGTTGGTGGAGTCTAAATTTTGCAGGATTGGACCACTCAGTCCATTTCCGTCTTTCCTCCCACACCAACTTCGTTGATTTCTTGTTATCTTATCTGTTGAGCCTCTTATTTTGCTTGGTTGTGGTGCATGTTCTGTGGATGCAGTTAGACATGGCAACGGAGCGGGTCGGGGGCGGGTTTGGCATTCCCCGCCCCCGCCCCTACCTCTATCGGGGTCGGGTTTTGCATCCCTCAAACCCGTCCCAAACGGAGACGGGTTTTCCGCGGGTACCCGTTTCTGCCACAAATTTATAAGAAAAATAGAAAAAAAAAATATATTTATAATAATTAATAAAATAAAATAATAATTATACAATGATAAAATAAAGTTAAAAGTATTAAAATAGATTTTTCTATAGGAAATAGATCAAAATTAAAAATAAACAAAATTTTTGAAACAAAATGAATGAGTAAATATGCATGAAATAAAATAAAAAAATTAATTTATGTTTTGTCGAGTGGGTTCGGGGCGGGGACGGGGTGGGTATCGACATCCCCGAACCCAAACCCGTCCCCGGTCAAAGCGGGTTTTTCTCGTCAAACTCGGGGCGGGGTTGGGTGGGTACCCACGGGTTCGGGTTATGTTGCCATGCCTAGATACAGTTTGGTTGCTGAGGTCGTAGCTTGGTTAGGGTTAGGAAGGTTTTGGTCTTTCTTCACATTAGATTAAATTCCTAAGTGGTTGGCCCTTTGGGTCTTGTTTTTCAATTTTTATTTTATGTCTTTAGTTAGTTATCATGATTGTGTGTTCAGGTGCTCCTTGTGCTTATGTAATTTTTTTGGAGTTTTAGGCCGATTGCTGCCCATGTGAGTTGTTATTATACTTATTTATGAGCTTCACCTTCTATTTTGTGTAATGTTTTGGTGGCATTTGCCCGTTATCAATGAAATGTTGCATTACTGAAAAAAAAAAAACTAACTCAGATTTGTTTCACCGCCCATACCCTCCCGATTTAGCACTTTCTTTGGATCATGGTCGGGTCGTTGTGTCCAAAACTATCTAAAATAGTGCATTTAGCATGCATATATTATTTTGTCAAAAAAAATCATGCATATATTATTATGACAAGAGATAAAAACATGGAAACCAAATATATTCAAAATCAACAATATATACCACCATAAATCAAAAATCTGGTTTCAAAAACTAGAAAGCCTTAAGATATTCTCTCTCCAGACCATGAGGAACGAGTGAATGAAAGCATAAATACGGGCTCTCATGGATTGTCGTCATGAGGCCCTCTTTATAATCTTTGTCTTTTGTGATCTTCCCCCGCATAGGGATGCTCTTCTTGCAAATGCTTCCTGCCCAACAACATCTTTTCGAAGCAAACGGAGCTCACCGATATCAAGTTTGACTTCCGCCGAATACGAAAGGTAAAAAGCAAGTCAATCTATTAGCCATCTCCCTTCGGCTCCTCTTTAGATCGTGGACTCGGGCTTTTTAAGGGAAGCACTTCGTTCCACTCGTTCTAGACATACTCTAAACTCCTAACAAGAGAAAGAAGGAAAACAAGGAGTAAACAAGAGCTACAACAACTAGAGTGTCAAGGCCAGGAGGAGGCAAGGGAAATTTCTTTTGGGAAGCAAGCCCCTCCGAAAATATTTCAGAAAATCAATCCGCCGAAGAAATTACTAGGATGAGTCGCGGACTAGGTCGCTCTCTTTAAGACGTTTCATGGCATTACTTAAAATTGTGCAAGCAAGCTATCAACCACGCGTCCCCTAGATAAAACAGCTCAGTCAAAACTGTTACGAAAAATCACTGCACAGTGAAATTTCGCTCTAGAAATACACCCTCATATTATGGTCCGAAGACCACTCAAATATGGCACGAAAACCACTCTAATTTAAGAAGAAATATGGAGGGAGAAGAGAAGAAAACTCGGTACTGCTTCGAGTTTTTGGTGCGGTTTGCAAATTGAGCAAAGCGCTCTATTTATAGGAGAGTTTAGCAACTTGGGGAGCTTGGAGCAAAAATCTCAACTGTTACTTGACCTGGCCAAAACTTGTGAGAGAAGCAAGGAGTTTGGCGGCTCAACGAATCTGGTCATGACATGTTACGCAAGTCAAGGATATGACCGTTGACAGCTTGCTAATCAAGTCACATGTTAAACATGTGCTTTAATTGAGAAACGCACAAAAATAAAAATAATTTAATTTTTTCAAATAGAAATAAGGCACACCCAAATGTATCAATCTCCACACTTATAAACACTCTTAAAGTGTCTATTCTTTTCAATGTGGGACTTCCCAATTTTTTCAATTCACCAACAAGTTCTAACAAAAACTAGTAAAGTTAAAATTTGAACAAAAGCTAAATTAGAAGTTTTTGACATGATTGTCATATTAATAATTGATTATGAAAAACAAAAAGAAAAGGAAATTAAGTTTATTTTCATGATTAAAACATAACTCTCCCATTTCCAATGTTCATTTGGGTAAGGTGGACTTCTTGAGGAAGAAGATGGTACTTGACACCATGCATCTCAAAGATCTTTTTCAGTTCTAAGATTAGCTCTGATATTCTAGTGCTTCGCTCGCCATAGTTTTGATGGTTGATGGTATGTTGCACATATAAAGCCATCTTCAACTTGTCCATATTTTCCATTTGTTTCGCCACCACACTGTGCTTTGGATTCCAGTAATTTGGCTTGCTCTCAATGTACCTAAACTCATACATAAAAACACATCAAAATATTAAAAAGTAGTTAAATAAATAAAATAAGAAATTTTCTTACAAAAGTAAATAAAAAGAGCTTACATTTGTATTGATTTCTTGAATGCAATGATAGTGTCAATGGGAGTGTTGACATCAATGGTAAAATCAACTCCATCACCCATCTCTGGACTTCTATAGAAATTGCTTATTGGCTTAGTGAGCAAAACGGCATTAGGGTAGTATATTTTCTCATTGTCATATCGAAGAAATACAGTTGTCAATATGTTCATCTCTTCTACAATCATCTGTGTGTGAAGTAAAAAATTAAGTGGGATGTAGAAATGAAGTCATTTTTGTTAGGAAGAGAAGAGGTCGTGAAATTACCTGAACACCATCGATGACACAACGGTCACCAATATCAAAAGGGTGCATGACGAAGACAAAGATGATGGATTCCAAAACAGTCTTACAAGTTCCTTGGAAGGCAACCCCAATTAAAACGGTTTGTGTGACACAGAAGAATATGATCTTGAGGGTAGCCACTTCCATAACCAAAAGCATCACAATGATTATTACCACACTCACAACAGCACTTGCTAATTTGTGAAGTTGTTGCACTGCTGTTTTGGTATCATTCAGTGATTGTGCTAGAGCTTTTCGTTCATAATAAGCTCGAATCTGGTCACAAAATTTGGTTATCAATATTTTTTGAATACTAGAAGTGAGAAATTTAATTGCAAGCAAGACTTACCACCCAATTTCTAAATGATGACTTGCTAATCTTCCCAGTTTCAAGAGCACCTTCAAAGAGTGGGAATATTGTATGGATTTCAGCCCTCTTCAAAAATGTCATCAGATCCTCTTCTTCAATATACCTTCATAAAGGTTGAAAATACTATTATTGATGTTTTCTTTTTGAAAACGCGTACCCACCAACATCGAACTAGTGAAATTTGCGATCGTAAAGTTTGACAACTATTGATGCACCCTCCGATGGATGTGCTCTTAGTATATGAAACTAAAAGTTGGCAGTTTACTACGTTAACAAACACCCCAAAGGTTACTTCTTCAACTTTATTTTTCGTATTCAATTTGTCATTATATAGGAAGTTAAATTTGTCACCCCAATGAGATTTTTTTTGGTACCCCCATCGACTCCCTTCTACCCCCACACGTTATCGTAATCCCGAAAATACCCCTAACATAAATAACAAAAATTGACTTTTGGAAGATTCTCTAGTGGGGGACCACTTTATCTGGTTATCGGATTTACCTAAATGCAAGGTATATCCGATTAGCTTTAAATATGTAATAAATATACATGCATAAGTCAAATCGGATGTATCAAACTGACAGATAAATCCGATTTGACCATTTATTTCAGTATAGAAAGCCAAATTTTAATTAATCGGATTTAGCTAAATCCGATGCGCAATCGGATTTAGCTAAATCCGATGCGCAATCGGATTTACGTAAATCCGATGCGCAATCGGATTTACGTAAATCCGCTTATATCTTTTAATGAATCAAATTTACCTGGATGGGGGTATATCCGATTTTGAAAAATAAAAAACGTTTGGGGTACGTAAATCCGATTTGTTTTTTTTTTAAATTAATTTCTATATAACTGTTGTTCTATTTTGAAACAGATATTGACCCGCATATAGAGTCGCAGGTTGTTCCTTTCGTGGTAGACACTACAGAGGCATCCTAGACGAAGAGGGTATATTTTTCAAACTAATTTTCTTAATCAAAGTTTGGTAGATATGTAATTAATTAAGTACGCAATATTTATCTATTTTTTCTATTTTGTAGATATTTTCTACACGCGAGGATGTAGAGTGGGCTAACGCGGTTGGGAGACGTATTGGATTTGTGGTTATCATTGTAAGATCTGACAAAGCTGGAGTTAAAAGGGTTCTAGAGATAAGATTATTTTTAGTTGCGAGAAGCAAAGGAAGTGGTCTAATGATTCTAGAGTTTTCGGGTCTAAGAAAAGAAGCTGTCTGTTTACATTGAAAGTTACTTGTACAATACGTCATGGGGGTTGGCGTGTGAATGTTAGGTGTGGTCTTCACACACATGAGTTGCTTACTGCCCCGGTCGGGTCGACAACTTTTGGTCGTTTAACTAAGCCGCAGAAAGCTATTGTTAATGAGCACATTGATCTGAATGTTGCCCCGAAAGATTGTCTTACTGCTTTGAAGAACCATTATCCAGACAACGTCACTTCTCTTCCTCAAATATATAGGCAGCGTTACGCCTATAGGTGTTCTAAGAGGGGTCCTAGAACGGACATTCAGGAGCTTTTGAGATTGATTGAGTCGCAAAATTATTTATGTTGGAGCAGAAAAGTTGAGGGTTCCGATGTGGTCAGTGACATCATGTGGGCGCATCCAACTTCTATTAAGTTATTCTAGTTATTTCCAAAGGTTCTTATTCTTGACACCACCTACAAGACCAACAAATACAATCTACCTCTATTGGAGATTGTAGGAGTCACTTCAACGGAGTTAACTTTCTTGGTTGCTTTTGCCTATATTTCACACGAGCTTGGAATTCATTTTACTTGGGCATTGCAGCAACTAAAAGAATTATTTGACTTGCACGGACTTCAGCCTCAGGTATTCTTGACTGACAGAGATCTTGGTCTTATGTCTGGTATTCTTGATGTCTTTCCTTCGACTACAAATTTGTTATGTTCTTGGCACGTGACTAAAAATGTGAAAGCGAAGATTAAAGAGTTGGTGCACGTGGATAGGCAAAAGGACGTCTTCTGTCTTTGGCATAACATTATTGATTCACTTGACGAGTCAGAGTACTCAGCTCACTTGAAGATTTTGGAGGACTCCTGCGTTGATTTACCCTCTCTTATTAAGTATGTGCATGACACACGGTTGACAAAGCATAATGAAAGATTTATCTTGGCATGGACAAACCAAATCCCACACTTCGGGAATCAGACCACCAATAGGTACTTTGACACGTGTTTAGTATTTTTATCGTAGTTTAAATTTTTTTGACATGTGTTTATTGTTATTATTTAAGAGTCGACTCAGCTCATTGGACTTTGAAGAGACATTTGAGGACTTCTGGAGGTGACTTCTCTAAGTCTTTTAAATCTATGCATGAGATGCTTACTATTCAATTTGATAAAGTCATCGGGTCTTTTCAAAGAAGCATAAACCGTATTGAAGTAGCTTCCAATACTCCTTTGTTTAAAAAGCTTCGCGGTGTTGTGTCTTTAAATACTTTGGATCATATTGTTAAAGAGTTTTCAAAATCGACATTTGGGGTTGGATATGACAAAGCCCGCTGTGGGTGCATTATTAGAAAGACACATCTTCTTCCTTGTGCTTGTGAGCTAGGTGTGTACCATGTCTCCGGTACTCCTATTCCGTTGGATGTTGTAGACGACCATTGGAAAAACTTGAGTTTGGATTCTATAGATGATAAATTCTCCCAAGAAAAATCTGCTGACTGTGTTATTTCTTACCAAATGGAGATGATTTGGGCGAGATATAATCGTATGACTCCTGAGGAGAGATTTGTCCTCAAGAAACAACTTAATGAGCTTGCATTCCCTACCACTTCTTCAATGGTTGCACCACCATTTAAAGTTAAAACAAAAGGTGCACCAAAGAAGAAGAAGCAGAAATTATATGATGCCAAGCGTGATCCTTCTGGGTGGGAGCATGTGGATGAGAGGATGAAACAGACTCAAGAATCTGGGACTTCTTGTAAAAATTCATCACAGCCGTCTTCTTGTACAAAATCATCACAGCGGTCTTCAAAGCTATCTCAGAGTGTTTCTAAAAAATTAACACAGTAGGGTGAGATTAAATTCAATTTACCGTTGGTTCCTCATCACGTGCACTCTTATGTAGAAAAAATTATTGATGTTGAAATAGATGGTAATTGTGGGTTCCGAGCAGTAGCGGTTGGTCTTGATCTTGGTGAGGATAGTTGGCCTAAAATTAGGCAAGATTTAATCAAAGAAACAAAGGAGAGGGAGCAACTATATACTTACATGTTTGGAAAGGACACACTTGCAGTACTTAGAAAAGCGTTATCCATTGAATACCCCGGTTTTCAGAAGGAGGATAAGTGGTTGAGTTTGCCTGAGATGGGGTACTTTATAGCTACTAAGTATAATGTGGCCCTAGTTCAATTGTCTTTGGATGTGAATTTTACTTATCTTCCTTTGAGAGGTAGTTATTCTTCTTCTAAGTATAAAATCATATCTATTCTGAACGTCGGGGATATCCATTGGATGCATATTTCGATCTCGCCTGTCTGTCTATTGCCTCTAGTTGCTTTGATGTGGTCTCATAATCGATCAGACGAATCTACTTTATGGTTGGATCCTTATACCGGCCGTTTTGCCCTTTGGCAGTCTACCGCTTTGAACATGCCCCGTCTCCCTCCGACTGATGTGTAACACCCTAAATGATTTAATTAAGTAATTGATTAAATTATTTAAAGTGTTGCACTAATTTTTTTTGATTAAATTATAATATAGTATTTTATTTAATTGAAGGGGATGGCATTGGAAATGCCGGAATTGCAAGTAACGGCCCAAGAAGCCCAAGCCCATTGGCTTAGGCGCTCCTTAGGCGCTGGGGGTCTAGGTTTCGCCTCAGTGTGCCAAAAGAGAGAAAGAAAGTCGAAGGAGAGGAGAAGAGAAAGAAAGTCGAAGGAGAGGAGAAGAGAAAGAAAAGGCGACTTCAAGCTAAGAGTTAGGGTTCCGTTCATCTTGATCCTAGGTAAGAGTTCCTAGTCCCTTCTTATTCGATTTTCCTTCTCTTTCAAGTGTTTAAGGTTTTCGGTTCCTAACCCCTTTCTATTGTTGATCATTCGTGATGATCCTAGGGAGAGAGAGAAAGGACGCGATCGTGAGAGAGGAAAGAAGAAGGAGAGGATTCGTTGTTGCGGTGGTTGTCGGTGCTTCGGTGGAAAGAGCTCTATTTTCGGCATAATCAAGGTTAGGGGAGTCTCCCTCTATAATAGAGAGTATAATAGGTTGTATGTAGATCATAGAGTCCTATTTGATGTTATATGATATTTGTTAGATTGTTTGGATTGGTTGAAATTGACAAATTGTAGGAGAAAAACGATTTTAGGCTTGAGTTAGGATTTATAACATGTTGATTTCGCATTTTGTTGTGTTTTTAATGTATAAGTGTGAAATTGAATGTTGTTGGTATGAGCATAACATGTTTTATAATTGTTGTTGTGATTTGATTTGGAAAATAAATTGAGAATTTGATGTTGGTTAGTGTTGGGGCGCCTGGGCGCTGTTTCTGGTTGCTGTGTGTGTGTGTGTAGTCTGTGCAGGGCGCCAATGTGGCTGCCCTGTGGCGCCTGGGGTGGCGCCAAGGTGCTGCCTGCGCCTAGACAAGGCGCACAAAAGGGTGTTTGTGTGCAAATCAATTTCTAAACAGATTTTCCCTAGCCAAATTTTGTATTCACCTGACCAAATTGTATTTAAAACATTTTGGCTAAAGAATTTTCAGTTGTTCACGCACCGTTTTGAAATTGTCCTAGAGGGCGTTGTTTTGACTATGTTTGTGGTGCCTAGGGGTGAGCTGTGAGTTCTGAACATATTTTCCCTAGCCAAATTTTGTATTCACCTGACCAAATTGTATTTAAAACATTTTGGCTAAAGAAATTTCAGTTGTTCACGCACCGTTTTGAAATTGTCCTAGAGGGCGTTGTTTTGACTATGTTTGTGGTGCCTAGGGGTGAGCTGTGAGTTCTGAACATATTTTCCCTAGCCAAATTTTGTATTCACCTGACCAAATTGTATTTTAAGCACTGTGGCTAAAGAATTTTCTGTTTTGCACGCGTGGTTTTGAAATGGTCCTATTGGGCATAGTTTTAGCTTGTGTAAAGGGGGCTTTGTGTGCAAATCAATTTCTGAGCAGATTTTCCCGAGCCAAATTTTGTATTCACCTGACCAAATTGTATTTTAAGCACTGTGGCTAAAGAATTTTCTGTTTTGCACGCGTGGTTTTGAAATGGTCCTATTGGGCATAGTTTTAGCTTGTGTAAAGGGGGCTTTGTGTGCAAATCAATTTCTGAGCAGATTTTCCCGAGCCAAATTTTGTATTCACCTGACCAAATTGTATTTTAAGCACTGTGGCTAAAGAATTTTCTGTTTTGCACGCGTGGTTTTGAAATGGTCCTATTGGGCATAGTTTTAGCTTGAGTAAAAGGGGCATTGTGTGCAAATCAATTTCTAAGCAGATTTTCCCGAGCCAAATTTTGTCTTCACCTGACCAAATTCCATTTTGAACATCTTGGCTAGAGCGGTTTTAATTGTTCAGGTGGTCTACTATGTTTGTGCGTGTGCGTGTTGTGTTGGGCGCCAAGTGTGGCCGCCCAGGGCGCCAAGTAGTGCGCCTGTGCAGTGTGTTTCGTTTTGGTCCTGAAAGTGACAGATTGGTTCCTAAGTGCTATCTTAGTCCTAGTGACGTGATTGAGATGAAATAATAATTGAGTTGATTGATGATGGGGCCATGGGGGCTACAACTAAGATTAATAAAGAGGTGATATATGATATATGGACCGTGTCGTTATGAATTGTGATTGTGATTTTGTCATGGGGTCTCATGCATACATAAGGCTGCGGTCTGAGTTTATATTATGATGGTAAGGCTGCGGTCTGAGTTTTGATAATGTAATGGTAAGGCTGCGGTCTGAGTTTGATATTATGATGCTGAGGCTGCGGTCTGGGAAAATGGTACCACATGCATAACTGTATT
This sequence comes from Astragalus membranaceus, assembly GCA_039519185.1. Lineage (NCBI taxonomy): Eukaryota > Viridiplantae > Streptophyta > Magnoliopsida > Fabales > Fabaceae > Astragalus > Astragalus membranaceus. The sequence continues at coordinate 124,034,911 of CM076846.1, forward strand.
GCATACATTCTCATAATAATAAGCATGCGAGTTGTTGGATGTATGAACTATGCCACTGTGTGACTGTATGAGTGTGACACTATGATAAAATATACTTCTTATTATAGTCTTTATTATGTAGTTGAGACTCACCCTTCTGTTGTTGTTTACCACAGGTAGCCCTGAGTGAAGGCTTACTCCCTTCATTCCCGAGTCGGTCTGCTCTGATACGTGACACCTAGGGGGTGGGCGTAGGATTCTAGTGTTATTCTTTTGCTGTTGAATTTTTATATGCATTGAGTTAATGATTTTGGATGAGGCTGTTGTTCGGTATTTTTGAGATTACGTTATTTTCCGCTGCGAGACATTCATTTTCTAGTGTGTGGATTTTATTTGATGAAGTCTTGAGTATTCCATCCCATTTAAGGGTGTTGCGTATTATAATGATGTAATGAACGCTTATGCTGATTTTGTTATTTGTTAGATTAGAGTTATGTGTAGCATTCCATTGAAACGAAATTTTGAAACTCTGATTCTTACAAATAGTAGCCGGGTAGAATGGGGTGTTACATTAGTGATATCAGAGCAAAAAGTTCGGTCTGTCCGACCAAGTGTGTCTGTCTGTCATATTGTGTATGACAAGTAGGTGTTTTTAATTTAGTTCTGAATTGTCGTTTATGCTGCAGTGCTAGGTTGAAATGGCTAGAAGGGATGATGCTGCTTTGGCTGCTGCTCTGCAAGCCATAGCCCAAGCTGTTGGAAATCAACACACTGCTGCTGATATGAATGCCCGTAACCTGGCAACGTTTCAGAGGGAAAACCCACCCACCTTCAAGGGTCGGTATGATCCCGATGGAGCCTTGTCGTGGTTGAATGAGATAGAGCAGATATTCCGTGTTATGGAGTGTACTGCTGCCCAGCAAGTAAAGTTTGGAACGCACATGCTGGCGGAAGAGGCTGTTGTACCCCGAAAAATCCCGTTTAGGGTTCTTCAATGTACAACGTAAAAAATTGTGAAGCCGCCACTAATATTTTAGTTTTTAGACCAAAACATTAGAAAAAAGTCTTTTACAAAAGGCGGGTGGTCTTTTGAAAAATAGAGATATGGGTTCGGGGGTCGGTTAGGAATGGGGAAGGTATTAGCACCCCATTCCTCCTTTCTACTGAAAGGGAACCTCTAATTAAATTGTGTGGTTTTAATGTTTGATTTGAAGAACACCTAGATTTGCCTATTTTATTCTTATTTGAAGATGGGTGGGAAATTAATGGAAAGCTTATATAAAGAGGGGGAAAAAGAGAGTTTTTTAGAAAAGAGCTCGACGGGGGTAACGACCCGCTCCTACGTATCTCCCGGTACAATGGAGAACTCAGAGCTACGTAGTTCTGCCTTGGTTTTTGTTTTTTAACTTTTTAGGTGAGTTTTCGAAATAGGACGAGTACTAGCGAGTGATTAAACTAGCTAAGGCTATGGGTAATCACCGCTAAGTACTCAAAAGGAGTCGCTACCGCTAGTCAAACGAACTAAGGTTCTGGGTGACCGTTAGTAACAACTTGTTTTTATTTTCTTTTTGAAAGCCTTTTTTGAAAAGGATTGATTTGTTTGATGACCAAACTAGCAAAGGCTATGGGTGGTCATCGCTTATCGTTCTTTTTGGAGAAAGGACATCGATGTCAATAGCTAGACGAACTACGGTTCTGATTAGCTACTAACAACAATGGGTTTGAAAACATTTTTTGTTTGTTTTGAAAATGGAGGTTTTTTATTGTTGTGAAAGTGAAGATTTTTTTTGATGCGCTTGACGAGAACATGTCTCGCTCCTACGTATCCCAAGTGGGAATCAAAGCAACGTAGTTCTTGTAAAAATGTTTTTTTGAAAAGGTTTTAGAAGTAGGGCGAGCGTTAGCGAATGATTAAACTAACAAAGGTTATGGGTAATCATTGCTAAGTACTCATGTGAAATTGAAGAGCGTTCATAGAGATCAAACTAACAAAGGTTATGGGTGACCTCCACTATTCGCTTATTTTTGTTTATTGAAAATGCTTTGAAAATTAATTGGTTTGGAAAAGAGTTTTAGAAAATAAGTAAATCATTTTTAATCGAACTCTATGTCCAAAACCAAATGCAAAATGAATGAATGAAATTCAAACATATTCAACTAATCAAGCAATCATAAACATGTTGATCATCAATTAAGATTAAGCATGCCAATATAATCAAGAGATTTAATTGTCCAAGATGCAAGACAAAGTTCTCAAAACAATTGTATTTATGTGTGAAGGAGAATTGCTACACACGTTGGAAGCAATCTCAAGAGGGGCACATATGCCTCTATGCTACACCTGTTGGTAGTCTTATAAGGGCACATGATTGTGTAAAAGGGTTTGTGCACAATTAAGTCAAGACATTCAAATGGCATCAAGAACAAAGGAATACAATTGATCATAGGCATAGAGTATTCTCGGTTAGGTGAATGAACATGTGAGCGATGATGCATGATTAGGCAAGGAATGAATGAGCGTTATTGAATGCAATTTTGTTTGATTTTGAAGTAATTGACATGGCATGAATGCATGATCATTTGGTTATTGAATGCAAGACATGATATTAATGAATGCATGAACATTTAAGAATGAATGCAAGAATGAGTATATACAAAGATGCATGAGCGTACAAGAATGCATGAGCATTTGATTAATGAATGCATGGACATGTGAGGATGAACGCAAGAATGAGTATATACAAAGATGCATGAGCGTACAAGAATGCATGAGCATTTGATTAATGAATGCATGGACAGGTGAGGATGCAAGAAGTATAAACAAGTAAGGATGCATGAGGTACTAACAAGTGAGAGTGCAAATGAATATGCAAGAGATATGAATATATGAAAAGGCATGGAGATTAAAACAAGAGAGTATGCAAGAGATACAAGCAAATGAGAATGCAAGAGAGTGAATAAGGTTTTATTTAAGTGCAAGTGTGTGAGAGTATGTCATAAAAAGTGGTAAAAATTTAGTTACCTTATTCTTAGGAAATGGTGAAATGTTTTGGTGTTTTTAGAGTCTTAGGAAAAAGTGGTAAAAGTATTTTTGGGTTGATTTTATAAAGTTGAAAAGTTATAAATGTAAACTAGAAAATGTTTTGGGTCTTTTTGCAAGTTGATAAGTTGTAAAACTTTAAGTAAGAAGTTAGTGAAAAGTAAAGTAAAAATGCATGAAGTGAATGGTAATTATTTAATGAGATGGTAAAGTAAAAATGCATGAAGTGAATGGGAAGTGGTAAAATCTTTTTATGTTTTAGTAAAAGGTTAATGAATGGTAAAGTAAAAAGTAAGTGAGTGGTTAAAACCAAAGTAGTAAAATATTTTTATGTTTTGGTAAAAAGTTAATGAATGGTAAAGTAAAAAGTAAGTGAGTGGTTAAAACCAAAGTAGTAAAATATTTTTATGTTTTGGTAAAAAGTTAATGAATGGTAAAGTAAAAAGTAAGTGAGTGGTTAAAACCAAAGTAGTAAAATATTTTTATGTTTTGGTAAAAAGTTAATGAATGGTAAAGTAAAAAGTAAGTGAGTGGTTAAAACCAAAGTAGTAAAATATTTTTATGTTTTGGTAAAAAGTTAATGAATGGTAAAGTAAAAAGGTAAAAAGTAAATAAACACTAAAACCAAGTTGAATCATATAGAGCAATCCTCTCACTTTGAGAAAAGTGCACTAGGCACTAGTGAGAATCAACTTGCCTATCATCAACAATGAGCAACAAGCAAACTAAAATGCAAAGATTAACTAAACACAACACATAAGTTGAATCAAATAGAGCAATCCTCTCACTTTGAGAAAAGTGCACTAGGCACTAGTGGGAATCAATTTGCCTATCATCAACAATTTACAACAAGCAAACTAAGACACAAAAATGAATGGACACATAAACTAAATTGAGTCATTTCTAGCAATCTTCACCACTTAGGTTAAGGTGCACTAGGCACTAGTGGGAATCATATTGCTAAATCATCAACAATTTACAACAAGCAAACTAAGACACAAAAATGAATGGACACATAAACTAAATTGAGTCATTTCTAGCAATCTTCACCACTTAGGTTAAGGTGCACTAGGCACTAGTGGGAATCATATTGCTAAATCATCAAACAACAAAGGTAACATTTAACACTAAGATGAAATACTAGTAACAAGATTAAACATCACCAAACAAAGAACAACAACAAAATGAACTTGAAAATATTTTTAGATCTATAAGCATGTGAACCAAGGGAAACATAGATCCACATTTTATTTAATAAAGAAAACACCAAAATTAACACAAAGAAATATAGATCTATTTTTTGCAAGGATTTATATGATTAAGCAAAGAAGTGCAACAAAATCACATCAACCCTAATTTTTCATGATATGCGAAATGCTTAAACAACAAATTTGTGTATGAAATCTAGTGCAAAAATATGTAAAGATGCAAGGGAAATTATTCAAGTAGAAGAACAACTCCTTCAAGGCCAAGGACCCATCTCAAACACCCAAAGCTCCCTAAGTCTTTGTCAAAATGTTTGAAATGGATTCTCAAAGCAAACAACAATCAAGAAGGAGTTTGGAGTAGAGGAGGAATTATGCAAGAAAATTAAATATGAGGTGCAAAGCTTCAAGGATTACCTCAAAACTACAATGAAATGAAGAAGGAGATGATAAGCTCAAAAATCACTAGCTCTTAGCAATTTGATGATGCAACCTTGAAGAGAATGGAAGGAAAGATGGTGATCTCACAAGAAATGGAGGATTTGGTGGTTGATTTTTGAAGGGAATATGTGGAAGAGGGGAGGAAGGGGCTACGGCCTTGATGAGGGAAGGAGAGGGAGAGGAGGTGTGCTAGGGTTTTTGTGTAGGAGAGAATGAGCAAAAAGAGAAGAGGCTTTAGGTGTGGGAATGAGGGAGTATTTATAGGATGAAATTAGGTCTAAGGGTAGTTTAGTCTTTGTGATTTTGATGTGCTCTAGGATTGAGTTTTGATTTTGAATGGAGGGTGGAGATGCATCATCACATGGATTGAGGGTGTTGAAGAAACACAAAAATGTGAGAGATATGGAGAGTGGGGGGCGAAATTTAGAGGAAAGAAAAAGGAAAAGAAAAATGAATTTCTTATTTTAGAAGAGATATTTTATGTGAAGTAGGGTTAAGGGCATTTTGGGGGAGAATTGTTACCAAAGAGGGAACTTTGGGTTTTCTTATGAATAGGTTAGTGTAAGTGAGTGGAGTAATTTACCAAAGAGGGTATAATGGAAGAGTGTGGAAGAAATTGGAGAGAGAGAGAGAGAATTCGTAGGTGGGGGGATAAGGAGAAAAAAAAACTTGTTTTTTTGGTATTTTGTCTTATTGAAGACACTTCCTTTTTTGTTTTTGAAATTGAAATTTTTGGGCATGGGAAATAATGGGAATGCAACTATTGAAAATGTGTCACATGCTTTTGGGCAACATAAAATATTCCCTCTAGTCACCTATGACAATAAAAATTGTCACTTAAAAATTGAGGAATATTTAATGGTCCCTTTTTATTTTTCTATGCACTAAAAATGAAAAAAATACATTTTTAATTATTTTGACTAGGGTTTTCCTCCTAAAAAATTGTACAAAAATTATCCTTGATAGAATAAAAATGTACTTTTTGATGATGTGCATTTTTGGCGAGAAAATCATATCTTGCGAAAAATGACCAAAATGCCCTTTTGATCATTAGAACCCTAATCCTTGTTCAAAATGCATTTTCTTTTCAAGAATTACTTCAAAACTCTAAAATGGCCCTAAAATCTAAAATGTATGCAAGAAATGATTTTTTTGCTGAGAAATGTCTCATTTTTCGAAAATGACCAAAATGCCCTTGGTCTTGAAAAACTCTGAAAATGCTATAAAAGGCAATGCAATGCATCCCTAATCCTAAGATGACTTTCAAAACTTTGAAATGCATGAATGATGGTATTCATGACATTATGAATGAATGCTAAACCTTAACTTACTTATTTTTTGTTTGAAAATTAGGGTTTCGACCTAGGCGGACAAAATTAGGGTATGACAGCTGCCCCTCTTTATTTGGATTTTGACAAGGAATATGAATTGGCCGAAACATATTCCGAGGCAAAATAGAAATAAAGAATTCAGAAATTATACTGATTTTGTCTGCTTGGGAAAACCCGAATTTTCTCTCCTTTTTTTTTTACTTAAATGAAATGCCCGCCCTCAAAAAGCAGGAAATAAAGCTATAAAGAAAGCAGTAAAGAAAGTAACCTGGATGGACACTTGGGTCCTGAAGGGATGCTTGGATCCTGAATGAACACTGGGGTTCTGAAGGGACGCTGGGGTCCTGAATTCGGAGGTTGCCTAAAAACCTTCTAACGGACTCTTGTTGAGTCCGAGCTTAGGGGTGGCCTTCTCGAGCGGCCGATCAACATCAGGTCCGGAACTGATTTGATCAAGGATGTCCATTATGCCTTAGGTTGACATAACTAATCCGAAGGACTTGACGAAGTCGGATGGATCCATCGCGTGCTCGTACACGATGTTGTGATCTGGATTGATGGAGTTCACTAACTCTGGGTTGATGGAGTTTTCTAACTCTGGGTTGAGACTATCTAGTCTGAGGTAACTTCTATCTTGACTGGCACATGAAATGCATGCACTTGAATGCATATGAATGCAATGATTGACTTTGGTGGAATGCTTTTTCTGTTATTTCTTCGTTCTTCTGAGATACAAATTGAAAGTGTAATGCACTACTGTTTGATGCCATGAAGCGATGAATGGTATGAATGGTATGAGAATGATGAATGATATGAAGATGGTGTGTTCTTTTTATGTTCCGTTTTCTGCAATTCTTCTGTCTTTGTTTATGCTGTTTGTTTTCTTTAAGCAGCTTTCTTTTTTCTGCTTGTTTATTTTTTGTTTATTTTGAGCAAACACATTGTAGACAGATAAACTTAGTTGTCCTAAGATTAAAACATGAGAAAACGAAAGCAACCGGTCATTGATCGGATTGGACATTTCAGGATTGTGGTGTTTCGTGGAGGAGGGATAATTGGGCTTATCGAAGTGTTTGAGGTTGATGGGAGGATGATTCTTTATTCGGCATTGATTTGACGGTTAATGGTCTATGAGGGTTAAATGGCTTGATAGGGTGTTTGGAAATTTTATTCCTGGCTAAGGGTTTGTGAGGGGCGGGACGTCGAGGTCAAAGGAAAGTGTTTGCGGTTTATGGAAGGGGGTGTATGGGAATGATGAAGTGTTTGAAGGTTTATTGAGACAAGGATCTCTTGGGTTTTGTGGTAACACGTATCAACTCACCACTGATATTTCTTTTGTATCTCTTGTTTTTGGGGTTTTCACTTTTGAATTTTTTTTTTTTTTTTTTTTTTTTTTTTGAGCTTGGGTGAACTGATAAAGAACGATGCACTGTTTTTTTTGATGATCCTTGTCTAAGGTAACTTTTGGATTTTTAGCTTTTTTTTGCTTACGGTGGGTAGGAGAGGATTTTGTTTTTCTCTTTGGGATTTTCTTGGCTTAAGGTGGGTAGGAAAGGGATTTTCTGGGATTTTGGGTTTTTGAGGGTATGGCCAAACTTCATTTCAAATCCCGATTGCTTATTTCTGTAAGACTTCACTTTGGAACAATGATTTATCTACCTTCATGTGCTTGCACTTTTCTTTGCATTTTTTTTTATGCCCTAACTTTTGCCTGGACCGCTCTTTGCGAGTTTTCAATCCACCGGGTGCCCTTTTTTTTGCCTAGGCCGCCCTTTGCGGGTTTTCAACCTAGCGAGCTTATTTTCTTGTTTATTATATTATTTTTGGAAGACTTGCACTCAAGGTATATGACATCGACAAGGAAACTTAGTGATCACAGACTTGCCCCAGCATGGAGGCCTTAAAGTGTTAAAATGAACCAAAAAGTCAAGTATGCACTGATAGGGGAACGCTTTATGGGTGGACGGGGCGGGGTTAGACTTGGATGGTGATGATGACAAGGAAGGAAACTGACTGACTCAAACAAGAGAAACTGCACCTGGCATGCATGCTTACTAGAAGAACGCTTCACAGAGAGTTAACATTGGTTAAAACATGATATAAAAACTTTCTTGATGAACTGTTTCGGTCTTTTATCATGGAATGGATGAAATGTAATGTTTTTTTTTTGAAGGAAATTCAAATGAGCTACTGATGTGAAAAACTGAGTGCTTTGGAACACCTTGAGTTTGCAAATGAGTGAGGGTAAACTTTTCCAAAAAAGAAAGATTACTTTGCAAGAACATCTCGTCTCTCATCACAACATTTTTGTTGTATGCCATGCATGGATGAACTTGAAAAGTGTGGTTATTCTAAAAGTATTTTCTTTTTGATGTTTTCTTTTTATGCAAGACGAGATATGAAATGCGGATGCATCTTTGGATAATGAATGATGCAAGAATGATGATCTTTATAGAGGCAAGACAAGATATGAAATGCCGATGCCCCTTTTTTCTTTTGAATGATGAAAGATGCAGGAGTGATGCTTTTTTCTAAATGATGATTTTTTTTTTAGAGGCAAGGCAAAGTATGAAATGCCAATGCCCCTTCCCTTTTTTGAAAGATGCATTTATGGAGGAATGACGTATTTGAACTAAAGTGATGAGGTTAATGAAATGATGCATGAATGTTACATTTTGAATAAATTTGATGATGACTTTTGTTCATGATTATGAATGAGATGCTTTCTTGTTTTCATTTTTTTTATGCAATGAAATGCATGATACTCACAATGATTTTTTTTATTAAAAAAAAATGCGTGGAAAGACATGATTTTTATTAAATGGAAATGCATGCAAGGTGAGAGGTTAATGTATTATTTTTTTCATGATGTGTGAAAAAGGACAACAATAATGCATGAGACGCGCTTCTAATAAGACACGATTTTTGGATCTTTTGAGAAAATTAGGGGAAAAAGCCTTTGTGAATGGAAATGCACACGTGCGGAGAATGCACTCCTGACAAACCTAAATGAGATTGGGAAAAATGCATGTATGAATTTTATCAAGTTTTTGTTTTATGCCATGCAAATGATGTCTTCATATGAAAATGACGGCGATAATGCGACTTGACATGCATATGAAAAATAAGATGAAAGCATTTTTTCGAGTTTGGTGACTGAAATTTTGGGAACATCACCTCATGTAGCCTGGTAAAAGAAAAGACTATGATGATTTTTTGAAAGTTTTGCTTTTTGCCCTTTTTTTCTTGAAAATTTTGTTTTATGTATGATGATGATGCTCTACGTGTATGCAGGATAAATGAAAGGGTTTTTATTGCCAATAATTCAAGCTCTTTTTTTTTTGGAAAATGCGGGCCTTACGTTATTCCGTATGAATCAGTAAGAGAAAGGCTACAACGGTAACCCTTTCTTCTTTTCTTCTTTCAAAATCTTCTTTTTTTTAAAAAAAAATGATGGCGTGAGGCAACCAATTGTCGTTACTCTGAGTAACTTGCATGAAACATTGAGTGGATCCTGACTCAATACTTCACGCAATATACTGAAATGCTTCGACATTTGGTTAACTCAAACTTATTCTCTTATTTGAAAACAAACCTCACTTGATAGGGTCAAAGTGCCCCGATATCGTGGAGTAACATCTCAAATTTGTAGTGCACACACAAATTTGAGATATTACCCTTCGTCATTCGAAGGTGCACTTTTGCTCATTGAGCTTTTACATGAAGAGCTTTTCTATTTTTTCTTTGTTTAGAGAAGATGCATGCATTGGAAACTCTTCAATTTTTTGATTTTTAGTTTTGGAACATGATTTTGAAAATTATTTGGAGATGCAAATGATTTACTGGAAAAAAGGGGTTTTAGAAAAATGTGCTTGACGGGGTATGACCCGTTCCTACGTATCCCCATTGTAATGAGGAATCAAAGCTTACGTAGTTCTACTGGGTCCCTAAATAATGCTTATGAATGCTTATGCTATGCAAATGATAATTGTTTTTTCATTTTTATGCAATGAAATGAAATGCAGGATGAATGATTCTTTCAAAATTGGAAATTTATTTAATGCAAATGACGCAATGATATAATGATGCAATGATGCAATGATGCAGTGATGCAATGATGCAGGATGCAGGATATATGTATGTTTTTTTTCAAAATATTGTTTTATGTAATGCATGATGTAAGTATGCAAATGAATGAGTATGAACGAGATACAAATGTATGCGCATGAAATGATAATGTATGATTTTATGTTTGTTTTGACATTTATTGCATAAGAATCAAGAAAAATGCATGAATGGATGCATGGACAAAGTTTGCTTGATGCCGGGAACCACGGGATGCCTTATCTTGTCATAAGCGCATAAACTTTTTCTTTTTTGATTTAGGAAGTGAAGTAAACGAGGAATCGAAATAGCAAATCAGCCTTCTTCAAAACTGGGAAGCGAGAAGCAAGTGAAGCCTTGCTATTTGATTCCATTCTGATGCACCTATGACAAGACGGTACGTTGTTCGGTGATCCCCGGGAAGCAAATGCAAATGAGATGTTATATGGATGCAAGTAAATGAATGCGGCATGATGCGACTATGATGTGAATGATGCGCGTGGAAAAAAAAAAATAAAAGGCGATGCATATGGACGGAAGTTCAAAAATTGAGGAGCCACGCTACGTGCCGCCTCACGCGCTGGTTTATTTGATGAAGGGAAATATATCATTATTTTTTGAAAATGAGGACCGTACGTCATTTCATATGGACCGGTATGAGAAAGGCTACAGCGGTAACTCTTTCTTTCTTTCTTTTTTGAAAATGAAGTGGGCCATATGTTATTTCGTACGGACCGGCAAAAGAGAAGTCTACGATGGCAACCCTTTCCTTTTTTTTTTTTTCGAAAATCATTGAAAGAAAAGAACTTAGCTAAATGTGATAATGCAACACACAATTTGGAAAAGCCCTTGTGACCTAAAAAGAGGTGAGACCTACGATCTAGGGCAATCTATGGGGTAATCCTTCCACATGGCTCTATTCACTCCCCCACAAGGCCACCAGAGCCACAGTCTCTTTCACAAAATTCCCCACAAATGCAGCAAACTGCTAGGTGTGAGGCATCATGAAAGAGCACAACTCTGGTTGAAACTTTCGCAAGTAGCCAAACGGACAAAGGTCCTGATGGGCTCTCACTACTCGAATCCACTCTCCTAAGTTTTTGCAGACCTGGGTTATGGTCCCACTCAAAGTATGTAATCACAAGGTGCATGTGTAGTGTGTGTCAAGGGCATTTTCCCTAGCGCTACCCCACCTGCAAATGAAAACCAGACCAGTCCAGAAAACAGCAATCAATATCAAGTTATCTACCCTAGGGTTTCATTCCTAAGATATCTATAAACAAGAATATTGCTTACCTTTAGAAGAGGAGCCAAGAAGAGGGGACATGAGAGAATATGGGGAAATGCATGAACATAAGCAAATAAAAGAAGAGGAGTAGAAGAAGACAAATACCTATGCTTACAATTAATTATAAGAAAGAAAGGCAAACAGGATATTAATCAAATCGCAACACATTGAACCACACGTTTTAGTTAGTTAGGCTTGACCCTCGTCCTTTTTTTAAAAAAAGATCCCCAGTGAAGTCGCCAGCTGTTGTACCCCGAAAAATCCCGTTTAGGGTTCTTCAATGTACAACGTAAAAAATTGTGAAGCCGCCACTAATATTTTAGTTTTTAGACCAAAACATTAGAAAAAAGTCTTTTACAAAAGGCGGGTGGTCTTTTGAAAAATAGAGATATGGGTTCGGGGGTCGGTTAGGAATGGGGAAGGTATTAGCACCCCATTCCTCCTTTCTACTGAAAGGGAACCTCTAATTAAATTGTGTGGTTTTAATGTTTGATTTGAAGAACACCTAGATTTGCCTATTTTATTCTTATTTGAAGATGGGTGGGAAATTAATGGAAAGCTTATATAAAGAGGGGGAAAAAGAGAGTTTTTTAGAAAAGAGCTCGACGGGGGTAACGACCCGCTCCTACGTATCTCCCGGTACAATGGAGAACTCAGAGCTACGTAGTTCTGCCTTGGTTTTTGTTTTTTAACTTTTTAGGTGAGTTTTCGAAATAGGACGAGTACTAGCGAGTGATTAAACTAGCTAAGGCTATGGGTAATCACCGCTAAGTACTCAAAAGGAGTCGCTACCGCTAGTCAAACGAACTAAGGTTCTGGGTGACCGTTAGTAACAACTTGTTTTTATTTTCTTTTTGAAAGCCTTTTTTGAAAAGGATTGATTTGTTTGATGACCAAACTAGCAAAGGCTATGGGTGGTCATCGCTTATCGTTCTTTTTGGAGAAAGGACATCGATGTCAATAGCTAGACGAACTACGGTTCTGATTAGCTACTAACAACAATGGGTTTGAAAACATTTTTTGTTTGTTTTGAAAATGGAGGTTTTTTATTGTTGTGAAAGTGAAGATTTTTTTTGATGCGCTTGACGAGAACATGTCTCGCTCCTACGTATCCCAAGTGGGAATCAAAGCAACGTAGTTCTTGTAAAAATGTTTTTTTGAAAAGGTTTTAGAAGTAGGGCGAGCGTTAGCGAATGATTAAACTAACAAAGGTTATGGGTAATCATTGCTAAGTACTCATGTGAAATTGAAGAGCGTTCATAGAGATCAAACTAACAAAGGTTATGGGTGACCTCCACTATTCGCTTATTTTTGTTTATTGAAAATGCTTTGAAAATTAATTGGTTTGGAAAAGAGTTTTAGAAAATAAGTAAATCATTTTTAATCGAACTCTATGTCCAAAACCAAATGCAAAATGAATGAATGAAATTCAAACATATTCAACTAATCAAGCAATCATAAACATGTTGATCATCAATTAAGATTAAGCATGCCAATATAATCAAGAGATTTAATTGTCCAAGATGCAAGACAAAGTTCTCAAAACAATTGTATTTATGTGTGAAGGAGAATTGCTACACACGTTGGAAGCAATCTCAAGAGGGGCACATATGCCTCTATGCTACACCTGTTGGTAGTCTTATAAGGGCACATGATTGTGTAAAAGGGTTTGTGCACAATTAAGTCAAGACATTCAAATGGCATCAAGAACAAAGGAATACAATTGATCATAGGCATAGAGTATTCTCGGTTAGGTGAATGAACATGTGAGCGATGATGCATGATTAGGCAAGGAATGAATGAGCGTTATTGAATGCAATTTTGTTTGATTTTGAAGTAATTGACATGGCATGAATGCATGATCATTTGGTTATTGAATGCAAGACATGATATTAATGAATGCATGAACATTTAAGAATGAATGCAAGAATGAGTATATACAAAGATGCATGAGCGTACAAGAATGCATGAGCATTTGATTAATGAATGCATGGACATGTGAGGATGAACGCAAGAATGAGTATATACAAAGATGCATGAGCGTACAAGAATGCATGAGCATTTGATTAATGAATGCATGGACAGGTGAGGATGCAAGAAGTATAAACAAGTAAGGATGCATGAGGTACTAACAAGTGAGAGTGCAAATGAATATGCAAGAGATATGAATATATGAAAAGGCATGGAGATTAAAACAAGAGAGTATGCAAGAGATACAAGCAAATGAGAATGCAAGAGAGTGAATAAGGTTTTATTTAAGTGCAAGTGTGTGAGAGTATGTCATAAAAAGTGGTAAAAATTTAGTTACCTTATTCTTAGGAAATGGTGAAATGTTTTGGTGTTTTTAGAGTCTTAGGAAAAAGTGGTAAAAGTATTTTTGGGTTGATTTTATAAAGTTGAAAAGTTATAAATGTAAACTAGAAAATGTTTTGGGTCTTTTTGCAAGTTGATAAGTTGTAAAACTTTAAGTAAGAAGTTAGTGAAAAGTAAAGTAAAAATGCATGAAGTGAATGGTAATTATTTAATGAGATGGTAAAGTAAAAATGCATGAAGTGAATGGGAAGTGGTAAAATCTTTTTATGTTTTAGTAAAAGGTTAATGAATGGTAAAGTAAAAAGTAAGTGAGTGGTTAAAACCAAAGTAGTAAAATATTTTTATGTTTTGGTAAAAAGTTAATGAATGGTAAAGTAAAAAGTAAGTGAGTGGTTAAAACCAAAGTAGTAAAATATTTTTATGTTTTGGTAAAAAGTTAATGAATGGTAAAGTAAAAAGTAAGTGAGTGGTTAAAACCAAAGTAGTAAAATATTTTTATGTTTTGGTAAAAAGTTAATGAATGGTAAAGTAAAAAGTAAGTGAGTGGTTAAAACCAAAGTAGTAAAATATTTTTATGTTTTGGTAAAAAGTTAATGAATGGTAAAGTAAAAAGGTAAAAAGTAAATAAACACTAAAACCAAGTTGAATCATATAGAGCAATCCTCTCACTTTGAGAAAAGTGCACTAGGCACTAGTGAGAATCAACTTGCCTATCATCAACAATGAGCAACAAGCAAACTAAAATGCAAAGATTAACTAAACACAACACATAAGTTGAATCAAATAGAGCAATCCTCTCACTTTGAGAAAAGTGCACTAGGCACTAGTGGGAATCAATTTGCCTATCATCAACAATTTACAACAAGCAAACTAAGACACAAAAATGAATGGACACATAAACTAAATTGAGTCATTTCTAGCAATCTTCACCACTTAGGTTAAGGTGCACTAGGCACTAGTGGGAATCATATTGCTAAATCATCAACAATTTACAACAAGCAAACTAAGACACAAAAATGAATGGACACATAAACTAAATTGAGTCATTTCTAGCAATCTTCACCACTTAGGTTAAGGTGCACTAGGCACTAGTGGGAATCATATTGCTAAATCATCAAACAACAAAGGTAACATTTAACACTAAGATGAAATACTAGTAACAAGATTAAACATCACCAAACAAAGAACAACAACAAAATGAACTTGAAAATATTTTTAGATCTATAAGCATGTGAACCAAGGGAAACATAGATCCACATTTTATTTAATAAAGAAAACACCAAAATTAACACAAAGAAATATAGATCTATTTTTTGCAAGGATTTATATGATTAAGCAAAGAAGTGCAACAAAATCACATCAACCCTAATTTTTCATGATATGCGAAATGCTTAAACAACAAATTTGTGTATGAAATCTAGTGCAAAAATATGTAAAGATGCAAGGGAAATTATTCAAGTAGAAGAACAACTCCTTCAAGGCCAAGGACCCATCTCAAACACCCAAAGCTCCCTAAGTCTTTGTCAAAATGTTTGAAATGGATTCTCAAAGCAAACAACAATCAAGAAGGAGTTTGGAGTAGAGGAGGAATTATGCAAGAAAATTAAATATGAGGTGCAAAGCTTCAAGGATTACCTCAAAACTACAATGAAATGAAGAAGGAGATGATAAGCTCAAAAATCACTAGCTCTTAGCAATTTGATGATGCAACCTTGAAGAGAATGGAAGGAAAGATGGTGATCTCACAAGAAATGGAGGATTTGGTGGTTGATTTTTGAAGGGAATATGTGGAAGAGGGGAGGAAGGGGCTACGGCCTTGATGAGGGAAGGAGAGGGAGAGGAGGTGTGCTAGGGTTTTTGTGTAGGAGAGAATGAGCAAAAAGAGAAGAGGCTTTAGGTGTGGGAATGAGGGAGTATTTATAGGATGAAATTAGGTCTAAGGGTAGTTTAGTCTTTGTGATTTTGATGTGCTCTAGGATTGAGTTTTGATTTTGAATGGAGGGTGGAGATGCATCATCACATGGATTGAGGGTGTTGAAGAAACACAAAAATGTGAGAGATATGGAGAGTGGGGGGCGAAATTTAGAGGAAAGAAAAAGGAAAAGAAAAATGAATTTCTTATTTTAGAAGAGATATTTTATGTGAAGTAGGGTTAAGGGCATTTTGGGGGAGAATTGTTACCAAAGAGGGAACTTTGGGTTTTCTTATGAATAGGTTAGTGTAAGTGAGTGGAGTAATTTACCAAAGAGGGTATAATGGAAGAGTGTGGAAGAAATTGGAGAGAGAGAGAGAGAATTCGTAGGTGGGGGGATAAGGAGAAAAAAAAACTTGTTTTTTTGGTATTTTGTCTTATTGAAGACACTTCCTTTTTTGTTTTTGAAATTGAAATTTTTGGGCATGGGAAATAATGGGAATGCAACTATTGAAAATGTGTCACATGCTTTTGGGCAACATAAAATATTCCCTCTAGTCACCTATGACAATAAAAATTGTCACTTAAAAATTGAGGAATATTTAATGGTCCCTTTTTATTTTTCTATGCACTAAAAATGAAAAAAATACATTTTTAATTATTTTGACTAGGGTTTTCCTCCTAAAAAATTGTACAAAAATTATCCTTGATAGAATAAAAATGTACTTTTTGATGATGTGCATTTTTGGCGAGAAAATCATATCTTGCGAAAAATGACCAAAATGCCCTTTTGATCATTAGAACCCTAATCCTTGTTCAAAATGCATTTTCTTTTCAAGAATTACTTCAAAACTCTAAAATGGCCCTAAAATCTAAAATGTATGCAAGAAATGATTTTTTTGCTGAGAAATGTCTCATTTTTCGAAAATGACCAAAATGCCCTTGGTCTTGAAAAACTCTGAAAATGCTATAAAAGGCAATGCAATGCATCCCTAATCCTAAGATGACTTTCAAAACTTTGAAATGCATGAATGATGGTATTCATGACATTATGAATGAATGCTAAACCTTAACTTACTTATTTTTTGTTTGAAAATTAGGGTTTCGACCTAGGCGGACAAAATTAGGGTATGACAGAGGCTGACAAGTGGTGGTTAGGGATGCTGCATAGGTTGAACACTGCTGGTGAAGAGGTTACTTGGGAAGTTTTCACAAGGGAATTTAAAAGAAAGTATTACCCTGAAGACGTTAGGGCCAAGAAAGAGGTAGAATTCTTAGAATTGAAACAGGGAAATAAGTCAGTGGCTGAGTATGCAGCCAAATTTGAAGAGCTGGCCCAATTTTGTCCTTACTACGCCAATGATGCTGATTCAGAGTTCTCCAAGTGTGTGAAATTTGAGAGTGGCCTGCACCTGATATTAAGAAGGCAATTGGATATCACGAGATACGAGATTTTGCTAGACTAGTTGACAAGAGTAGAATTTATGAAGAGGACAGTTCTGCTGCCTACAAGATTGGGAAAGAAAAGAGGAATACTCAGTTTAGGGGAAAACCCTATGATATGGCTGGAGGTAAAAATAAGTGGAAGGCAGGTGCTGGTAAAAGATCTTCTGAGGGTAAGAAGCCTAGTGGGGGAGGTGCTCCCGCTGATATAGTATGTTATACGTGTGGCAAGCCGGGTCACAAAAGCTTCGATTGCAAGACTGAAGTAATGTGTTACCGTTGTGGGAAGAAAGGTCATATGGCGTCTAACTGTGATCGTAAGGAATCAGTGTGTTTCAATTGTGGTGAAGCTGGTCACTTTAGTTCTAAGTGCACCAAACCAAAGAAAGAGAAGTCCAATGGAAGAGTTTTTGCGCTAGCAGGTTCAGAGGGGCCCAATGAGATTAGAGGTACCTGTTTTATTTATGGTTCCCCTTTAGTTGCTATAGTTGATACTGGTGCTACGCATTCTTTTATTGCTGCTGTTTGTGCTGAAAAGTTAAATTTAGTATTGTCTGCTATGAAGAGGGAAATGGTTATCGACACTCCAGCTAAGGGTTCGGTGACTACTTCTCTATTGTGTGCTAAGTGTCCTCTGTCAGTCTTCGGCAGAGATTTTCTGGTTGACCTTATATGTTTGCCTTTGGGAGGGTTGGATGTTATTCTTGGTATGGACTGGTTAGTGGATAACCATGTGCACATCAACTGTTTCAGCAAGTCTGTGAGTTTTCTTCCTCCTGAGGAGGAGAAGTCTGTTTTGTTGTCTGGGGATCAGATGCATAAGGTAATGAATGATGGTGGTCAACTATTTGCTTTGATGGCGTCTATGTCTGCTGAAAACCAAGCTATGGTTGAAGGGTTGCAGGTGGTGTGTGAGTTCCCTGAAGTGTTCCCTGATGAGATTCCTAGTGTGCCACCAGAGAGGGAAGTAGAGTTTGGGATTGACCTTGTGCCTGGTACTAGGCCGGTATCCATGGCACCGTACCGGATGTCAGCTTCTGAGTTATCTGAGTTGAAGAAGCAGTTGGAAGAGTTACTTGAAAAGAAATTTGTGAGGCCTAGTGTGTCACCATGGGGGGCTCCGGTTTTGTTAGTAAAGAAGAAAGATGGGAGTATGCGCCTGTGTGTGGATTATAGACAGTTGAACAAGGTGACTATCAAAAATAAGTACCCTCTTCCGAGAATTGATGATCTGATGGACGAGCTGGTGGGTGCTAAGGTTTTTAGTAAAATTGATTTGAGGTCAGGGTATCATCAGATTAAAGTAAAAGACGAAGACGTCCAGAAGACAGCATTCCGAACGAGATATGGACATTATGAGTACTCTGTGATGCCGTTTGGTGTCACCAATGCACCAGGGGTGTTTATGGAGTACATGAACCGTATCTTCCATAGTTACTTGGATCGGTTTGTGGTAGTTTTTATAGATGATATTCTGGTATACTCCAAGTCTGAAGAGGAGCATGCAGAGCACTTGAGATTGGTGCTTGAGGTATTGAAAGGGAAGAAGCTTTATGCTAAGTTGTCCAAATGCGAGTTCTGGCTGCGTGAGGTAAGCTTTTTGGGTCACATTATTTCTAGTGATGGCATAGCTGTAGACCCAGCCAAGGTTGATGCAGTGTTACAATGGGAAAGCCCAAAGTCTGCGACTGAGATCAGGAGTTTCTTGGGGTTGGCTGGTTACTACAGGAGGTTCATTGAGGGTTTCTCAAAGCTAGCCCTTCCGTTGACTCAATTGACGTGTAAAGGGAGAGTTTTTGTGTGGGATGCTAAGTGTGAAGAGAGCTTCCAAGAGTTGAAGAAAAGATTGACAACATCTCCGGTGTTAGTGTTGCCCGTGCCGGATCAACCGTTTGTGGTATATTGTGATGCTTCCAAAATGGGCTTGGGAGGCGTATTGATGCAGGATGGGAAGGTAGTCGCTTATGCGTCCAGACAGTTGCGGACTCATGAGAAGAACTATCCTACTCATGATTTGGAATTGGCTGCTATTGTGTTTGTGCTGAAGATTTGGAGGCACTATTTGTATGGCACTAGATTCGAGGTATTCAGCGACCACAAGAGTTTGAAATACTTGTTTGATCAGAAGGAGCTGAATATGAGGCAGAGGCGTTGGTTAGAGCTGCTGAAAGACTATGATTTTGGCTTAAACTATCACCCCGGCAAAGCTAATGTCGTGGCTGATGCTTTAAGTCGAAAGACTTTGCATATGTCAGCAATGATGGTAAAAGAGTTGGAGTTGATTGAGCAATTCCGTGATATGAGTCTGGTTTGTAAAGTGACACCGCAGAGTGTTAAGCTGGGTATGCTGAGGATTGGTAATGACTTCTTGGTTAGTATCAGAGACGCCCAGAAATTAGATGTGAAGCTGGTTGACTTGTTGGTTGCGGGTGATCAGGATGGAGATGGGGATTTCAGGTTGGATTCCCAAGGTGTGTTGAGATTCAGAGATAGGATTTGTGTTCCCGATGATAATGAGATGAAAAAGATGATCCTTGAGGAGAGTCATAGGAGCAAGCTGAGTATTCATCCAGGGGCTACAAAGATGTATCATGACTTGAAGAAGTTATTCTGGTGGCCTGGTATGAAGAAAGATGTGGCACAGTTTGTGTATGCCTGTTTGACTTGCCAGAAGTCGAAGGTTGAGCACCAGAAGCCTGCGGGGTTGATGCAACCTTTAGATGTTCCGGAATGGAAATGGGATAGCATTTCCATGGATTTTGTGACTGGGTTACCAAGAACCGTTCGGGGATTTGATTCTATTTGGGTGATCGTGGATAGGTTGACGAAGTCTGCTCACTTCCTTCCTATCAACATCACGTATCCGGTAGCGAGATTGGCCGAGATATATATCCAGGTGATTGTGAAGTTGCATGGTGTCCCGAAGAATATTGTATCTGACAGAGATCCGAGGTTTACTTCGGAGTTTTGGGGGAGCTTGCAGGAGGCATTGGGGTCCAGATTGAGGTTGAGTTCAGCCTATTATCCTCAGACTGATGGGCAGACAGAGAGAACCATTCAGTCATTGGAGGACTTATTGAGATCGTGTGTTTTAGAGCAGGGAGGTGCGTGGGATACACATCTTCCGTTGATTGAGTTCACTTACAACAACAGCTACCATTCAAGTATAGGGATGGCTCCTTACGAGGCACTGTATGGGCGGAGGTGTAGAACTCCTCTGTGTTGGCATGAGTCTGGCGAGAGTGTTGTTCTTGGACCTGAATTGGTGAGAGAGACTACAGAGAAGATAAAGATGATCAGGGAGAAAATGAAAGAGTCTCAAAGTCGGCAAAAGAGTTACCATGATAGAAGGAGGAAAGACTTGGAATTTCAAGCTGGTGAGCATGTTTTCTTAAGGGTCACGCCTATGGCTGGTGTTGGGCGTGCACTGAAAGCAAAGAAGTTGACTCCTAGATTTATTGGACCGTACCAGATCACCGAGAGGGTTGGAAAGGTTGCTTATAGGGTGGCTTTACCGCCTAACCTTTCGAATTTGCACGACGTATTTCACGTGTCGCAACTTCGGAAGTATATTCCGGACCCGTCTCATGTGATCCATATGGATAATGTTGAGGTGCGAGATAATCTCACTGTGGAGACTATGCCAGTGAGGATTGATGATAGAGAAGTGAAGGTGCTGAGGGGGAAAAACATTGCTTTAGTAAAGGTGGTGTGGTTGGGAGCTACTGGTGAGAGCATGACTTGGGAGCTGGAGAGTAGAATGCGGGAATCCTATCCAGAGCTATTTGACTCAGGTATTAATTTTGAGGACGAAATTTCCTAAGTGGGGGAGAGTTGTAACACCCTAAATGATTTAATTAAGTAATTGATTAAATTATTTAAAGTGTTGCACTAATTTTTTTTGATTAAATTATAATATAGTATTTTATTTAATTGAAGGGGATGGCATTGGAAATGCCGGAATTGCAAGTAACGGCCCAAGAAGCCCAAGCCCATTGGCTTAGGCGCTCCTTAGGCGCTGGGGGTCTAGGTTTCGCCTCAGTGTGCCAAAAGAGAGAAAGAAAGTCGAAGGAGAGGAGAAGAGAAAGAAAGTCGAAGGAGAGGAGAAGAGAAAGAAAAGGCGACTTCAAGCTAAGAGTTAGGGTTCCGTTCATCTTGATCCTAGGTAAGAGTTCCTAGTCCCTTCTTATTCGATTTTTCTTCTCTTTCAAGTGTTTAAGGTTTTCGGTTCCTAACCCCTTTCTATTGTTGATCATTCGTGATGATCCTAGGGAGAGAGAGAAAGGACGCGATCGTGAGAGAGGAAAGAAGAAGGAGAGGATTCGTTGTTGCGGTGGTTGTCGGTGCTTCGGTGGAAAGAGCTCTATTTTCGGCATAATCAAGGTTAGGGGAGTCTCACTCTATAATAGAGAGTATAATAGGTTGTATGTAGATCATAGGGTCCTATTTGATGTTATATGATATTTGTTAGATTGTTTGGATTGGTTGAAATTGACAAATTGTAGGAGAAAAACGATTTTAGGCTTGAGTTAGGATTTATAACATGTTGATTTCGCATTTTGTTGTGTTTTTAATGTATAAGTGTGAAATTGAATGTTGTTGGTATGAGCATAACATGTTTTATAATTGTTGTTGTGATTTGATTTGGAAAATAAATTGAGAATTTGATGTTGGTTAGTGTTGGGGCGCCTGGGCGCTGTTTCTGGTTGCTGTGTGTGTGTGTGTAGTCTGTGCAGGGCGCCAATGTGGCTGCCCTGTGGCGCCTGGGGTGGCGCCAAGGTGCTGCCTGCGCCTAGACAAGGCGCACAAAAGGGTGTTTGTGTGCAAATCAATTTCTAAACAGATTTTCCCTAGCCAAATTTTGTATTCACCTGACCAAATTGTATTTAAAACATTTTGGCTAAAGAATTTTCAGTTGTTCACGCACCGTTTTGAAATTGTCCTAGAGGGCGTTGTTTTGACTATGTTTGTGGTGCCTAGGGGTGAGCTGTGAGTTCTGAACATATTTTCCCTAGCCAAATTTTGTATTCACCTGACCAAATTGTATTTAAAACATTTTGGCTAAAGAATTTTCAGTTGTTCACGCACCGTTTTGAAATTGTCCTAGAGGGCGTTGTTTTGACTATGTTTGTGGTGCCTAGGGGTGAGCTGTGAGTTCTGAACATATTTTCCCTAGCCAAATTTTGTATTCACCTGACCAAATTGTATTTAAAACATTTTGGCTAAAGAAATTTCAGTTGTTCACGCACCGTTTTGAAATTGTCCTAGAGGGCGTTGTTTTGACTATGTTTGTAGTGCCTAGGGGTGAGCTGTGAGTTCTGAACATATTTTCCCTAGCCAAATTTTGTATTCACCTGACCAAATTGTATTTTAAGCACTGTGGCTAAAGAATTTTCTGTTTTGCACGCGTGGTTTTGAAATGGTCCTATTGGGCATAGTTTTAGCTTGTGTAAAGGGGGCTTTGTGTGCAAATCAATTTCTGAGCAGATTTTCCCGAGCCAAATTTTGTATTCACCTGACCAAATTGTATTTTAAGCACTGTGGCTAAAGAATTTTCTGTTTTGCACGCGTGGTTTTGAAATGGTCCTATTGGGCATAGTTTTAGCTTGTGTAAAGGGGGCTTTGTGTGCAAATCAATTTCTGAGCAGATTTTCCCGAGCCAAATTTTGTATTCACCTGACCAAATTGTATTTTAAGCACTGTGGCTAAAGAATTTTCTGTTTTGCACGCGTGGTTTTGAAATGGTCCTATTGGGCATAGTTTTAGCTTGAGTAAAAGGGGCATTGTGTGCAAATCAATTTCTAAGCAGATTTTCCCGAGCCAAATTTTGTCTTCACCTGACCAAATTCCATTTTGAACATCTTGGCTAGAGCGGTTTTAATTGTTCAGGTGGTCTACTATGTTTGTGCGTGTGCGTGTTGTGTTGGGCGCCAAGTGTGGCCGCCCAGGGCGCCAAGTAGTGCGCCTGTGCAGTGTGTTTCGTTTTGGTCCTGAAAGTGACAGATTGGTTCCTAAGTGCTATCTTAGTCCTAGTGACGTGATTGAGATGAAATAATAATTGAGTTGATTGATGATGGGGCCATGGGGGCTACAACTAAGATTAATAAAGAGGTGATATATGATATATGGACCGTGTCGTTATGAATTGTGATTGTGATTTTGTCATGGGGTCTCATGCATACATAAGGCTGCGGTCTGAGTTTATATTATGATGGTAAGGCTGCGGTCTGAGTTTTGATAATGTAATGGTAAGGCTGCGGTCTGAGTTTGATATTATGATGCTGAGGCTGCGGTCTGGGAAAATGGTACCACATGCATAACTGTATTGCATACATTCTCATAATAATAAGCATGCGAGTTGTTGGATGTATGAACTATGCCACTGTGTGACTGTATGAGTGTGACACTATGATAAAATATACTTCTTATTATAGTCTTTATTATGTAGTTGAGACTCACCCTTCTGTTGTTGTTTACCACAGGTAGCCCTGAGTGAAGGCTTACTCCCTTCATTCCCGAGTCGGTCTGCTCTGATACGTGACACCTAGGGGGTGGGCGTAGGATTCTAGTGTTATTCTTTTGCTGTTGAATTTTTATATGCATTGAGTTAATGATTTTGGATGAGGCTGTTGTTCGGTATTTTTGAGATTACGTTATTTTCCGCTGCGAGACATTCATTTTCTAGTGTGTGGATTTTATTTGATGAAGTCTTGAGTATTCCATCCCATTTAAGGGTGTTGCGTATTATAATGATGTAATGAACGCTTATGCTGATTTTGTTATTTGTTAGATTAGAGTTATGTGTAGCATTCCATTGAAACGAAATTTTGAAACTCTGATTCTTACAAATAGTAGCCGGGTAGAATGGGGTGTTACATGATGCGCCCACCATTTTAGACTTAACCCATGATTCCGACGATTTAGATTGACATTTCGTGTATTTATTATTTTACCCACATTTTTGTAATTATTTATCGATATATATATATGTATTATATATCCAACAAATTAAATGTGTAAAAAAAAACAAATTAAATGTTTTAAATATTTTTTACAAGTCGGATTTACCCTGGTAAAGGGTAAATCCGCTTTTGAATTTAACAAAGCGGATGTACCCCCACAACAGGTAGATCCGACTTGATAAAGAGACAAAGCGGATCTACCTGTTGTGGTACATCCGCTTTGTTAAATTCAAAAGCGGATTTACCCTTCTATCAGTAAATCCGATGCGATTTTTTTAAATTTAATCGAATTTAGGTAAATCCGCCTTTGATTATTCTCAAATCTGATTTACCTATTTATAAGGTAAATCCGATTGAGTCAAAATTATGGAGGGTATTTTGGGATTTTCATATTTGATGGGGGTATATTGTGATTTGGTGGGGGTATAAGAAAAAAGACCCTTTTAGCAATTAATTGCTTTTGTTGGGCCAATTAAGATAAAATAGTTAAAAGACGTACATCAATCATAACAATAGCAATAACAATACAATAGAGATAGATGGATGATGGATGATGGTGGAATTGGGACCATGAACAGAGAGAGGGCCTTTAACCATTTTAATTTTAAATAAATAATGACCAAGGATAATGAGTGGGAAGCTAGCTAGGGCACTAGATATAAAATATGCAGCGAGTTTATTTTATTTGGCGATGGATGGAATAAAGTAATAAACCTTACTTAGGTCCTAGAACTAGTCATCATTTTATATATAGTATGGTTGGATTCGGTCGGTTTGATGATGAAGATATCTTAAGCAATCAATTCAAAATGCTTCAATGTGGTTGCGACAAATAAATATGGACCAGCACCACCAAATAGAGTATCTCAAATCTATTTTGGGATGGGGACAGCAAAATTCAAAAAGAAATGGCTATGCCACCACTAATTGAGTAGTAGGAATTATGTGTGCAATGAAGCACCAAATATACGCTGGATAGCGAAATCCTAAATGGGGCACCAAAGAATTTCGCCGTGATTTTGAGCTGACATTAATCACTAACATTTGCATATAAATAAGTAAAGAATACTTTGATCACAAAGTTTTGTTAATATATGATATCTATCATCTAATCACTTAATGATATATTATTTTTTTTATATTTAATTATTCTAAAATAATTTAAATTTTAAATTATATTTTCTATAAAATATCGATATCCAATAAAAACACAAATATATAGTAAAATTCTTTATAAAAAACCAGCAATAACCTGTAATGTGGGCCAAAACCCCATTATTGAATTTACCCTCTTCGCAGTGCGTTACAGATAGGGTCATCATATCACAGCCCGTAAGATGTTGATGGTGGAGGGATACATATATGCATGCTGAATATATAATATTAACACTGTTCTATCAATTGGCAAAAGTCAAAGTTCTGTTTAATTTTCTTCCCCTTTAATCATTAATACGTTAGTTGAAACAAATAAAATTTTGCATCTCATCTTTGTGTAAATAGTGTTAAAATTCATCATGGTATATATACTTCATGGCAATTTAATAACTAAGGTACTAACAATTTCACGTAGATATTCGATCATATTTTACTATTTTAGTACATTCCAAACAGATTTTATGAAGTAATTAGGATGTCATAAAGTGTAGAAAAATATGATGGAAGCGTAGTGTTTAATTTTTGGTGTATAATTACTAACTCTTTTTCTCTCTAACACATAAACATGTATACACATATAGACAGACTATGAAATAATCTTCAGAAACATATAACCATTTAAATGATAAGCACGTATGTATGCTAGATATGAGCGTTTAATTAAGTTGTTCATCCAAAAATGATTGATCAAACTTGTTAAGTGATTTAATTTATCAAGATCAAGAAAAGAGTGGTATTTAGTATACTACTTACTTGGCAGCAGGTTTGGCAACATTGTTGAATATTTTCTGAGCACAACTTCTAGCTTCCCATTCACTGCTAATCTCAGATTCAGCATTACCAAAATCATCAATAGTCCTAGAAATAGTAGACAAACCTGAAGACCTAACATAATAAACAAGCCTCTTCACACTCCAAGCTGAAGCTGTACTCTCCAAGCTAAGCTTCTTCAGCTTCTCCATATCAATTTTCCTAGACCCAAATCTCTTCACATCTTTCATTTTCCACTTCCCAGGCAAACAAGTCTTAGACCCTTTCAAATGATGTAATTGATGTTGTAATATTTGTTCAGCTTCTTCCATTGGTGGACCCGACAACGTATCCAATATATAATGATGAAAAACACTCTCTTTCATTCTATCAAAATATGTTGTCACATGAAATGAAGAAGCTAACATTTTCACTAACACAATCTTAACTAACCAAATTGTTGCACCTACTAGAACAGCCACTAGTGCTTGAAACACTTTGTTTAGGAACTTGTGGTTTTTCTTTTGAACATCATCGAAAACTACACTCCAATATGAGAGTAAAACGAGGCCTAACCATATGCAATTTCTTATGCTTTTTCTTAATCCGTAGATGAAGTATAGGACTTTTTCTCTTAACATGAAGTTTCGTTCAATGATGAAAACTGTTACAGCAACTAGCCAACCTGAAAATAAACGACCACTGAATGTTACCATTGCCATTAAACACCATCTCCATATTTCTAAACCTAGTATGTGCATGTTTGTTATGTTTCTTATTGTGATGGAACATACTAAGCATGTTAATATGTTTAGAAATAATATCCATTCCATCAAAACTCTCCACTTCACTCTAAACTTTTTCTTTTTGTGTGACTTTGGATCATGCTCGTAGTCATGGTCATCATCCTCCTCCTTTTCCGCCCATTCAAAGTCCTCCTCCTCCTCCTCGTCTTCTTCTTTCAGGGAAGAGATCTTGTAGGAAGGGTGATTAATGTCACTACTTTCTTCGGGTGTTATTGTTGGCTTGTTGTGGGGTGGATGGTTGAATTCTAGGAAACGGGATTTGGGTTTGGAGAAGCTGAGACGGTTAAGGGTTTTGATTCTTGAAGGGTGTTTAGGCTTCTCATGAAATTCTGTGGTGTTGTGGTGAGTTTCATCAGTTAATTCCATAGAGGAAGGTTTAGGGTTGTCTTGGTCAAGGAAGGTGAGAACAATGTGATCTGAAGCGGACATTGGGTTCTCCATTTCAAACATAGTGCGATAAGAAGAGTGAAGGAGAAGTGAGAATTTCATTTGGTGTACTAGGACTTATATGGGAGCTAGGCTTATATCCTTTTCACGCCACTTAATAAAAAGGAGAAATTGCACTCATTACCACCACTTTTTTTTTATAGGCAATGTTAGTGAGGGTAGGAGAAATGTTAGTTTTTGGGGCTTGAACTCAGGACCTCCTTCTTTCACTCTTTTTGATGCACTCTTTCGGTATCCCGAGCAATAGACAAAAAAGTCAGGGACACATAAGAAGTGCAATGAACAAAAACGTGGATTCCACTTTTTGTCCATTTCTCTTGGTGCACTCCTTATGTATCCATGAATTCAGAATAAGTATCATAAGCAGTATATATCTGACGAAAATTTAACCATGAATACCTGAGCACGCTCTCCGTCGTATTTGTATTGGCAAGTAAACTCTTCATCCTGGATTTTTTTTAAAGCTTCAGATACCCCCCTGACTGGTTTTGACAGCATAGGGCAGTAAGTAGTGCAACTGCAGATACTATTTTGTTAAAATCAGGAAGAACAGAATAGACTTGTTTAACAATCTTTTCAGCCTGATGCAAAAAAAAAACAAATTAAAAATAAATCTAGGAAGGTAAAGGTTGGTTTACATCCCTATACACTGACAAGTATATACTGGAATTGAGAGGGGATCAAGGTCAACGTCTTTTCAAAAAGAGAGGGAATATGTGTAGGATTTAAGCATGTCTATGTGAAGGTAGGTATAATTCCTCTATAAAATATATATACTAATTTACATAGCTTTCAATATACACATGCCATAACTTATTTTGTTGTCTCTGGTTCACTATTTTTTTATAACATTAAAATATGTCTTTGGTTTACATGTCATACAATTCCATTTTTTTATGTCCTTCGATGTTGGTTGGCTTGGCAATTTCAGCGACATGGAGACATCGGATTTCGGGTTCGAACCCGAGTGTGGCTAGTGGACCTTAAGTAAACCACCATAGCCACGCCGACCTGGGTTACCAATCGAAGGTAATATTGTTTGAGATACGATTACAATAAATGTAGACACTTTTCCAGATGGAGATTCGAAGTTTGGTTTATCAAGTTGGAGACTAGTCTTTTATGTCGGTTCTAACTAGGGGTGAGTAAAGGACGGGTTGGGACGGATTTTACTTGTCTCTTACCCGACCATAAATTTTTATAGAGTGGTTTTTTAAACCCTAACTTGTCATTAGACCCGAATAAACTCGATGTTTATAAGGTCAAAGTAAGACTGAGTTTATTTATGACAAGATAGAGTTGGCCCAAAGGACATTTGAAGTAAAATTATAAGGTGGTCACTCAAGAATAACTAAACGTTAGAATTGATAAATTGAAATTTTTTTAGTATTTTATCGTGTATTCAAACTCAAAAGATGACTTTTACAATAATACTTTACAACAATGTTTTTACTTAAATCAATATAGATTTCAAATTGAATATTTTATATTTTATTTATAAAAATGTCATTACCAATGTAATAGAGTTAAAAATTAGGGTGATGAGTGAGTAACGGACGGGTTGGAACAGGTTATATCTAGCCCAAACTCATCCATAAATTTTGGTCGAGCCAATTCTTTAGAGTATAACCCATCCTCAAACACGAAACTTTGCGGGTTAAATGGGACAAAGAAGGGATGAGTCTTGCTCACCCCTAGTTTCTCTTTAGTATTTCTTAGTAATAACAAAGAAAACGTTATTTATTATTTTTTTCCTCAAAATATGATATTTTTATGGATTTAATTTATATACACAATAGGTGTATATATGTTGTACACTATCTACTAATCACATTGTGACACATCATTAAAGAGAAATTGGTCAATTGATAACTACAAATTATCAACCAATAACCAACCACTCAATGAATTGTGATTGGTAGTGGTTGTGAAAGCCCCTACACCTATTCTGTATGCAAATTAAACTCTATTTTTATTTTTGCAAGGACGCTGATTACGGTGTCCTTTTCTGTTGACGTGCTATAATTTCATTGTTGAAATCAGTGGTCCAGCACCGGCGCTGTAGCTTGTGCGCATTCAGTCCTCGCACTTCTTGAAAACATGGTGATACGGAAAGTAAACGCAACCTGCCCAAATTCTTTGGTGAATTGTACTACAAATCCAAATTGCAAACACGTTTCTGATGATTTTGCTCACATGGTCATCATTTTGATTGTTCCTCTGCAAAATTTAAATCAGTTGCGGCTACGCGGACAAAGAAAATAGAAAAATATTATGCTGTCTTTCTGTTACACTTGAAAAGTTTGCCGTCATTTCAATAGATATTATAAGGTAATTGTAACAGTGAAATTACACCAAATATTCCGATTTTATTAAGGGAGTTGATCTTACTTTCACGTGTTAAAGGCCAGAAATGAACGTGTAATGTATGATAAATTTTACTATTTTTATAGGCGTTATATTTTACTATTTGATTTTTTTTGTCTATTAGATGAAGTGACAAATAAACACCACGCATATACACTACCACCGGGCACACCTAGTTCGAACTCGAGCGCCGACATGTCCATATCGCTGAAATTTTACTATTTGATTTACTTGGGTGTTTTGTGTTTCGGTGGAGCCTCCTCTGTTACTTCTAGACTTTAAGTGTATGGTCATTATTCATTGACGCCAATGGTTCAATAGACGGAAAAAAGGTTGCTTGGTAGGTAATGATAAAGTGGTTAGTCTCTAGCTTGGTTGGGACAATGAGATTGGCACCATTGATCGGCAAGCTACAGGTTGTTGAGGGTCAATTGATTGGCTTATAGAAACTTGTTTTACAGCTTGTCAAATCACGGTGGAGGAGCTCCAGAATGCAATTCCACACAAAAGCTTGGCAGAGCAATGCACAGGTTTGGACCTTCGATGATCTTTCTTTTAGTGTAAACAAGGTATCCTCTTCACACAATTATAGAAACTAATCTCTCGAGCCAGGTAGAACCACAATAGCGGCAAAACTCTCTATCAAGAGTTTTAACACTGCTGCATTCACGCTGGATTCAAACCTATGACATTAGTTAAGCTAGAAGAAACCTTTATCATATCATTTAAGCGCTCTTGGGTGGACCTTCAATGATCTTTCCCGAGACGAGGGTGCTAGTGATAGTGATATTTGTGTCAAGATTCATTAAAGGAGAGGGGTAAACCATGCCATGCCACAGACAAAGTATACTTGCTAAAATGCAAAGGTCAACGAGAGATGGGGCACTCAATAAAAACAATTTGGACACAAAGAAATAGCACAGCCACATGATCTCCGAAGTAGCAATAATGCAATATTGGCAGAGATACTCAGCATAATAGATGAATGTGCCCCTTTATGCTAATTTCCGCAGCACCACCGATATTAGACTGCAACAAAGGAAATCACATACCTGAGTTTTGTCATGATGATTTCTGGTCCAGTTAGTATCATTATAGGTAACAAGACTTACATTACTGGATTTATTTTGTTGAAATGCTATAGTTAAGGAAGATTTAAGATAACGAGAGGTCTCTTTAGTTGTTGGAGGCTTTGTTATTGGTTTGGCCAAAAAATTGAGTTAATTTGTTGAAGGAAAATAATGCATTCGGGTAGGTCAATGTATCTGAGGGCACCAATAAAAATAAAAATCGCTTTTGTGTTTGATTCCTTTCGGCATAACTTTATTTGTTTCTTGTCTTCTTATTGCATTATTAACTAGGGGTGTTCAAAACCGAACCAAACCAATAGAAAACCGCAAATCGAACCAAACCGAAACCGCAAAAAACCGCTTTGTATTGGTTTAGTTTGATTCTTTTTTTCATTGCACCGCGCGGTTTGGTTCGGTTCGCGATTTTGATTATAGAAACCGAACCAAACCGCAAGTAACACTAAGACTTATTGACTTACAACCTTCCTTACTAACTTACTAGCCCAAATGCAACTAAAACTCAACTCGCACTCACTTACTAGCACAAATACAATTAATTCTTTAACTCACTTACGAACAATCTATATTGTTATGCTATATTTAAAAATTACAATAAAATATTTAATTCAAATTCTTTTAAACATTGTCTTAACTATCTTAAAAGAATTAAAAGAGCGTAATTTATATACTACATATATTTGAGTAGATTTTTTCTTAAAGATTTATGTCAGCCATTTTTTATGTTAGTTAATTTTAATTTCGTTTTAAATTATGTTTTGTCTTCAAAAAAACCGAACCAACCAAACCAATCCAAACCGCATTAGTTTTGATTGGTTTGGTTCGGTTTTATTTTAGGAAGCCAATCGAACCAAACCAAACCGCATGTAGTTTTACCTTGCGGTTCAGTTCACTTTTTATCTCAAAACCGAACCAAACCGCACCGTGAACACCCCTATTATTAACTATTTTTTTTAGTCAAATTCTTCCAACCACACACGAATGGTCTGACTCTCACATAATGTGCTCTTTCCCTATACTCTCTTGGCAGTAGTATGCTTCTTATCCCTCACCATCATCATAGCTCTTGAAAAGCACCATTATAATGATCGAGCATTAAAATCATTGTTTATATAAGCAACCAAGAACATTACTGCGACCCAACCGAAATCACCACCAGATTTCTTTCATCATATTCAAAGGCTGCAAACCAAGAAAAACAACTATTTATTTCTGCATTTCAATTTCCATTTCAATCATCCTCGGTCTCTACCTTGCCATTCCTTGTCCGTCTTACTTCTCATTATCGCGGCTGCGTTTCATTTGTTGATTGATTTTCTTTGCATCGTCTTCTCATGACCACTGCTAGTTTCTTTCATTTCGACAATTTTCTAAAGGTAAGTTTTTGCATTTGTTTGTCTCTGTGCATTTCTGAATTTCCAAGTCTCTTTGATTAGCGGCCACCCTAGGTTTTTAGTGAAGATCTGCCTTTGGTTAGAGGATCTGAATATTACATTATTATAGTTAGCTCCTTCCTATTTTGTATGAACTGCAAAAGAGCAAGCCAGCCACGGAGGTTTGGGTCATAGCATTAGTGCTAATAGCTTGTGGTAGTCCAAAAAGGTGGTCTTGTGGTCCTAAGGTGGCACCCCTGGGTGATGGAAGGACTAAAACCATAAGAAATAACTCGGACAATAAGGTGTCTTACGATAAAAATAAGAATAACTTTGATGTTACCCATCCCATTTCATCTATGACTTTTACTTTTAAAATTATTGTGTTTTCGTTACTTTGAAAACACATTTTACAAATAGAGTGACTCAGTGACATTTTATATTTTACAAATAAAGTGATATATTGTTTATACGAAGTTAAAAGACACTACTTATATAAAAAGAAATCAGAACCCCCATAAATTGCAGAACACCATGAATAATAGATGAACGTGCCTTCAGAAAACTAGTAATTGAGCTAGAGTATTTTACTTGCCTGGCTATGCTTTTCAGAGCACTCTGAGTGATCCTTGCCTGGGTATTTTATTTGCCACACGGATTTGTAATATAGAGATCAGAGCATATGGATGACGCCTATGTTTCCAAATTAGCAAAGCTTGTATCACTTCGGAAGCTTCAGAATGAACCCAAAGAATTTTTTTATATGTAATTCTGAAGCTGGTTTTTCAGGAAAATTTTCAGATCTTTCTCTTTCACAGAAAGTCCTTTTTCTTTTTGTAGGCATCTTCAAAATGAAACACAGTTTGCCGCATCACTAACAACAGTCAGCAGCAGATTCAAGAGCCTATACACGTGAACTGAGTGGAAATCATCAAACTTAAGGGTGATTGATCTGTCATCCAACACTTTCGAAATGATGATAGCATATCAAATTTGTTGGTAGAGACATTGAGGCAGGCCGCTGAACTCATTTTTCAAAAAGCCATATCATCCACCTAGACAAGCACAGTCTATGAAGGTGCTCAGGTAAATCTGCCTGAAAAAGTAGTTATAAAATCAGTAATGATAGAAGAATTTCAGTTTATTCCATTTTCACCAATAACTATAAATTTTCATACATGAAATTCTCTACAAAATGTGAGTCCCAAAGGGAAAAAATTGAAAAGATTAAAAACTAGAACAATATAAATTATACAAGAGGGCGCAAATTGGCTGGAGAGGTATATTCAGTTCGAAATATTAATATTTGACCATTGGTAACAAAAGGATAGCTATATAATCCTAGAATTAAACAGTAACTAGCAAATAATAACCATATATATATATATATAAAACTAATTAAATTCAGAGCTAATTGTATTGAAAAAGCAAGGTATACGTATACCAAAAGAGACAAATTGATTAGATTGATATATGTAATTGACTAAAAGTCAATCCAACTATTCAGCATATTTTAAGAACACGAATATCGGGAAATTTTTTTCAATTTCAGAGTGATCATGCAGTGCTATGCCATTTTATAAAGACTTAACTGCTTCAAATTCAATTACTAAGGTGAATCCCAATTTTTGTTTTCTGGTAAAGTGAATCTCACTTTGTTGGGAGAGCTAAATCCAGTTAAATGCTGGATATATCATCCATGACAGAATAATTATGTTGGAGGTTTAAGAATCCTTACTGCTCTACTGAAGTTTTATGAGCTTAATAGTATACTGCAAGCTATGAAACTTACACTAGTCCATGTTGAAGAGTACTCATCTGTTGAAAGCAACCAACTTTTAGTATTTGACAGAAAATCCAACTTCTGGATTCCAGAATCAAAATCTAAAAGCTCATCATCATTATCATCATCGCGATCATATGCCCTCCTCCTCTTCTTCCGAGCCTTTTGTTTCTTCTTTTTCTTAACTCTAACCAAAGGACTGAAATCAAAACCAGAACAATCCTCTTCTGACAGTACATCCTCTTCTATCAGTGCATGTTTATTGGAGTTGCGGAAACTGATTTGATTATACACAAAGACAGATTCCCAGGACTCAGGAGTCTGGCACTCTTCCGACAACCTACAGTAAAGAACCCAAGACTGAAGTCCAAGACACTTCACGGCTTCAACAGTTACCATCTCATGCCTATTCTTCAAAATTGGGGTCAAGCTATTACCATCACTCGGGATTGCAGATATCTTTGACACAATCTCATTGATTTTCGCCAGCGACTCCTGGGAGTCTTCATCGCGCAAAAGTCGTAGAAGCTGCCTCCCCTGAGCAATGACAGCATTTAACAGCAACATCCAGTCAATAGATCCGGAAACACCACACCTCAAAAGCACAAAAACAAACAACCGAGACACATCATCCAAACATTTCAATACAATTCTGTCGTCAAGACGATCACATAGTAACTCCAGAAAGTAATACAAGTCCTGCTCTTCAAGAGTAATAAGAAGATGCTCACACAAACAAGAGAAAGGCTGTTCCTCCAGGAATTCTTCTATAACTTCCCACACATCCCTTGAATCCTCTTTATACATTAAATCCTCAAAATAACGCACAAAGAATGGCCCATCAATAAGAAAAATATCCCCATCTTTCACAGACTCAGCAACCTCACTAGATGACCAAAATTCAGGTACATTCTCTAGAAAATTCTCAACAGTTCGCTGAATATCCAAATCAAGAAAATAATGAGGCTTAGTAGCAACCATTGCTGGTGACTGTCCATGCTTTCCTTTCCACTCCAATTCCTCCCAACAAATATCCCTATTTTTAAACGCAAACTTAGATAACGCCCTCAAACCTTTCCCCTGTTCCAATCCAGAAAAGGAAAACCACTGCAAAACACGCTTAGGGTTCCCTGCACAATTCATTTCCCACTCACAATCAAAATCAAATCAAATTCAAAACATAAAAGCAAAACAAAAGAATCTAACTAACTACGTAAAGAAAAGAGACAAAAAAATAAAAAACTCACGAACGAAGAAATTCTCGAGCACGCGAGTTTTGCGGGCTAAAACGGAACCCAAATTTTGCGGTGACTTGCCGAATATCAAATTCAGAAGCTGAGAAGCGAAACCGTGCTTCTGCCGTCGAGTTTTTAACAGAGTAAAGAACAACGAGCGTTGGTCGCGAGGCGTAACGCATTTGAATCCCGCAATGGTTTTGCAGAGCCACATTCGAGCTTCTGCACGACCTGCTGAGATAATCGCGGACAAAATAACGGTTTCCAATTCCTTCAATAAGCGAATTCTTAGTTTCGTTGAATCTTCTTCTACGTCGTCGTTTTGCGTGGGTTCTGTTAAGAATAGGTTGATCATTTCTTGTTTTTTTTGGGGATGTGATAAGGTGATGGTTAATTGCGAGAGATATGCTGGTTTCGAGAATGTGGGAGTTGGAGTTTCAGTGAATGGACGCTGATGAGTGAGAATTTCAGAAGAAATGAATTGAAGCTGCAACTTTGGAAACCCTAATGCGAGGAACGACGAAAAGGAGTAGCGCAGTGGAACCGCAACGCTTTATACCTATATTTTATTTTGTTCATGAATGTCATGGGAGAAGACAGGTAAAAATTGGGATCAAGATAGAGAAGGAAATAAAAAGGGAGAATTAATATGGACTACAATTCAGTCTCTCACACATTTACGATATTTTAAGTTAGTCCTGAATTTTGCAAAAAAAAATCCAAATTAGTCCCCTATTATATCAACTTACTCCCTCTATTTTGCAAAAACAAGGACTAAATTGAAACACTTTACAAAAGTAAAAAAACTAAGTTAATATATTCTAAATGTAAGAGAGCAAATTGAACTTTTATAAAATTTCAAAAATGACATTGGCTACTACCTAATTTTTAAGAGTTTAATTTGTATACATAATAGGTGCATACAACCACTACCAATCACAATTCATGGAGTGGTTGGTTATTAATTGACTAATTGGTGGTTACCAATTGACCAATTTCTCTCTAATGATGTGTTACGATGTGATTAGTAGATAGTGTACATACATACACCTATTGTCTATATAAATTAAATCCAATTTTTAATGATATTTGGTGGAAATATATTATCCTTTAACTCTTCAATACAATAATACTTTAAATTTGAGAATTTGAGATTGAAGTAAGGCACCGCCCGACAGGGCCGGTCCTATGCCTAGTGTCATAACAAAAACTATTTAAGTAAAAAAAGGCCTAAAAAAACCTACACTGATTATTTCTCTTTATTGTACCCCAAATGTGAGTGATCAAGAACAAATGACTCTTCTAATTCGTTGTGTGAATGTGTCAAATAATAAAATAAAGATTGATGAGTTCTTTTTAGAATATTTAAAAGTTGATGATACATTCGGGTTTGTTAGGACTTTTTAATGAATTACTAAATGTTTTAAAGACTCTTGATCTTAATGTTGATGATGTGATGAGGCAAGGTTATGATAATGGTTCCAATATGAAAGGAAAGTATCAAGGTGTTCAAAAGAGATTTCTTGAGATTAATCCTAGAGCATTAAACATGTCATGTGCTTGTCATAGTCTTAATCTTACTCTTGGTGATATGGCACATTCTTGTGTTAAGGCCATTTCATTCTTTGGAGTTATAAAACGCTTATATTCATTGTTTTCAAGATCTACAAAAAGATGGAAAATTTTGCTTGATAATGTTCCTAGTTTAACTATGAAATATTTGTCTAATACTCGTTGGGAAACTCGAATTAAGCATGTTAAAGCCATTAGATTTCAGTGTCCCCAAATAAGATTGGCTTTGCCGGAATTATATGAATGTTGTGATAATGATGCAAAGACAAAGAGTGAGGCGGAGAGTTTGATTAATGCGCTAGAAAGTTTTGAATTTTTGCTTGCCATGGTTATTTGGGATGCTATTTTATTTGCTATTAATATGGTTAGAAAAAAGTTGCAATCTAAGTCTATGTGCATCGATGCTACCATAAAATAATTGGAAGATGTGTTATCCTATTTTGAAAAATATCAAGATGAAGGTTTTACAAAAAGTATGAATCAATCACCAGAAGAATCATTTAAAGTCAACTATTTTTTTATTGTTGTTGATATGACAATTATTTATTTGAAAAACAGATTTGAGGAATTGAAGACATTTGAAAGTATCTTTGGATTTTTATATGATTAACAAAAGTTAAAGTCATTGGATGATAATGAGTTGAAAGAACACTGTGTTATATTTCACTCAACTTTTTCTCATGGCAATTTATCAGATGTTGATGTATATGATTTTTTCTTTGAATTAAAATTGTTACAATTCACTTTGCCAACTGAAACAATGTTTGCCATTGATATTCTTAAATTTGTCAAACTTGCAGATTGTTATCCGAATGTAGCGGTTGCTTATACAGTTTTACTGACGGCGTCTGTGACCATAGCATCGGCGGAGAGAAGTTTTCAAAACTGAAGTTGATTAAAACCTACTTGATGGTTTGAAAACTTTGTCAATTGAGAATGATATGTTGGAGAACATTCATGTTGATGAGATTATAAATGATTTTGCATCTCAAGATGCTCGAAAAAAACCACTTCTTATGACTTTCCGAAAAAAGAGAAGTTTTTTGACACTATTATTGTGTATTAAGGCGTATTATGTTAAATGGAATAAGTTATTTTTTTGTCTTTTATTGTAATATTTTCAAATTAAAAAATAGTTATGTAAGGGGGCCATTTTCTCACGTCATACCCTCGGCCACACGACCCTTGTTCGAAAAGGATCCCCGAGCTACCTCAGCCATACAGCTCCTTCATCGAAAAAATGCTAGGCTACCTCGATATTTCATTGATGTTTGGCTACAAAAATCCTCCTACAATAAAGGCGGCATCAAAATAAAACAAATAAATTAGAAGGTGACCTCCCTTGTATCGACCTTCACCATTTCATTCCCTCAACTCAATTTCATTAGAAGGCAGCTCGTCGAAGTCGGGCCTTACTTCGGTAGGCTTCACAAGTGGCTCTATAAGGTAGCTCGGTAGAGTCGCGCCATGAAGGATATGAAATCCCCTTCGGTGTTATCACATCTCGAACAAGATACAGAATCCACTTCGATAAGTTTCATATGTTACCCAACACGAGGTAACTCAACGAAATCGCACCTAAAAGAAAGAAATAATCTATTTCGAATTCCCCGTGGGAGCTTACGCGGTTGGCCAAGAGTGAATAAGGAAGTTCATTTTCGGAACTATTGGCTATCAAAGGACTCCAGTAGACCCCTCAACTCATCTAACTACCGAGTTGTTGCAATTCACGCCATAATACATCACCACCCAAGATTATGTTGTTCACTATGACTGTCAAGGTACAGGAGAAACCCCCTTGGTCATACTGTTTCTCCGAGTAAATGAGTGAATCACTAGTCTGAACTCACCTTCTAAGTTTTTACGCTCGATTGAGAACAAATCTCTGACATCTCAATAAAACCCCCATTCCGAGTTCTGACAATCTATCGCGAGAGAGTCCAACACTTGGACACAATGAGTTTATACGAATGTTTGACTCCCCACCTAGCCCGTAAGCTTAGTAAGGAGGACTTCGACATCGCATCTTGATCTTTGATGAGTATAATTCATGGTACTCTACTCATTATTTGTCTAAACCTAGAATACTGATATACAAAAATATGGCAAATCTACAAATGATTTCACTTCAAAGTGAACATTCCTAATACACCGACCAACTCGGTATATAAACAGCACAGGTGAAGCACTCGTATTCACAAAGGTGCATATTGAAATTCCTATGGATTTTAACAAACATACACAGGTCAATCGTCTGCGAAGAAAATTTTGCTTACAAGTAAGCTTCACACTCACATTAGCAACGGACTTGGGGGAAAACTATTTCGGATCCCACTTAAGTATACTAATGGGCTATTGGGCCCAAATCTAGGGGCTTTCATTACCATCTGTGTAAAATTTGTTTGAAATATACTCTTGAATATGTTTATAATCTGTCTGAATTCAACGTAATGTAACACAAGTTTGATTATAAACTTCATCTAAGATTTATTTGAAATGGTTTGGGACGTAATTTGAGATAAAATACTTTAATCTACAACGGGGGATTTTCAGATGAGAGACATCCCGTGCCTTATCTGTCCCAAAATAATTTTTGTCCCAAGTACCATAAGTCTACCAAATCTATCCCAAATTTGTTTGAAAGTCAGTATGAAATCCCCATTTTTTTTAGTACTCGTAGTAGAAAGGCAAAAGTACGGAGAGATATTTATTAGAGGTCCCGAAACTTCTCTGCTAGCGTTTGGTATTAATTATTATCTGGTGTGCCATTGATTATGGTCCTTTGGGTAATGTCTGTTACAACATTTGGTTATTCAGTAGTTCTACTGTTTAATTTATGGGCTGAGCCTTTATTTTATATACCTCTTGGGTATTAACTGTAAGGTTTAGGTCTTTACAAGATATTTATTACATAGTTCTTATTATTTCCAATCTGTTCTAGCTATTTTGTTTTATGTTCTTCTTGTAGAAGTCTTCGTATCCCTTGATTGTTTCCCTGTGTCTTTTTGTTATAGCTTCTTTGCTGAGTCTCTATTTCTTCTCTTTTTCTCTTTTGTTTCTTCTTTTTTGTGGTTTGTATTTCTCTCCTTTTCTCATCTGCTTTGCTGTCTTTGTGGTGTCTGCTTCTGGTTCTTGCTAGTTTTGTGGTTCTTTCCCTTCTCAGATGGAAATTCCTGAGGATGAGCGAGAGGCTATTGTTGTCCCTCTTGTTCCTGCAACAAAGAGTAATGTTGAGTACACTTTAAGAGCTTTAGTGGGGAAAATTATTTCAAATAAGATACTCAACAAGAAAGCAGTTAGAAGTATTATGTTTAATACTTGGGTGAACTATAAAGGCTTGTTTATCACTGATATGGGAGATAACAAGTTTTTATTTACTTTTCCAGAAGTGTGTGATACTGAGGCGGTTTTGAATAAAGCTCCTTGGTTTGTTATGAATCAAGTTTTGAGCCTTCATAGATGGGATGAAGGTATTCCTTTTGCTGATATTAACTTTGATGAAGTGGCTTTTTGGGTGCAGATTCATGGCCTTGCTAGTGAGGAGTTAAATCCTATTAATGCTTCAACCTTGCTAAATAATATGGGTAAGGTCTTGTATGTGGAGGATCCTATTGTGTTAGGAACTGGTTTTAACCATTTCCTTAGAGCTAGGGTTATGGTTAATATAATGAAACCATTATGGGCTGGTTGTTGGCTTCAGCGATCTGAATCTAATAGGGTTTGGATTCAGTTTAAATATGAACGTCTACAAGGGTTGTGTTTTAAATGTGGTATGTTCGGTCATGATCAGAACCATTGTAATTCTCCTATAGTAATGGCTGCTTTTAACAAAGAGTTTCCAAAATATGGGCCATTTCTGGCAGTGGTTAATCCTAGACAGTTTCATAGATCCTCTTATAATGATAACCCTCAGAATAGAGCCTCCTCTAGTAGAGCTCCTCCTACTGAAACTCAATCTGACCGTGAGTCTAAACTCAGAAATATGGATGAAATTGTAGTGGCTGGTATTAATGTGGAAGAGCAGTGTGTTGATAGCTCTGGGGAATCTGTTTATCCTAGACAAATGAATATGGATTCTAATATTCATTATTCTACTAGTGCTAGTGCTAGTCTAAATGTTGTGAGGGAGGCTTTCTCTAATCCAATCTCTACAATGAGTGATTCTGGTACTGCAGAGATGGTCAATTTATCATCAGGGGTTAGAGAAATAAGGAAATTTAGCTCTAAAGGTTTCATGCATTCTGAATTGAAATCTAATCCTCCTTATTTTGTTGATTACCTCTCTGAAGGTGTGGAGCCTTGTGTGACAAAAAACAGTATTCCCCCTTGTGTTGAGGAAGCTTTAAGTAACAAATTGGCTGATGGTTTGCATCTTAAAAGGAGTAGAAGTCTTAATCCTCTGTGTATTACCAATGGTTGCCCCATGGGTCCTATTGGGTCTCGAATGAAAAGAGCTAGGATTATTGCTCTAATTGATGGTGTTATTGTAACTGATGCTACTGAAATGACT
Organism: Astragalus membranaceus; assembly: GCA_039519185.1. Lineage (NCBI taxonomy): Eukaryota > Viridiplantae > Streptophyta > Magnoliopsida > Fabales > Fabaceae > Astragalus > Astragalus membranaceus. Next base: position 124,076,015 of record CM076846.1, read on the forward strand.
GAGGAGGCGGGTCTAACCATGCCCCCAATGCCCAAATGACTTGCATAAGTTGGAATTGTCGTGGTTTGGCGGCGTCCACGACAAACAGGGAGCTATTTGCCCTTGTCAAAGATCAAAAACCGGCCATTCTTTTCCTAACGGAGACCAGAGCCCATAAGGAGCGTGTGAATAATGTTAAGAGGAGGCTGAAATTTCAAAACTGGTTTTGTGTTGAAGCTATCGGTAGTTCTGGTGGTTTGGCTCTATTATGGAATGATTACTATGAGCTTCAGGTTTTATCTTTTTGCCTGAATTTCATCCATGTTGGGGCTAAGGAAAGGAGATCAGGTACTCTATTTGAAATATCTTTTATCTATGGTAATCCAATCTCAGTTGACAGAAGATCTTTATGGCCTAAATTACTTGATTTGAAACCATTTCATAATGGCCCTTGGTGTTATATTGGTGACTTCAATGAAATGATTCACCAATTGGATAAAGATGGGTTAAGACCAATTGATCAAAACAGATTGGAATGGTTTAGGAAGTTTCTTAATGATGCTGAGCTCATGGATTTGGAGCTCCAGGGTTGTAAATATACTTGGATTAGTAATCTAAGAGATGGGTTTGTAACTAGAGAGAAGATTGACCGGGTTCTTGCAAATTGGTCCTGGCGGCAATTATTCCCTCATGCTATGGCTCTTGCTCTTCCTATTGTAAACTCGGATCATGCTCCTATTGTACTAAAACCTAAACCTCCTATCATTAGTGGCAAGTCCTTCAAATATGAAGTTATGTGGGAGGACCATGAAAATATCAGGAAGGTGGTGGAGGAAGGGTGGAGAAGTAATAAAGAGGATTCATGGGGTTGCTTGATGGATAAAGTTAGATCTTGTAAGCTTTCTTTGACTAAATGGCAGATTGCCACTTTCAAAAATGCCTCTAAAGAGATCCACAAGCTAAAGTGTCAAATTCAACATTGTCTAAATCAGCCTACTGGTCTAGTTGATTGGAGTCTGGTAAATTCTCTTAGAAAAGATGTGGATCTCTTGTGGAAGCAGGAGGAGCAGTATTGGGGGCAGAGATCTAGGGTGAAGTGGCTAAACTATGGTGATAAATTCAAAATTATTCCATGCATCAACTGTGCAAAGAATGGATAGGAACAAACTTATGAGGATTAAAGATTTGGATGGTTCTTGGCTTGAAGGGCAGCAAGATGTGACTAATGGTATTAGAAATTACTTTGCATCTATTTATTCTCCTGAAACTAATACTGATATGACTTGCTGTTTGAATGTTATTCCTAATATTGTAACTGGGGGTATGAATTTTAGCCTATTAAGTGTTGTTTCGGAGGGAGATATTAGGAAGGCAGTCTTTGATCTTGGTTCTAATAAAGCCCCAGGGCCTGATGGCCTTAATGGTTTGTTTTTCCAAAACAATTGGGAAACTATTAAAGGTGACTTGGTGGCTGCTGTCACTTCTTTTTTCTCTAATGGATCTTTGGGGGATAATGTTAACCATACCCTAGTTGCTCTTATTCCTAAAGTTCCTAATCTTGAATCCATCTGTCAGCTTAGACATATTAGTTGTTGTAACTTCATATACAAGATTATTTCTAAGATAGTGGTGGGTAGATTAAAACCATTGATGAATGAGCTTTTTCTCCTCAACAAAGTGCTTTTGTAGGTGGGAGACTTATCCAGGATAATCTTGTTGTGGCACATGAGGCATTTCATTTTCTTAAAAAGAATCAGGATCAAGGGGGCAATGGTATTGCTATTAAGTTAGATATGAGCAAAGCCTATGATAGGGTTAGTTGGGTTTTTCTTGAAAATGTCTTGGTGGCTTTTGGTTTTGATAAGGACTGGATTTCTAAAATCATGGTTCTTGTTTCCTCAGTTTCTTACTCCTATCAGATTAATGGGTTTTCTTCTAAGGCTTTAGTTCCTAAGAGGGGTCTTAGACAAGGGGATCCACTTTCCCCTTATCTATTTATCCTTGTTTTTGATGTATTATCAAGACTTATTACAAATGCTCATCAAATTGGAAGTTTTGGTGGTATAAAGCTGGCAGGCTCTGCCCCTCCTCTCACTCATCTCTTTTTTGCGGATGATGCTATTATCTTTTCTAAGGATTCTCCTGACGATATCTACAACATTATAGCTATTCTTAATCAGTTTACTATAGCTTCAGGGCAGAAAATCAATACTTCTAAGTCTGGAATTATTTGTGGTTCAAAAGTTGATTTTTCCCTCAGAGCTAGACTCACTCAAATAACCTCAATTCCTGTGTGGGATAATCCTGGTTACTATTTAGGGATTCCTGCTGATTGGGGTAGATCTAAAGTCAAGAGTCTCAAATGGGTTAAAGATAAAGTTTTGGCTAGAATGGAAGGCTGGAAAGGATCTTTGCTAAACCAAGCTGGTAAAGAAGTGATGATAAAAGCTGTTATCCAATCAATTCCTAGCTATGTTATGTCTATCCTTAATCTCCCCAAAACCTTTTGTGATGATCTAACTGCTGCTGTAGCTAGATTTTGGTGGGCAAAATCTGGTAGAAACCGTGGCATTCACTGGAAGAGTGTGAAGTTTGTATGCTCTCCTAAGTCATTAGGGGGTTGGGCTTTAAAGACTTCAACAAAATGAATAAAGCTTATCTCTCTAAACAAGCTTGGAGAATAATTCAGGACCCTCAATCTTTCTGGGCATCTAACTTGAAGAGTATCTATTTCCCTAATTGTGACTTTTGGTCTACTAGTGAAGGTAGAAGAACCTCTTGGGTGTGGAAGAGCCTATTGATTGGAAGAAGAGCTTTAAAGGAGTCTGGAAGATGGATTGTTGGAGCTGGGTTGGATATTCATGTTTCTAATGACACTTGGTTGGCATCAGGGAATAAGGCTATATTGAAACCGAATGTAGCTTTAACAAAGGTGAGTGAGTTGATTAATGAGTCACATCAGTGGGACTCTAATATTTTGAAAGATAATCTTGTGTCCAAAAGTGCTATTGAGGCTTATCAAACTCCTATCTCCTGGTTATATGCTAAGGATAATCTGTTCTAGCCCTATACAGCTAGTGGTATCTATTCTATAAAGTCTGGTTATAGAAGATTGGTTGATCTTGACCCTGTTCATCTAAATTCAGCTTCTTCTTCTACCTTGGATGATCCTATGCTATGGGAGCTTATTTGGAACGCCAATGTGGTTTAGAAAGTTAAGCATTTTATGTGGAGAATTTGTACTAATTCTCTTCCTCTGAAAGAAGTTCTTCATAGAAAGAGAATTAGTGATTCCCCTTATTGCCCTATTTGTAGTTTGGAAGCTGAAACATCTGAGCATACTTTTCTTCTCTGTCCATGGACCGAGCCTTGTTGGTTTGGGCTTCAAATCTGTAATCCTCCTTCTAGAGTGGGGCTTTTTTCTATTCAAAGGTGGATCTTAGACTTGTTGTTAGGTGTTGATTGTAAGTCAGGTGTGCTTCCTGACTTGTCTTCTAAATTGTTCTATGGTTTATGGTTCATATGGAAAGCTAGGAATGACTTTGTTTTTAATAGTAAAATCCTCAATCCACTCTCAGTGGTAATTCAAAATCAAAGCCATGTTAGTGAGTTTCTTCTCTCTACTGAGAGGGAGAACATCTCAGTCAATCAAACTATTCCTAAGATAATCCACAAGTGGAAACTTCCTGACCCTAACTTCTACAAAATCAATTCAGATGCTGCCTACAGCCAGAGAAATGGAAAAGGTACAATTGGAGTTATTATTAGAGATGATAGAGGTACCTGTATCTCAGCTACAGCTAAACCAATCTTTGCTTCGTCTCCTCTTATGGCTGAAGCATTAGGGCTTCGTGAAGCTCTGGTTCTGGCGCATAATTTGTTCCTTCCATCAGTTATAGTTGAATCAGACAAATTGTGCCTTATTGAATCATGTAAAGGAAATCAAATCAGACATGAGATCAAGAATATTTTAATGGACATTTTGTACTTGAAAGATCAATTTCAGATCTGCAAATTTACCTGGACGGCAAGGGAAGGGAATGGTGTTGCTCATTGTATAGCGTATCTGGCAGATCGAGGGTGGCTTGTTGAAAATTGGCTTGCTAATCCTCCAAACTGTCTTCGGGAAGCTGTGGTTTTGAATCTCCAGAATGAATAATATCCATCTTCAAAGTGCTGATAGTTGAAGATCCATATGGGTAGAAGAAATTTGCTTCTGTTTCTCTGCAAATGGTTTGAGGTTCATTGGTTGTTGCTTCAGTTTGATGAAGGGAGTAGGGTTATAGCTTTTGTCGTCCCAGTTCGAAGGAGGGAGAAGGCTTTGTTGCTTTTTAGGGTAATGCTTCTCCGTGGTTTATTTGGTTTTGTTTCCCGTGTTCTTAGTGGACTGTTTGGTTTGTTTCCCTTATTTTGTTGTTTTTGTTTGTCTGGGCCTGGGTGTTTGGGCTTTTGTTTTTTATTGGGTGGTGCAGTTGGTAACTCTCTGTTCACCTCTTCCTTTTTTCTTGTTGTATGGTTTAGGCCTTGCCTAATTTATGTTATGAAATCATGTAACATTGACCAAAAAAAAAATCCCCATTTTTATAGTAGTATAAGTATGAAAACATGAGAGCTTACAACTCCATTAGTTTGATCTCTTAGAGACTTAGAAATAAATGGAAAAATTGAATCTCTGTCCATGAATATGCAAATTCTTATTTCTCACATCTTTAGGGAAGATAATTCTTGTGCAAAGACAAGTTAGTAAATTTTGATATTACTAGTCATTGTTTTACACGACGAGACTTACCACCAAGGTTTGTTTTAAAAGATTGAACCGTAACAAATTAGTGTCATTTTATAAATTTAGATAATTTTGTTTTTCCTTGCCAAGTGTATTAGTCTAGCCCCACTGGTTATTGGTTTAGTCCCATTTGTTTCTCTATTATCAAGCTTATCACTTGATGAGACTTATTTTCTTTCTTTGCTAAAAACGAATAAATTATGACTAAATGATAGAACTTTGCTTTGCTTTGCATTGCCGAATATTCTATAATATACCAACCAAACGCTACCTATATGTCAAATATTTGTTAATTTTTTGCCCCGTTGTTAGATATTTGCCTCATGTCTTAATTTAGAGATAACACAATCCTTTGATATGTCATAATTTAAACTTAATGCCTCATTTCATCTTCACTTTTCATCTTCGATTTTGTTCTCTTGAGCATTATACATTTCAGCAACCTGATAACAAAAATAATTCATTTTTCAATCTCAGCATATACTGTTGATTCAAATAATGAAGATTCTACTTTACCTGCGCAGACGTCGAGGCATGTTCAGGAGTTTTGTCATACCGAACTCGAACTAGACGTGGCAATCGAAGAGATATGCCCTTCATAAAAGTACCACCAATAAAAGTTAAAAGCTTGTAAAATGAAAACAGTGCTTGGTAAGCAAGGCTAATTATCAATTAAACAATCTTAACAAGTAGAATTCCCAAGTAAAATGAAAACTTGTAACACTTCCATAATCAATTTATTGTTTCTAATACCTTCTTCGAATCTACTTTGCCCACTGCAGCTTGGTAAGTAGTGCTAATGGTCAGGTCTGAAAATTTCACCTCCCACACCTAGATGAAATAAGAAAACATATAGCTAATGTAAAATATCCTCTACAGTGAGCATAATGCAATTTTATTGGATATTAAAGTTCTGCAATTGCCCAACTGTAGTTATCTAATATATAGAACCAAATGGCAATATATTGAGGAATCAATTATTGAGAAATTGGAATATATTGAGGAATCAATTAAGCTAACATCATTTTGCCAAAAAAAAATTAAGCTAACATCTTGGCATTGGATCACAACAAGGAGTATTGGGTTTAAGTACCCAATCTCAATTCTGCGTTCAAACCCAGGTGCCTGTTTGGGGTTCTTATCAGGGACTGCATCCATCCAACAACACAATATATTGCCATCTCTTCACTCTCATATCTCTTTATAATTTTAAATCATGCATAATATAATAAGTTATATAAAATCATTATATATATCATAGAGGGTATTGTAGTAAATTTTATGTTTTTTGTTTGTGGTGTCCACTGTCCCCCAACAACACAAAAAGTTGTCCAATAACGTAAATGTTTGTCCAGTACTGGACACAGTACTGTTGTGTCCGGTACTTACCCCTTTGCAAATCAACAACACCCTTACTTAATTCATTAAGTAAACAAATCATAAAACATAGAATTTTAATGGATCATCTAGGATACTCTAAAATGGTATAAAGCTATAGGATATCAGATCTTTTTCAAATTTTCTAACAAATAACTTGCTAATTGTTATTGACTTTACTGTTCAGTAAATTTGTTTAGGAGTTAGGAAGCATAAATCACCATCCTGATCATGCTATTTTTCATTCTACCTAGTTGATGCATTTGATATGGGAATATACAGTAAAAGGAACTTGACAACTTGTATCATGGCTTACTATGAAGAATGATGTTCCTCATTTGGGTTGCATTACTTTTTTTGGCTAATATCCTCGGTGCTAGATGGAATATCGTTTGTGCCAAAAAGAAATTTGGAAATGCCTAACCATTGTTATGCTTATGGCTGCTGATAGGAACCAACTGGTATCACAGAAGAAAGGAAGGATTTCTCTATTAAAATGAATATGAATGAATGTACACTTTCAGATGGTTCTCCCACGTCCCAATTAATTCACCAAATGAAAGATTCCCCCTTAAAGTCCAGCTTCCTATTTTTATACCTCAAGACCCACTTGACTCACTAAATGAGTGAACCACTAATTGATCAACTAACCCCTAACTAACTAATCAGTGGAGAACTGGATTACTCATTTTCTGTGATCAAGTGGCATTGTTGATATCAGAGCTCGCCAAACCTGGTGGGCGCCTATTAGAAAACTGGCAATTAAAATTGAAGTCAAACAATTCAGTAAAACACTTCTCATTGGACTTATCTTGTGCTTGGATTCCTGTTTTCTTTTTTCAATAAACTATTTTCTCTGCAAAGAAATCAATTAAACTTGTATATTTATAGGACAAGTCAATAGAATTTATATATAAAACTATTGACTGATGTTGATCTCAGCATAAATATAGACATTATAGCAAGTCCAAATAACCACAATTGCACAATATAACAATAGCCACAATTGCACAAACTTCAGTTCACAAAAAATATGCAACAAATAAAAAGAAAAATAACAAGGCATCAGCGAAAATTCATATCAACTCTAGATCATTCACTTTTTAGAGGTAACATTGACAAAATGTATGGTAGGGGAAACGGTCAAGGATTTCGTATCATTAGCGTATAACCTTTCGCCATGAATTACAAAAATAGAAACGAACATCCACGATTAAGTGTAATCAGACCATGATAGCACCCCCTCCCCATAGTATGAAAAAGTCAATCAGTGGAGGTCGGGTATAATACAATATGTTAACGTTTGCAATTTGTAAAACAAAATTAATCAAATTGCCAAGAAATGTCAAAATTATTCTTACCTCACTAGCTTTAAGCCATACATCAGGTGGTTCGATATCTGCTGGATGTCGATAGTATGGCTGAAATCAAGGAGAATATCCAATTAGTTCATGAAATACTATGCAAGATTCATAGCAGGTTTAGAGAGTTACAAGAAGAAGGGACCTTTGCGTTGGGAATAGAGCAAAGTCTAGCAGTACATTGTTCAAGAAATTTGTCAGAGAATCCAGTTCCTACCAACCATTACATGAAGATTATGAGAGTGATAGAAAATCAGAGAAATATTTGAAAATATCTTTTTGATATTTTAAGAGTACTGTAGATAATATGTTAGGATTTTATCTTTTATGATATGTTTCCTTATTTAATTAATTAGGATTAGAATCATATCAATTAGGATTACAATTAGCAATTAATATTTAGTGTAACTATTGCAAATCCCATCATAAGTAGAGGCTAGTGTGGTCTGATTTAGACACAGAATTACAAAGTTTAATACACAAATGAACTCGGTAGTGAATTGGCAACGTGAAAAAACTCACCGATTTTACAAATAGTTTGAAATTCTTCATTATCGTTGTCATAGCAAGCAACGAATAACGCGCCATAGCCTCCTACAAGACATCATGTCACCAATTCATTTCATGCCTTAAAAGCTAGAGGTATATCATAGAAGTACCCAGAAAATCCCTCAAGGGCCTAGCCTTATTCAGATGTCAATGGCTTAAAAATGTTAAGTAACAAATATAGGCATCACCAGATTAGAGAGTATGTTTCATAATCACCTCCACGCTTCCCTTGTCCGTAGTTAGCACCAATAGGTACCAAATCTAGTGTGTCCCCTATGCTGCAAACGAGAGCCAATTAGTAAATAGAAATAGGAAACAAAAGTATCTTCCATAAAAAATGAAAAAAATGTTAAAACCTTACTTTTCCATATAATCTTTCTTCAGTTTTATCCAGTTGAGTGACCGCTGGGAAGGTTCATATGTAGCATTTTCATTTAATGTTTTAATAATTATCCCCTCACAACTGTAAATCAAGAGACAAGCCAAATAATAAAAAGTCTTGTTCAAATTAGCGCAAGAGGAATAAGGGTTGAAAGACCTCAAAATAGTGCTGATAAAATGCTTTTAATAGTAGTGCAATCACATGGAGATAAGTAAAGAGTCTACTAAATTATGCTGAAATGAAGTAATGAACTTAAATTTAGCTGAAAAATGTAATAAAGACCTTGCATCAACAGCTTTGACAAGAAATGTCTGTATTTCCTCAGCATTATTTGATGTTATTGAAGTTGCAAATTGAAGAGATCCAGATTCCTCCTCAAAAGAGGCGTAGAGATGCTGCAGAGAGGAAACCAGGCCCTCATCAACATTTAGTTCTTTCATATACAAACAGTACATGGTATTCAATGAGTAATTGTTTTTGAACATTAACAATTTGTGATATACAGTATAGAAGAGATCCAATTGGCCTGTCTCCCTTGTTTATTATACTGCATTTTTTTGCTAATAAATAGGTTTGGAGGGAGTAGAAGTTAGTCAATGCATAACTTCTACCAAAATTACCAGCCAAGGTCTACAGTTCAATTTTACTACAATCCAACCACGACTCGCCAAAGCAAGAGATGCCAACCCAAAACCTACACTCATCTTGTTATGAGCCCAAATCAAATAATTGCAAAATTAATGAAAAGCAGCTAAATGGAAAGAACAATTTTTTTGAATGATAAAATATGAATAGGAAACGAGAGGAGAGAATCTCCCCCAAAGGTATCCCCTTCTCACTAGAGTTATTGCTCCACACTATCCAAAATACTATTTCCTCAATGCCTCCTTTCTACCATTTCTCTTTGTGGAAGCTACAGGGTTTTAGATTAAGACAAACAGAAGAGAAAACACTTATTTCTAAATTCTAACACCCTAATTTATCTACTCCCTCCGTTACAGAATATAAGCAAAAGTTGTTCAACAGAAGTTAATGTATCTAGTCCAAATTTTGAACCAGATACATCAACTTTTGTTGACCAATTTTTGCTTATATTCTGTAACGGAGGGAATACTTGAGTTTCCCTTAGCTCGCTAAACTAATTGCCCTTACGTATCCTGACAACTTCAACCCTCTTTATTCTAGCATTCTACCCCAACAAAGCTCCTCTTATATTTGTGAGGGCACCTATAATGTGGAACAGCTTCTTTTTGGTTTCCAACTTTCAGGCAACGCTATCATCGAACTTACTACTACTACTCCGTTACAGAATATAAGCAAAAACTGGTCAACAGAAGTTGATGTATCTGGTCCAAATTTTGAACCAAATACATCAACTTCTGTTGACCAGTATTTGTTTATGTTCTGTAACGGAGGGAGTATTTAATAAAAAAAACAATAAAATGAAACTATAGTGAAGGCAAGGAGTTACCTCTCTACGAATTTTCAAGTTTTCCTGAAGAAGTGCTTGGCCATTAAGATACAACAAATCAAAAGCAAATATGCAAACATGAACCTTTATCTCACTCACAGCTACATCTTTGCGAGCCCGGGTACTAAGCACCTGTCAAGAATTTGGTTAGAACATATATCTAATCTCAACTCCTCAAACAAAATATCAGAAATTGGAAAGTTGAATTCCCAAGTTAGGTAATAAAATAGTTACAACACATATATGGATTACAAAATGATTTAATTTTGATTGGCCGCCAATGTAAAAGATTTAGACAGTTATTAAATGAGGTGTTGTAAAAGTAATTGTACCACATGTTTATGGTGTGTAACCTTGCATAGAGGATCTCTTCCCCATGTAACTAAGTAATTGAATCAAATCTATTAATTAGGCTTCCCTTCTTCAATCAACTAATCTATATATAGAGAATTGACCCTTGTAACAATTCAAATCGAGAAATAATCAATTCGATGAATCAAAGATCGGAATAGTTGAGTTTCTAACCAAAACCTATAAACATACAAAGTCGACATTGAGATTACCTGGAAAGGAAGGAGTTTCTGTTTTACACGATCGTAGGCAACAAGTTCACAATCAAGAACAAATGATGATACAGTTGTTTTCTTTAACCTGTTCATTAACAGTAACACAAATATCAGAAAAACTGTTATAATATAATATTCTTAATTCAGGTTTTTTTACCTTGAAACTGCATCAACAACATCAGGAAACTTCACAGTGTTCCGTTCAGCATTTCTACTATAAATCTCAACTAAACCATTTTCCATATAATGTATCTGTCTCAATACAACAACAATTCAGAATAAGTATCATAAGCAGTATATATCTGACGAAAATTTAACCATGAATACCTGAGCACGCTCTCCGTCGTATTTGTATTCGCAAGTAAACTCTTCATCCTGGATTTTTTTTAAAGCTTCAGATACCCCCCTGACTGGTTTTGACAGCATAGGGCCAACTGGAACACCAAGAGTAAAATTACATGCCTTTGGAAGTAGCCATACACCATCAGTAAGTAGTGCAGATACTATTTTGTTAAAATCAGGAAGAACAGAATAGACTTGTTTAACAATCTTTTCAGCCTGATGCAAAACAAAAAAACAAATTAAAAATAAATCTAGGAAGGTAAAGGTTGGTTTACATCCCTATACACTGACAAGTATATACTGGACTGCCACCTATTGCAGTAGCAACTCACCATCTCTACATCCTCACAAGAAAGAGTAACTTCAACTAATTCACTCTATACAATATTTCTCAATCTCAATCGAAAAAGCTTACCTCTTCTAAAGGAGATTGAATTCCAGGAGGAGGTTTTGAATGTTCTTCTATATACACTGCAGCTTGGCCCAATGCAGCTAAGAGAGTTTGCTCAGAACATCCAATCCGCAACTCTTTCTAGAAAATAAACCCAGTAAGTAATCAACAAGCACACCATATTATGCCAATAAAAGCACAACTTAATTAAAATAAATAAAAATACCACCTGTAGCAAACGGACTAGGTACAACGGTTCACAGTCAGTTGCTGCAACCAAAAGTGAGTTTATATGACTTTTTTTCTTCTCTTGACTCTTCTTTCCAGATTCCTATACACATTTAAATAAATGCAGGTGGTGTCAAACTCTATACCTCTCAACAGAAAATTGTCCATATCCCAATTAATTTCTCATTCCTTTTCTTACAGAATGTTAACATCCAACATAACCTTATTAGTGTTGCATCATTGCAGAGACTGAGAGACCTCTTTCAATCAGATACAGATAGGTGAAACTTATTTTTTAGGTTGAGTCTATCTTCTATGTTTGCCTTATTGTATTTGCATTATGAAAATGAGTTTATCATATTACTCACTGTTTGTGCCTGGAATCTTGGTCAAGTTTTACACACATAGTGATAGTATATAGATTTTTACATAGTATGATTTTAAAACACCTTTGTTTATCCTTCCTTAGTCTATCCTGATACTTATATTTCTTCACAAGTGGATTAACATGTTTTATGCCCCTTTCATGTGTAATATGAATGTAATTAGTTCGATGGTTACAAACATACCTCAGCAATGAGGTGAAAAGTGTTGAAAACCTTGCTGATAGTCAATGGCTTCGGCTTCCACAGCATAGACTGAGACGAACGGCTAGCTTGGGCAACTAAGCCCAAGTCACCTTCTTTCTGCACAAACAAAATAATTTAAAAAAATTGATATTCTGTGAAGAATCAATAAATAAAGCACGGTCACTTCTTCAGAAATTCGTGTCACGTGTCCATGTTGGTGCCAACATGACACGTATCAAACACTTTTCATGACACCTCTTCTTACTAGATATCCCTCTCGGACACTCCTACTTGCACAAAAGAAAAAAATCTCACCTCTTGAAATTTTAAAATTATTATACATATTCTTATAATAATCTTCGACAAAAGCTTCTCAACTTTATTTTATTTTTTCTGTCAAAAAAACTTTATTTTATTTTTAAAAGGTGAATAGGTAAACTTTTTAATTCGCGGTATGTATATGTATATATCTATGCAGCTATGCTGTGTCTAGATATCCTATATTTTGAATACAATCAGTGTCAGTGTCTTGGCGTATTGGTTCTGTGGTATCCGTGTGGAGTTCGTGATTCAGATTAAAGAAAGCAATAGAATACAAACCTTGAACTGCTCCTTAATAAACGACTTAGTGCTACCATAAACCTCGGCAAGGGCCTTGATAATGGAAGCATCGCCGATTCTTAATTCCAAGCCTTTGTGTGGGGGAGCGATTCTGCCTGCTGAGAGATAAACGACGAATACAAGATCCTCTGGCGTAATGTGTATAACAGTCCTCAAAAGGTTGCACAAAATATTTGTGATTTTAATTCTCCCACTCTCGTTATCGATCATGTCGAATACCATTGAAAGGAAAAGGAACGGAACTGGTTCGCCTTTCTCCCAACAAGAAATCGAGCAAGGATTGAACTGTGATGGTTTCTTCTTCAGCCATGAAACTTGCTCCTTCAGTTCTGATGCTTGGCGAGGAAGCTTGATAGGGTTTTTAAAGAGAATGGAGCGGTGGTGAGAGACGGTGAGAGGTGGACGTTTCCTCTTGGCCGCTTGGGCTCGTGAGCTGGACATGATAACGTCAAAGGCTGAGTTGGACATATTATATTATACTACCTGTTTAGTGAGTAGAGAGAATTTCACCGGAAATAATGATGAAGCTCTCTTCTTCAACACTTGCAATTGTGAACGAAGATGAAAGGCGAATGTTTCCTCTATGACGATCAGTTGAGGTAGGTTATGGAGGCCGTGGAGGGGGAATAGATAATCAGGGACGGAGGATAACTGTCAGTGTTTAGAGATTAGGGTAAAAAGTAAAAAGCCAGATAAAGAAGGTTGACCCAGGAAGGATAACCGTCTGATACGGTTTTGTTTTTAGTTCACACGTGGACTAATTGCCTAATGACCACTACTATACTAGCAATTCCGTTACTATTTTTTTTCTCGAGGTCAAATTCGTCTCTTAGAATTTTTTCGCGGGACGAATTTGTCTCTGACAATTTTTTTGGGACACGGTGGTCTCTGACAATTCCAAAACAGGACACGTTAGTCCTCCATCCATTTTGACGTTGCCAACACATCCAACGTCTCCTACGTGGCACGTTAAGTGCCACGTGTCACGCAAGTGTTTATTTTGGGACAAATAAGTCCCTAATTTTACAAATTTGAAAAGGGGACAAATCAGTCCCTGACTTTTTTGGAAAGGGGACAAATCAGTCCTTGAAGTGGTCTTCAACCTCAAAACTGTGGTTTCTGAAACCAGAAACCAGTTTTCGCCATTGAAGGAGAGAATGACGCGGAAAAGTGGTTTCGAAACAAAAAAAAAAAATTTTGGTTCATCTTCTTCAAAAATGAAACTCATTACTTCATTGTCTAGATCATTCAGATCTTCAATCTTCATCTACAACAATCAAAACAACATACTCATATCCAAATTTTCGAAAGCAAGACGAAAACGAAAACCCATATCTCGAGCAGAAGCGAAACAAAACGAAAATCAAAATTATCGAACTGAGAAGAAGAGAAATTTAGGAAGAAGAAGAAGTCATTTAATCGCCAACATCATCACATATCTGCTATCAGAAATCGCCAAACTTCAATCTTCAAAAATCCAAAATCATCAATCTCCAAGAACCCAAATCTTACCTGAAACCCTGCATCTTCAATCTTCGAAAACAAAATGAAATCGGAAAACGAAATTGTAAATTTGGAATCACAAGGGAGAAGAAGAGAAACTAGGGAAGAAGTAGATGAGATTGGATAGATGAAGATGCATAAAGAAAGGGGAAAATTGGTTTCTCGTTTCAGGGATTGATTTGTCCCCTTCCAAAAAAGTCAGGGACTGATTTGTCCCATTTTCAAATTTGTAAAGTCAGAGACTTATTTGTCCCAAAATAAACACTTGCGTGGCATTTAACGTGACACGTGGCACGTTAAGAAGAAAAAGTATAATTTAGAAAGAAAAAATTATAACTTAACGTGCCACGTAGGAAACGTTGGATGTGCTGGCAACGTCAAAATGGATGGAGGGACTAACGTGTCCCGTTTTGAAATTGTCAGGGACCAATGTGTCCCGAAAAATTTGTCAGGGACGAATTCGTCCCGTGAAAAAATTGCCAGGGATGAATTTGGGCCTTTACTCTTTTTTCTTTCTAAATTATACTTTTTTTTTCTTCTTATTTTAAAAAAATCAAATATTTGATCTGTATTTTAAAACTCAGATATTTAGTTATCTTATTTTAAGGGAGAGCTTTAAATCTCTTGAGGGAGAGCTTTACCGCCCATTGTAGTCCTATCCGGCTCGATGGATTAGTCTCTACAATTGCGCGCAGAGGATACCCGGTTCACACCAAAATAAAATTCAAATATTTAGTCCAAAGAGGAGTTTTCATATTTTTTGGTGAGTTGGAATCCTGCCAAAACAATTTTGACGTTGCCCTCATTAAATGACGTGGCAGCTGATGCAGCTTGCACACGTCATTTAATGATGGCACATGTACTTGTCATGTCAAATATTAATATTTATAATAATTAAAATAATTTAAATTACTAACAAAAAATTAAAGGCTAAATAGCACTTTTGGTCCTTTATGTTTGCTCCAGATTTCACTTTGGTCCTTTATCTTTTTTTTTGTCCGTTTTGGTCCCTCATGTTTCGTTTTTGTTTCATTTTGGTCCCTCACGTTAGTTTTCACTAACGGACGCCACGCTGGCAATTAACTGCTGACGTGGCGTCCGTTATTCATTAAATGACGTGGCATGTTCTTTTATTTAAATAAAAAACAAATTAACAAAAACAAAATTAAGAAAAACAAAATCAAGAAATCACAAAATCACCATGTTCCTCTTCTCACGAATTGGGAAAATCAAGAAATCAAACAAAACCAAGTGTGAAATAACATTGTTCTTTCGAACAAAATCAAGAAATCACAAAATCACCATGTTCCTCTTCATCACGAGAAATCACAAAATCAAGAAAGAATGGATTTCGTCTTTCAAAACGCTGGTGTTGGACACTCCATTAACAATTAGGATTCCAGCAACCAAACATTGGTTTCAGATCTGCGTTTCTTCTTTCTTCTTTCAAAACGCTGGATTTCGTCTTCAAAAGGATTCCAGCAACCAAACGCTTGGTTTAAATATGTTTTTCTTCACTGAATGCCCAGATTGCATTTCTGGATTTGTACCTGCAAACGTGATGAGGATGAAGATTCTGATTGTTTAGTTTTTCCATATCTGAAAGGGACCAAAATGAAACAACACAAACAATGAGAGGGACCAAAATGAAACCAAGGAAAAATAGAGAGGACTAAAATGAAACAAATGAGCACAACAGAGAACACAAACAATGGTTTCCATCTTCATACCCATTTCTATCTTTATACCCATTTCCATCTTCGATTTTGATTCAGTTCCGTTTCGTTTTGATTTAGTTCCACTTCTCATATCCGTTTTGATTCAGTTCCGTTTCCATCTTCGATTTTTCTTCAATTTTGTTCAATATGGGTTCTTCGATTTTGAAACTCAGATCCGTTTTGATTCAGCTCCGTTTCGTTTTGATTCAGTTCCGCTTCGTTTTGATTTAGTTCCACTTCTCAGCTCCGTTTTGATCCTTTGTTGTTGAACGCGTTTTGAAGTTGATGAACAGATCTGGGTTAGTTGTCTTTAGTTTCAGATCTGGGTTTGATGTTTAATTGTTTCAGATCTGGGTTTGAAGTTGATGAAGGTGTTGGTGTTGATGTTTAATTGTTTAACAATTAAAATAGTTTAATGGTGATGTGTAATTTCATTAAAATTAAATAATATATTTTTGCCACGTCATTTAATGAATAACGGACGCCACTTCAGCAGTTAACTGCCAACGTGGCGTCCGTTAACCAAAACTAACGTGAGGGACCAAAATGAAACGAAAATGAAACATGAGGGACCAAAACGGACCAAAAAAAAGATAAAGGACCAAAGTAAAATCTGGAGCAAAGATAAAGGACCAAAAGTGCTATTTAACCAAAATTAAAACAATAAAATAAATAATAAAATAAAATCAGAAGTCTCAGAAGGAAAACGCATAAACGATCTCTTCTACTTCTTCTTCTTCTTCTTCTCAACTCGTTCTGTCCACAACATTAACAGAAAATGTATAAACAAAACACAATTTACTGATTCAAAGAATATCCAAACACTCTTATTCAACTTCAGATCTATCTTACGTATCTAAGGGTTGGGTAATATCAAGATTCACAGAATATCCAAACACTCCTATTCAACTTCAGATCTATCTTCAAGTCCCGATGCCTGTATATTCCTAATTGCTCTTTTACATCCAATGCCATAGATCTACAAAGATTTTCTCATCAATTTCATTTCCAACCCTGACACAACCAACTCAAAGATGAAGGTATTGAAATACAATATGGTCCAGCAGTAAGGTAGGTCAATCCTAATGCAAAACCTGACTACAACTGTCCTGAACCTAGCGATTCTCCGACGCTACATGGTTATGGACCTCCAGTGAGTGAATCTTAAGCTAGGGTTTCGAGAAATGGAAATTCCGATTAAGCTACGGTTGCTTCCACGGAAGTTTAGGGTTAGGGTTTGTTTGGACGGTGACAATGGAAGCACAAGTAATACATCCACCATCGATCAGCAGCGTGATGCAGAGAGATTTCCTGGTTCTAATAGCAAATCTTTGTTATTGGAATTCGACTAGTACGTGGGTGCAGATAGAAGTAGTGGCGGAGTACTAAGGGATCTAGGTTATGGTTTCAATGTAGATGATATGGTTTGGAGAAAAGTAAAATCTCATTCGTGGTGGCCAGGGCGCATATACAATGAAGCATTTGCAACTTCTTCGGTGCGTCGCTCAAAGAGGGAAGGCCATGTGTTGGTGGCTTTCTTTGGTGATAGAAGTTATGGGTGGTTTGAACCGGCTGAATTTATCCCTTTTGCTTCAAATTTCTTCGAGAAATCACAGCAGTTGCATTCCGAAACTTTCTTGAAGGCAATGGAAGAGACGGTAGATGAGGCTAGCAGGAGGCGTGGTCTTGGGTTGACTTGTATGTGTAGAAATTATGATAATTTTTGCGCCGCTGATGTTAAAGGGTACTTTTCTGTTGATGTACCGGATTATGAGCCTGCGGGGTTTATGCGTGGTTGAACAAGAAGGAGAGATGGTAAAACGGGGTTTCTACGTTTTCCTTCTAAGACTTCTGATTTAGTTTTATTATTTATTATTTATTTGAATATTTTATTAATAATTTAAATTATTATAAATATTAATATATGACGTGGCAAGTACATGTGGCATCATTAAATGACGTGTGCAACCTGCATCGGCTGCCACGTCATTTTTTTGGCAGGATTCCAACTCAGCAAAACAAAAATGAAAAACTCCTTTTTTGGACTAAATATCTGAATTTACTAAATGTTTGAGCTTTAAAATAGGGGGAGCAAATGTCTGAATTTTTGAAGATAGGGGGACCAAAAATACAATTTAGCCTTTTTTTTACTTTCGCCTTGTTACACATAAATTAATGTATAATTAATTTGTGTAAACTAAATATTAAAATATCTCTTTCTTGGGATACCTGAAATCAAAATTAAAAACATTAATAATTATCTTGATCTCTAAAACACTCAACAAATATAAATGGTATATTTGGAAATGTTTGGTAAATTGTACATTATTGTATTTTTAAAACCACCATTATTTTGAGGCAAAAATAAAAGGCCACCATCGGACGTGATCAGAATCAAGATTGAAGACATTTGAAGACTATTTGAAGCTTAAATGAAGACTATTATGAAGTTGTAATATGTATTAGTAGGATATCTTTTGGACAAATTATGGCACTATGCAATTATGCATATGCTTTGGACAAATTATAAAGTTGTAATAGAATATGTAGGATATCTTTTGAACCGGTTATGCAACTATGCATATGTTTTGGACAAATTATAAAGTTGCAATTATGGATATGTATTACATTATGTGTATGAAAATTCTGGTTTAGCACTTTAAGTTTTTGGTTTTAAATTCTGGTTTATGTGAACTGATTGCACTAACAGAAGTAATTTAAGAATCGAGGGACTAAAATGAAACAACGTAGATGTTTCAGGGACTAAAATGGGATAAATGTATCTTTTTTAGAGACTATTTTGTACGACATTATGCAGAAATATAATGCAAATGAAAGATAATGAGCAGCAGTTTGTATCTGTTTTGTGGTATCTGTTTATGCAGTTATGCAGCAGTTTTGGTTTAAAAGATAATGCAAATGAAAGTTAACTTGAATAGAGCAGATTCCATAGATTGAAAACATTACATCAATTTGATTAAGAGCATTCCATAAACAACAAAATGAACATACTAAGACTCAAATTACATCACTAGACCCAAATTACATTGCTACTTGCTGTGAATACAAACAAACACAACCATTGACAACAATTGGATTAAGAACATTCCATAGACAATTCTTCTAAACATCTTCATTTCAGTCCCCATACAATCAAGCTTTGAGTTAACTTGAGCCTTCCAAATTGATTCTCTTCCAACCTCTCTTCCATCTTCTCTTCCAACCTCTCTAACAAATGGTCTTCCTTGTTCCATGGAAACTGTCCCAAGTGCTTCATCAGCTGCAAGTGCTTCAATCAATTTATCAACCCAAATAAAGTACCCACAATATCCAAGTTCATCCTGAAATTAACACAATGTATGAAATCAAAACCCCAAATCAACAAATGTGAAATACAAATACAAAGAACAAAATAGAAAACCCTAAATCAACAAATGTGAAATACAAAGACCTTATTAATTGAACAAGTGTAGAACGGCGTTCCTCTGTTAAGATCTGTGCCAGCAACATGTCTAATAGCCTTTCTACCACAACCACAAAAAGAAGAACTTGTGGTGAAGCTCTTGTTCGAGAAGATGATGCATTGCTCTTCTGCGACGACATTGTGGATAGTAAGAGAGCAAGAAATGGTGCGATTATGGAGGTCGAGTGAGATGATTAGAAGTGCAATGATGGAGGAGGACATTAGAGGGCTAGGGTTTCTATCTCTGGAATTTGGGGGTTTTAACGAAGAAGAGGATATGTTTCTGTTACTTTCATTTTGGTCCCACACAACAATAAAAAAAGCCATGTAAGATTAAAATGCCAAATAAGCAGATCCATGTGACACAAAACGTGCCAAATCAGCCAAACTGACGGAGTTAACGATGTCCACAAACATCGGGGATGAACGTGATGGACGGAATACACATTCAGGGATCTTTTTGCATTTTTGTTCGAATGAGAGACAAAATTGACAGCGAGCTACACTTCCAGGGACGAAATTGGCTATTTACCCACTTTTTTATCTTATCTATTTTTTTTGAAAGCTTCTTATTAGATCGCAAGGCAATAATAGTGCAGAAACCCAGGGGGTGTGGTTGAGCGGTTGAGGATCATCCTCCCTTAACCAAGTGTCGAGGGTTCGATCTCGCCTTGGGTACGGAGCAACTTTAAATCCCTGGGCCAGCTGTCCCATCCTTCGAGGTGCCTCCAATCTAGCGAGGGCATTAGTCACTACGTTCGGCGGTGGATACCCTGGTCTCGACAAAAAAAAAAGGCAATAATAGTGCATGGCAGACTTTTTGAAAGCTTCCAATTTTGGCCCCCGCTCTTTTTTATTTTTTGGTGTTATGTTATAAGATAAGATACATTAAATTTTACCCACCACTTAAAATAATGTTTTGCCCCCACTTGATGAATATTTAAACTACGAAAGGAGTTTTCTCCTATGAATTTTAAATTTTGTGAATAATTAAATGCATATTTGTATGAATAATGAACTTTTGAATGATTGTCTAGTTATATACATAGAAAGATATTTTTATGGTGTTAAAAATGAAAAAAAAAATCTATGATGCTTTTAAAATAAGAAGAACCAACAAGGGTTAGTCCGAGCGATAATTGGGTTTGAATATAATACCGTACGTGAGGTCGCGACGCTAGGATTAGCTGAAGATTAATTAAGGATTGTTCTTGCATGTGTGTTATGAAAGTTGTATCTACTATTGTTGATTGTTCCATTGTTTTGCGGTAGTCTTGCTGTTTTAGTTTTGGTCTTATATTCCTTATATGGTTTGGACGCTCTTTCTCACCCGTGCACCATTTTTTTAGATTGAGTTCCAGGTGTCGTTGATGTGAGCTTCTACGATTGTGCAGCGGTGGAGATGTGATCACTACGGATCACCCAGCAACTTGCGGAATGATACTATACGTTGATGTTACGTTCTTTTTATTTAATTTTTTAAAGGTTTATTGCTCTGATCATGTGACATCGGGACTTGGGTTGTATTTTCAATATTTTATTTCAGGTCATTCTAGTTACTGTACTAAAAGAAATGTTTTATCGCCTTAGGCTTTAATGTTCTTATAAATAATGATTATATGATTTAAGGAGTCGATGGCATCTCTTACTTGCGAAAGGTATTTCGAAAAAGAATGGCGAATATTATTTTGAAAAACAAATTTACTCATTTTTCGTACTTTTCCTTTATTATTACTTTCGGGGTAAAGGGTGTCACATTTAGTGGTATCAGAGCAGTTCGGTCTTGACCGGACTGTTTGTGTTGTTTATTGTGCTTTCAAATGTGCGAACTCTAAGTAGAGTTGCATGCATCGTTGCATGCATCGTTGTTTGATTCTTGATAGTCGTGAATCTGACCAAGGTTAAGCCCTCTAGGAAATTGAATGAGATGTGCGATAGGTATTCCTTAGAGGAATCATCAAGGTTATAACAGATAGAAAGAAGTTAGAATCCAAGTGAGAACCCAGACGACTCTTTTCCCTTATAGAGAATTTTCATAGAGCTTGGTCTATTCTTTAGGTCGTCAGTTGTGTGTCTATTGTGCCTTCTCTGTGTGAACTCTTTTTTTTTGTATCCTTCTTATTGTGTGAACTTTGTATTTAGATAGTCTAAGCTTCTACGATTTCTTTTTATTTGTCATATCTAGTATTTGCGTAATGTGGATAATATGATATGATTAAGAACGACCTGTGTACCAAAATTGTTTTTGAACTTTTGTTAGATTAGTTTTATTTTTAACGATAAATATATGTATTTTATATACACTCGATCTAATTGAATTAACTTAATTCAATTATTTAGCATTGTATTTTGTATAAAGTCTGTTGTTATAACGTGTTTTCTTTTATGTATTGGCTGATAGTCTTGGTTAAGTGCCTTATGGGATTCCATGTTAGTTATGCTATTTTCCTTTATTCTATGTTCCTAACTGTCCTTCACGTGCAGTGAGCTCTGTATTTTTGTGAATTGTTTCATAATTTCTCTGCTATATTATATATGACTATGAGCTCTAATTGTCTATACCGAGTTTTTATGATTTGTTTTTAGTTGTTATATTTTTTATAGTTTGTGCTACGTGGCTTTGGAAACCTTAGATTAAAAGTGTACATTGACACCGCTTGTATACTTCTATTAAATTAACTTTTATTTTCATAGTATTTTATAAGTATTTTATTTGAATTGGTTAAATTAACATTTAGTCTGGTATGAAATCAATTGCCATAACGTGTTTTCATTTCTTGTTTTGCTACTCTAGGCTATGTATTTTGTGAAATTATTTCACTAATTATTGTTAGGTGCTATTACTTTACTAACATGTTGTAATTCTTGAAAAATATAATATTCATAATTAAATGATGCAATTATTGTCTTCTTTTATTTTCATGATACCTACCGTTAGTTGTAATGATTTTGGAACTGTTGAATATATTTATATGTTATGATTATCCTCATTTACTTTATATTTCTTTGCTCCAAGTTCTTGATTTTTCTAGATGGGTGATGCGAGATATTTATATGTTAACGATTTTAGAGACTTTTTTTTTCTTTTTTATTTATCAGAAGAGTCCAATTGTATATGAAATGGCATGTATTGCACATGTAAAACTTCTAAATTTTATTTTATCACTTTAATACACATTATAGTAGGTACGTGCTAACGAAACTAGTTTTTTGATTAATTGTGTGAAGATTTTTTTATGAGGCTGCACAAATATACTATCGATGTTGTTTGTTGACATCTTATTTCCCTTCCCTTGACTCGTTGACAATGTCTTTAGTTACTCCGAAAATGTCTCGAAAATCCTTCCTTGTGTTTGAACTCTTGAAGTGCCTATCTTGTATGTTGTCCTTGGGAGTTGTATAAATTTCGAGGACGATTTTTTTAAGGGGGGTTGAATTGTAACACCCCAATTTTTGTTCGTTATGAATTTTTTAGTATGTTCTAGTTTTATGAATTATTTTGATTGATATGATTAAAGTATTTTGTGTTTGAGTCATTAAAATTGGTTGAAATCATATTTAATTTATTTTTATATGCTACTTGTAATATTTAATTGTCATTATATATATTTATTTTATTTTATAAATACTAGTATTTTAGATGTCATGTGTTTTAAAAATTATTTTGGGCTATTGTGTTGTTAAAATAATAGTTATAGTTAAAATGAGCTTTTAAAAATAAATTAAAATGAATTTGGGTTTTCTTATACGCATACAGCCCCATTTTTCTACTAGCTGCACCCCTTTCACTAAACCAATTCGTCCAGCCCATTTCCACAAGCCCATCGCGCGACGCACACCCCTACCCGACCCGACCCACATTCTCTTCTTCTTCCTCGCGAAGCAGCCACAGAAACCTTGTGCAGCCATTCTCTCCTCCGCGTTCTCACTCCCCTCTCCGCGGCTGAACCCCAAACTCCACCTTTCAACTCGAAATTTCTCCCTGAGTTCAATTATGGCGTCAATTTAAACAGTTACAGCACCAAACTCGTGTTCCAATACTCACCTTCTTTTCGAAAACCCCATGGTCGAACCACCATGCGGTCTCTCTCTCCATGGAAGCTTTCGCGTTCGCCTCTCTATCAAGAACCAGAATCGAGCTGCTACCTAAACCACCGTGACAGCTTCAACCTCCACCATATTGCTCCTCCATTTGCGATGTAAAACTCCTCACTTGCGTAGACCACTTCTCCTCTCGCAGTGATTTGCGATTTTGATTCTCGATGGCCTCAAATTCACTCAACCAATGATTGTGATGTTCTATGCCTTAGATGTCCACAAATTAATTGTGTCCCACTCCAAGACTTTGCCTAAAAACGCCTTTCAACTGTCAACTAGTCTCGTTAAGACAAACTCCTCTGTAATTTGTGCTCTCGGACATTCGAGTTCTTGGGTTCGCGGTTTCAAATTGTTGTCGTCGCCCTGTATCATTCGATAGGTAATCTTTTTGAATAATAGTTAACAAATTAAACCAAAGATTAATCATGTAGCGACCGAAAAATCCGGGTGAGGATTCCTCGAAGGTTCAAAAAATGAAGCCGCCACCAAAGTCTAGTTTAAGGGCAAACATTGGAAAATCCCTTTTGGAATGGATAAGGGTCCTTGAGACCAGATTAGGGTTCAGGAGTCGGTTATGCGTGGGGAAGGTATTAGCACCCCACGACATCCTTCCTAATGAATGTTACCTGCTAACTAGTTGTAGGAAAGAATATTAATTTTGAAAATGTTTATTTTACCATTTTATTGTGAATTAGAGGAAACTAAGAGAAAGAAAAGACTTGATATTTTTTGAATTGAAGAAAATGATTATTTAGGAAAAGACTAAAAGGTTTTTTATTAGTGCAATTGACAGAGGTTGGCCGCCCTCCGCTCCTACGTATCTCCTGGTAGAGAATCAAATCACACGTAGTTCTTGGGTAGAAAAAAGTTTGGTTTGTTTGTGTTTTTTAATTTAGGGATTTTAGGACTTGTGATCCGTACGGTTCATTTATCCTAAAACGATGACTAACACAGCCGTACGGCTGACTTAATCCCCTATTTTTGAAAATAATTTTTTTGATTTTTTGGAAGAAAACCATTTGTGTAGGGAGTGATTTTATTTGAATAGGTATTTTAGGACTCTTGAGCCGTACGGCCCATTTGTCCTAAAACGATACTAACCCGACCGTACAACTGACTTAATCCCCTATTTTGAAAATAAGATTTTTATTTTTGGAGGAAAATGATTATTTTGTTTTTCTGTTTTGAATATGAACGAAAAGTTAACAAAGAAGAAAAAATGAAAAGTGCAACTAGTGAAAAATAATTATCAATAATATTTAAAAATAAAATAAAAAGGGAGGGGGAGAGAGAGAGCGAGAGCTTCGCTAGGAGAGGGAGAGAATGTGTTCAGTGTTCTTGTTGAATCACTGTGGTGTGTTTTTCACCATGGACAGGGCCTCCTTTTATAGGTGAAGGGTTAGGTGAAGAGACTTGCTGGACAAGTTAACTTGCTGGGCAAGCAGCTTGTTGGGCTGAAGGTTAATGCTACTGACACCCCCTTTTTATTATTTTCGTTCTTCTCTATTTTTTTGGATTATTCTTATTTTTGTATATTTTTGGTGATATTTTTGTATTTTTGGGCTTTTTGTATTATTTGGACACTTTATTGTAATATATATTTTTTATTTTCTGATTTTATTTCATTATTATTTTTATGGCTTTTTGATCAAAAGGACTAAATTAAGTCCAAAATACCGAACATAGGCCCATTTACTAAGAATTGGCCCAATTAGACAAACCGGTCTAAATTAAAACAAGACAGCGCTCGAAATGTCATTCTCGTAATGATATGGACTTGTGACACGGGGGCTAAAACAATTGCGATAAATGATCGGACAAAATTGGGGTATAACAGCTGCCCCTCTTTATTTATATTTTACTAGAAAAGGTGAATGGTTTTCGGATTTTCGTAGTAGAAATAAAAATAAAGATAGAATAGACGCTAATTTTGTCCGCTTAGGGGGAAGATGAGTTAGGGAAATGAGGGACGATTAACACTTGACGTGGTAACCGAGAACAATAAAGAAATGATCACTGGGGATCTGGAGGAACACCGGGGCTCTGAAAGAGCATTTGGGCTCTAAGGGAACACTGGGGATCCAAGGGGTTGCCTAAACCCTGAAGGACCATTTGGGGTCCGAAGGTGCACCGGGGCTTTGAAGGACCACTGGGGTCCGAAGGTGCACCGGGGCTTTGAAGGACCACTGGGGGTCCAAAAGAGCACAAACTAGCAATGGTACTAGTAAAATGGTCTGCTTGGGGGTGGCCTTTTTCGAGCGGCCATGGGGGCAAGATCAGGTCGTTGACCTAATTTGCTCACCTCGAAGGACGTCCACCATGTCTTAGGCTGACACAGCTAGTCTGAAGGACCTGGGGTCGGATGATTCATCGCGCTCAGTGTCGACATAGTGATCTTGATGGTAGAGTTCGAAGTCGTTGATTTGACATATTGGTTCGAACTGAACTGAAGGACCTGGGGTCGGATGATCCGTCGGTTGCTCGATAACACGACGTGCGATCTGGAATGAATGACCATTGAAGGTCTGAAGGAGCGTTTGGGCTCTGAAGGACCACTGGGGGTCCGAGACTCTGAATTGTGATATGAGACCAGTGCTTGGAGCACCGACTTTGAGGGAACAAACTATTGGGATTGACACATGGCGTACTTGCCTAGAACATACCTAATGAATGCATTTACCTGAGAAGGGAAAATCTATCTATATTTGGCATGTCTAAAAATGCGATGAATGATGCATGCGTGCAATATAGGTATGTGAAATGGTAGGTGTCCGATGGGATGAATGAAACGTGACAGATGATGTGAGTTGAAGTTGGTGGAACATGAAGGTTGACAAACAACGTATGTGAATGCAGATAAGATATGAATGTGATTGTGCTAACTAATGATGAATGTAATGGAATGAGCGATTTTTCCTCTTTTTACTTTTTTTGCCTTTCCTTTTTTTCTTAGTATATAACGAGTGTATGAAATGCAAAGTGTGAATGTGACGCAAATGTAATGCTTTGATGTGAATGCCATGCATGGTATAATGATATGATTAGTATGTAAAAAAGTTTTTGGCAATGATGAATGAAAGGAAGCACACGAATGCATGGTACAATGATATGATTAGTGATGCAGAAAGTTTTTGGCAATGATGAGACCGGCACTTGGCACGTCTATCGAAGCAAAATGTTATATGTGTGCATGCGTGTAATGTGATGAATGTTCAATGTGAAAGCAGATAAACTACAAAAGCCCGTGAATTGTGGATGCTAGAGCCGATCGGAAACAAAAATTGATCGGCCGTGTATGCGAATGCAGATAACATGTGAATGCAAATGTATTGCTTAGATGCAGGTGCTATGGTAGATGCGTGAATTGATGATGGAATGATTTATGCTATGATTTATTGATGATGCAGAGAGATTTTTTTTTTTAATGATGAGAAATGAGACTTTTGATGCGAGAGGCAGAGAAGTAATCATTCATTGGAAAAAGGTTTGAACTCAGACGTGGCAACCTCAAGGTTGTCATTCACATGCACTGATGCACAAAAGTATTTGATTGCATTTGCAAGCTCGTTCACATTGTTGTTCCATTTGATTATGATGTCCCACGACGATTGAATTTTAGGTCCACAAAGTTAACTGAGCAAGTTTCCAGCTTCATATTAGTAACATGTGTTCTCTCTCTTTGAAGCATTGTTCTAGTGAACATGTAGAGTAGTGCAAATACAAATGAATGAGTCAGTTGACTCGTGGTATGGACAGATCTGACACGTGAGGGGATGAATGGGAGGTTTTTGCCAAAGTCATGAAAGGTAGGTTCTCCCCAACTCTAGAAATGTGGGACTGCCCTAATTCATAGTTGATGACGGTGAATGCATAACTTTCCCCTGTCTAGTGGTGACAACAACTAGGGGTGTAGAGGAAATTATGAATTGGTAATGCCGTGACTTTGGAATGAGAGGTGGAAGGCAAAAGATTTTGTCTCAACCCATGGCGTTTGGTGTTGCCCCAACTATGACAAGGACAAGGTTGCCCTGACTAGAGTTTGCGAAAAGTTGTATTTAGGATGGTGGGTTGAGAAATTTCCCCGGTATGGTTTTATGAATGTGAATAAGGGAATGAAATGGGTGTAGGGCGAATTTCCCCAATTTTGAGCGGAGTGAGGGGTTAATGGTGACATGATTGTCCCACTTTGGAATGATATTTCTAGTTCGAGTGAGGTAGGGGAAAGGTGGCAGAGTTAGGGTAATGAGTTTGTGAGTTGGTCGTATGGCTATATAGACGAGGTGTGGTATATGGATGGGATGGACGTTGGAAAATTTCCCCAAGTTCAAGAAGAATGAAGGATGAAGGGACTGCTCCACTTTGAGATCTAGGTGATGGTCCTAGTATAAATTTTTGGTTCTTTTAAGATGACTCCCACAGACTACGATAATCCTGATATGATGAAAATTTCATTCGGTGATCGCTAAACCTTGTCTTGATATCAGTGCAAGCCTTTTGAATTTTTATTTTATTATTTTTTTTGGAGCAAATATATCGTAAATAAACAAACTTACTTGTCCCAAAATTAAAACTTTTAGAAAACGAAAGCAATCAGTCATTGATCAAAATGGATTTGTTAGGGTTATAACGTGGCCAACGGTTAGGGGTTTATGTAAGAAATGGTTGGTAATGTGGCCAATGGTTAAGGATTCATGAAAGAAATGGTCAGTATGGAGATCTGTAGTAATTTCACTTTTTCTGGAGTTTCTGATGATGCCTTTAGACTCAAGCTTTTCCCTTATTCTTTAAAGGACAGGGCAAAAGCTTGGCTAAACTCATTAGAACCTAACTCAATCCATACCTGGAATGAGCTAGCAGAGAAATTTTTGGCAAAATATTTTCCACCTAGCAAAAATGCCAGAATGAGAAATGAACTCACTTCATTCAAACAAATGGATAATGAATCATTGTATGAAGCATGGGAAAGATACAAAGAGCTGTTGAGAAAATGTCCTCACCATGGCATACCTGTCATTATCCAAATGGAGACATTTTAGAATGGATTGGAGCCACAAACCAGATTGATGCTAGATGCTTCTTCTAGAGGAGTTTTGCTGAAGTCATCTTACAGTGATGCTTGTGACCTTATTGATGAGATAGCAGCAAACAGTTACTCTTGGCCTACAGCCAGGGCCACACCTCAAAAGAAGGCTGGGGTACTAGAAGTCAATGAGGTAACAAAGCTAACAACTCAAGTAGCTTCCCTCACCAACATGGTCAAGAACTTCACCACTTCCAATGCTATAGCATCTCCTCAGAACTGTGAGTCAACAGAAGATGCTGCTACAACTGAACAAGCCCCTCCTGGTAAAACTAGTTGTGTCTATTGTGGAGGAGGGCACATTTACGAAGAATGCCCAAGCAATCCTGTATCTGTGAACTATGTGGGATTCAATAAAAACAATAACCCCTATTCAAACTCCTACAATCCTGGGTGGAAAAATCATCCCAACTTCAGATGAAACAATAATGCAGCAAGTTCATCTACTACTGCAGCACCAAATGCACCACCAAGATTCCCTGCTCAGCAACAACAAAGGCAGAATAGTCAGCCTGTTGACAACTTCTTGGAGACCATATTGAAGGATTTTGTGAAGGATACCAAAGACTTCATGAAAGACACTAAGGCTTCAATTCTATTTCATGATGCTGCTATCAAGAACCTTGAAAATCAAGTGGGGCAGATTGCTACTGCTCTAACTCAGAGGCCTGGTGGAGCTTTGCCGTCAACAACTGAGGCATCTACTTCACATGTCCATGCAAAAGAACAGGTAAAGGCTATTTCATTAAGGAGGGGTAAGGATTCACTACAACAAAATTGGTAAACTGCGGCGGTTTTAGAAGCTATCTGCGGCGGTTTTAACCGCCTCTAAATGACTCTTGCGGCGGTTCCCAAGCCGCTGCAGTTACCTCCGCCGCGAGCCCCTTCTGCGGCGGTTTTGAGCAACCGCTGGAATAACCCTGTAACACACATGCAGTACAGTGAAAGGCATTTTGGATGTTACTTGCAATTTGATACTTGCTCTAATAAGAATAAGATAAGAACTTATGGTTCCAAAACGTGATCCTGAGAAAAAAATGGCATTACCTTATTATGTAATAATGCCTGAACAAACTCATCATGAGTGAAGGGACAAATTTCAACCAAAGCATATGTATAAATGAAATTGAAACCTACTAAGAAAGAGCTTACTGTCAAATTAAAGTTGTTTTCTCTTAAACAAAGCTTTCAAATAACAATAAGAGAAGCAAAAATAGTAAGTTAAGTAAAGCTAAGCTTGAGAGTGATCATGTTAATATGAAAAAGAACTTCTTCCTGTCTCATAATCTGCAGGATAACAAGAATAATCAAAATATTCAAACAATCATTAAAACATAACACATAATACTAGGTAATACTTGTTCCTACCAAAATTACCTGGACAAAATGAGTAACCAAACATTCTACTGGCAGCAACATTATAAAAATAAATAAGCAGATTGATTTTTTCTTGCAAGTCTATCAGCTCTAGGAATGATTAGAATGTGCACTGGAGCTTGAGGATTTATATCCTTAAAGACAAGTACCTGTAAAGGGAAGAAATAGGATGATTAGAAATAGAAAATTATTTGATATTTTACAAATGATGAAATTTGGAAAAATTCCCAGGTCTTTTTCTGCAAGTTACTGATGCATGTTTCTACTTTAATAAACATAATAGCATATAATAGAAACCGTGAGGAATAGAGAACAAGAGAAAGGAGGGGTTTCCTCTGTAAAGTGAATTCAACAATAACTCCTATCTTGGACTTGATTCATATCTAAGAAATTATTTGATTTACCTTTGGAACAAAAAACTTAAACTTGATCTGACACTGCTGAATTCTCACAGCATAAATAAGGTGCTTGGCTTACAAATATTTGCACTGAACCAAGGAATAAAAAGGGAAACTAGACCATGAGTCTCTAGAAGCAAAAACAAAATAACAAAGAAAAAAGATGTCAATCATGTATCCTAGAAAAAATATAGAAAACAGAAACAAATATGTGACAAAGATGCAACTAATTCAGAAGCTATGCCTACACAACTAAATTTCAGATGCAGTTACATAGCATAACAAATATAATTGAAGCATACTTATATGAATTATAAGAACTGGACAATTAACAAGTGGAATTTTGTCAATATTCTGCATACCAACACAAGGCAGCATCTCGTTAGATTAAGGAATTCACGAATACGAAGAAAAATAAAAACGATAAACTACCTTTACCTTATATATGTCGAACCAGTAGGTATGCTTTACTGGATACATGACCCTTAAGCCAGAAAGTATAGGACTGTGAAGAACAACAGCTCTTAATTGAGGCAACCTAGTTGCAAGATCCAAAGTTGGACCACTTCCAACAGATTGTCCATAAAGGATTATATCTTCTTGTTTGGCACCATAACTTTCTTCTAGACACTTATATGCAGCCTCAATATCTGAATATGTATTCTGCTCACTTGGCTAGAGTTTAGGCAAATTAATGTTCATCAGTTTGAAAGCTTTTAACTCTATCAGACTATCACCATCCAAATTTTATGCGCGATTTAACACTATTTATTAAAACACGAACCTTTCCTGATGACTGCCCGTACCCAGAATAATCATACCTGCACAAAATTATAGATTATTTTTTTTTAATAACAAGAAACGGAAATCCTCAAAATTATAGCATAGATCTCAATGTCAAATTGTCGATGATCGAAAACAAAACCATTTCAGCAAAAAAGCATAAACCCTAATTTGTTTAAATCCAAAACGATTAAAATTAAGCAGTAAGAACAATAGCACCACCAGCTTCCTTAATCTTCTTCTCAGCGATCTTAGAAACAAGCTTAGCCTTGACAACTAATGGCTGATTCTGAGGCAAAACACCTTTTCCCAAAAGCTTGAAGTAACCAAACTGGGTAACATCAAGGAGAGGAGCCTTTTTCTCCTTAGCAGCTTTCTCTTTCACGTCTTCGGGAACGAGTGACCAGAGCTTATCAATATTCAAAATAGGATTATAGAATTTGTTGCGAAGCTTATGGAAATAACGCATACCAACCTTATCGAAAAAACCCGGATGGTACTTGTCGAAGAGGATTCGGTGGTGATGCATACCTCCGGCGTTACCTCTACCTCCGGGATGCTTTCTGTGCTTACCGATACGACCGTGACCGGCGCTGACATGGCCTCTCTTCTTCCTGTTCTTCTTGAATCTTGTCGTCATTTCTTCCTCCTTCCTGTTCTGCTTCTCTCTGTCTTTTCCCCTGCGGCGAAACAGAGAACTAAAATTATAGATTAGGGAACCAAACAAAACACCAAAATCCCTAAATCTTTTTTCCCTCTTAATCTTTCTTTGTTGCAAATGAAACATCAAAATCCCTAAAAAAATAAAGGAATAAACGAACCTTGGCAGCGGTGAGAGATTCGGAGAAGAGAGTTGCTACTTCAAGAATTTTGAGAGGGATGAGGAATCCATGGTGCTCTCGTGAACTGAAGAGAGAAAGAGGCGCAGCGCTAGGAGAATGAACAAGAAAGGAGGGTAGTGAGTTTCACTTTCAGCCACAATTAGGTTTTAACTAAGAGAATCGGACAACAACAAAACAAAAAGCTCCAACCGCTGCAGAATCGGACAGAACCGCCGCAGAATAAGCCCAAAATTTGTGGAATTATTTTTAATATAATAAAACCGCCGCAGGATTAGCCAAAACCGCCGCGCATAAATGTCAAAAAACATCAACCGCCGCAAAATGCCTAAAAACTGCCGTGGTTTACTTGATAATTGAAGTGGCTAACTGCACCGCCGCATAAACCGCCACCAAATAATAACCGGCGGCGGTTCAACAAAAACCGCCGCAGAATAACCGCCGCCGGTTGCCAACTTTGTTGTAGTGATTTCAAAGGATCATCAGAGATTCCAGCTGATGAAAACTCAGAAACACAAAAATATGAAAAACCAGAAAAAGAAAAAAAGAATACTGATGCTATAGCACCTAAGGCTATAGCATCTGATGCTGCACCTAGCTCTTCACAGAAGATTGTTCCTGAGTATCCACCTCCTCCTTTCCCACAAAGGCTGAGGAAGGCTCATGAGGACAAACAATTCAGTAAATTCCTAGAGGTGCTGAAACAATTGCACATCAATGTCCCTTTGGTAGAAGCACTTCAACAAATGCCAAACTATGCAAAATTCATGAAGGATGTCCTCACCAAAAGAAGAAGACTTGGTGAATTTGAAACTGTGGCAATGACCGGTGAAAGTAGTTCAATTGTTCAAAATAAACTTCCAAGGAAACTCAAGGATCTTGGCAGTTTCACAATACCCTGCTCCATTGGAAAATTTTACAATGGCAGAGCTTTATGTGACTTAGGAGCAAGTATAAACTTGATGCCTAAGTCCATATACACTCAGTTGGGTATAGGAACCGCCAGACCTACTACTGTTACACTTCAATTAGCTGATAGATCTTTAGCTTATCCTGAAGGCATAATTGAAGATGTACTAATCAAAGTTGACAAGTTTGTTTTCCCTGTAGATTTTGTTGTTCTTGACTTTGATGCAGATAAGGAAGTTCCCATCATACTAGGCAGGCCATTCTTAGCCATTGGAAGGACCTTAATTGATGTGCAAAAAGGGGAATTGACTATGAGGGTCAATGACCAAGAAGTAAAGTTCAATGTTCTGAATGCTATGAAGTATCCAGATCCAAGTACAGAAGAATGCTCCTTTGTTATCTCTCTTGATCAAGTGGTCCAGAAACACTTTCACAAGCAACAAGACCACTTGGGCAGAATTTTTGATGAAAATGAGAAGACAGAACTTATAGAACAGGGAGCCATTCAACAGGAACCAAAATTCAGAGAAGCTTGGGTAAAAAAATATGAGTCACTAGATATTGAAAACTCAAGCCTCAAGAAGAATGTCCCCTCCATTGAACAACCACCCTCCTTGGAGCTCAAGGAATTACCTAAGCACCTCAAATATGTCTATTTAGGGGAGAATGACACTCTTCTAGTGATCATTGCTTCTGATCTCACACAAGATCAGGAACTTGATCTCATTACTACCTTAAAGAGGCATAAGAAAGCTATAGCATGGCAGATGGCAGACATCAAGGAAATCAGTCCAACAATCTGCATGCATAGAATAGTTGTAGATGAAAATGCTAGAGACAGCATTGAGGGGCAAAGGAGACTCAATCCTATCATGAAGGAGGTGGTTAAAAAGGAAATTATCAAATGGTTGGATGCTGGATTTATCTATCCAATTTCTGACAGTGTTTGGGTGAGTCCAGTGCAGTGTGTTCCCAAGAATGGAGGAGTCACTGTGGTAGCAAATGATAAAAATGAGCTGATTCCAACAAGAACAGTGACAGGATGGAGGATATGCATGGACTATAGGAAGCTTAATAAGGCCACCAAAAAGGATCACTTCCCTCTACCCTTCATTGATCAGATGCTAGACAGGCTTGCAGACAAAGAATTTTACTGCTTCTTAGATGGCTACTCTGGTTATAACCAAATAGCCATATTGCCTGAAGATCAAGAGAAAACAACATTCACATGTCCTTATGGGACATTTGCTTTCAGAAGAATGCCATTTGGGCTGTGCAATGCCCCTGCTACCTTTTAGAGATGCATGATGGCAACATTTTTAGACTTCATTGAAAAATCCATGGAGGTCTTAATGGATGACTTCTCTATGTTTGGAGAAGAGTTCCAGAACTGTCTGCTCAATTTAGAAGAAATTCTGGTGAGATGTGAAAAGACCAACTTGGTCTTGAATTGGGGAAAATGCCATTTCATGGTCCAAGAAGGTATTGTTTTGGGTCACAAGATCTCCAAAAGAGGATTGGAAGTAGATAAAGCCAAAATAGAGGTCATTGACAAGCTTCCTCCACCAGCAACTGTAAGGGGTGTTAGAAGTCTCTTAGGCCATGCTGGATTTTACAGAAGATTCATCAAGGATTTCTCCAAAATATCAAAACCATTGTGTCAGCTGCTACAGCATGACACACCTTTTATCTTTGATGAATCATGCCAACAAGCATTCCAGAGACTGAAGACAGCCTTGGTCACAGCACCAATCATTGTGACACCTGACTGGAACAAGCCTTTTAAGCTCATGTGTGATGTTAGTGATTATGCTGTAGGAGCTATCCTAGGGCAAAGGTATGACAAGGTATTTCATTCTATCTATTATGCTAGCAAAACACTTGTAGAAGTTCAATTAAATTATACAGTCACTGAGAAAGAATTGTTAGCTGTAGTGTTTGCATTTGATAAATTTAGATCATACTTGGTAGGCACAAAGGTCATTGTTTCAAGTATTTGATAAATTCAGATTATACAGACCATTCAGCCATCAAGTATTTGATTTCAAAAAAAGATGTAAAACCTAGGCTAATAAGATGGGTTCTCCTCCTCCAGGAATTTGATTTGGAAATTCGTGATAAAAAGGGGGTAGAGAACCAAGTTGCTGACCATTTGTCTAGAATAGAAGGTGATAGTGCAGGTACACAAGGATTAGAGATCAAGGAGAACTTCCCCGATGAAAAGCTGCTGACTGTCAGTGTAACAACATCCAATGCTATAGCATCTGATGCTATAACACCTTGGTTTGCAGATATAGTCAATTACCTTGTTAGCAGGATTGTGCCACCAAATCTGACTTACCAGCAAAGAAAGAAGTTTCTCCATGATATTAAAAAGTATTACTGGGATGAGCCCTTCCTTTATAAAGAGCGTCCAGACCAACTGATAAGAAGATGTCTTGCAGAAGAAGAGCAGCACCCAGTGCTACAGCAGTGTCAGGCTGCACCTTATGGAGGACATTTTGGGGGACAAAGAACAGCTGCTAAGGTGCTCCAATCTGGATATTTCTGGCCCACTCTTTTCAAGGATGCTCATGAATTGGTAAAAAGGTGTGATAGATGCCAAAGAACTGGAAACATTTCCAACAAGCATGAAATGCCTCTAACTAACCTATTAGAAGTGGAGCTGTTTGATGTTTGGGGGATAGACTTCATGGGACCATTCCCACCTTCTCATGGCAATTCTTACATATTGGTTGCAGTAGACTATGTCTCCAAATGGGTTGAAGCCGCTGCTTTACCCAACAATGATGCAAAATTAGTGAGCAAGTTCATTCACAAGAACATCATTACTAGATTTGGCACCCCAAGAGCCATAATTAGTGATGATGGTTCTCACTTCTGCAACAAGCTCATTGAAGCTCTGCTAGCCAAGTATGGGGTGAAACATAAGGTTGCTACAGCATATCACCCCCAAACCAGTGGTCAGGCAGAAGTATCAAACGGAGAAATCAAGAGGACACTGGAGAAAATGGTTGGTCCAGCTAGGAAGGAATGGGCAGTGCAACTAGATTATGCACTATGGGCTTACAGGACAGCTTACAAAACACCCTTAGGCATGTCTCCATATAGACTTGTCTATGGTAAGGCTTGTCACCTACCTGTGGAGCTACAACACAAGTCACATTGGGCTATCAAAAAGCTCAACTTTGATCATGACAAGGCAGGAGTAGCAAGGTTGCTACAATTGAATGACTTGGAAGAAATTAGGCATGTTGCTTATGAAAATGCTGCAATCTACAAGGAGAAAACCAAGGCATGGCATGATCAAAGAATTCAAAAGAGAGAAATGAAGGAAGGTGATCAAGTCTTGTTGTTCAATTCAAGACTTAAGTTGTTTCCTGGAAAACTCAAGTCAAGGTGGTCAGGTCCATTTAAGCTTGTCAAGATTTATTCTCATGGAGCAATGTATCTGTATGATGAAGCCACAAACACCACCTTCAAAGTCAATAGCCAAAGAGTCAAGCAATATTTTAGTGAACAAGTGGGAAGGTAAAAGTTCACCATTGATCTTCAAGACCCTTAACAAATCTAGGGGAAGTCAGGCTGAAGACTCTTAAACCAAGCGCTTTTGGGAGGCAATCCCCAATTTTGTAACTAACCATTTTGTTATTTTTAAGTCTTTTTGTTTGTGCAGGAATTTTGGAGTTAAGCTGCAGAAGTGGTTATAGCACTTGGTGCTATAGCATGAGATGCTATAGCATCAGTCATGCATCTGTGTAATCCCATCAGAAAAATCATAAGTCAAAGTGATGAGGTGGCTTAAGCAGTCTAATCTCAACTGCTCTGCACACGTCTGATCAGCACACAAATCTTCTCTCTCATGCCATGACTGCACAGTAACGGTCACTTCATGTTTTCCCAACTCCCCACACCTCACCTCACCCTTACAATTAACGTTGCACATTAACATATAACTCCCCACATCTCACTTCATTCTTATCATCTTCAACCTCTCATCATCGTAACTTCCGCAAGCAAGCCCCCTAATCTTTCATCTCAGTCCTCAGTTCCAGAAACACCTAACACAAAAATGGTTAAAAAAGTTGCTGGAAACAAACCCCCCAGGGCAAAGAAAACCCAACCCGAATCCAGCTCTTCTAAAACACAGAAATCACCATCCAAGGCTACAGCACCTAATACCTCCAACAAGAAATTTTGGAGCATGGATTTCATGGCTGAAAGAGGCTTCAAATATGGAAAGCAGTCTCCTGCTTTTGTGTCAACCACAGAAGCACTTGGATGGGAAAATCTGGTGCAATACCGTAAGTCATTCATTCCCCCATTGGTAAGGGAATTTTATGCAGGAATCCCTGAGCCTACTAAAGGACATGCAGCAACATACTCTGTTGTGAGAGATGTTAGGGTCCCATTTGATGCACATGCTATCAATGAATGGTACGAGCTAGGGTACCATGGAACCAACTTTGAAAAGAAGGTTAAAAATTGGGGAAAACCAGAGATGGAAGAGCTGAAGGGTAGACTGGCAGTAGAAAACTCACCCTGGGAGAAATTTGGAACAGAGTTCAAGATCAAGAAGAACTATCTGGTTGATGAAGCAAGCATGTGGTTTAATTTTATCAGGCACTCCATCTTACCTACTACTCACACAACAACTGTGGAAAAGGAGAGATTGATTCTGATAGACTCCATCATGAAAGGAGAAAATGTTGATATAGGAAGGCTTATCTCAAGAGAAATTCTTGAATGCAAGATCAAACCTGTAGGTAATCTCTATTTCCCTTGCTTAATTATTGAACAGTGCATTAAGGCTGAAGTAGAAACTGAGAGAAAAGAGGAAAGAAGAACCCTTGCAGGACCTTTCCCAACTGAATTCAAGGCAAGACAGAAGCCTGCTGCTATAGCATCAGGTGATGGGTCAATGCTACAGCACCTGAGGCTACAGCAGCAAGCTGTCTGGAAATTCATGAAGGAACACTATGACTGGGAACAAGCTATGTTTAAATAACTGACCAAGGGAAAGAGCACTATGGAACCACCACAGTTTTCTGAGTGGGTGCATGAAGAAGAAACCGAGAAAGAGGTTGAAGTAGAAAAGCAACCCACTGAAACCATGGCCCCACAAAAGGAGAAGACCCCTACTAAAAAGCCCACAAAGAAACCCATTGTAGAGGAAGAACCCACTCTAAGTTCTGAGGAAACTGAGGAAGATGAGGAAGAAAGGATAAGGATGAGCAAGGAAGTAGTGAGTGAGGAGGAAAGTGAAGAAACTGAGAGTGAAGAAATTGAGACTGAGAAAATGCAAGAGACAGAACACCCAGAACAATCCACACCAACACCTCCCACCCACACTCAAATTCCACCACCATCATCCCCCAAGATGCCCACACCTCCACCCAAAGAACCAACACCAACCCCACAGCCAGCAAATGAACCTACTTCCCCAATACACACAGAAACACAAACCCCAGTCACCACTGACAATCCACCACAAACCCCTCCACCTGTCCCTGCAACCACACCTGAGGCTATAGCATCTCCTGAAGCTACCAAAAACCAACCACCAAGTGCAACCACCCTTTTTGCAGGACAAGGAACCAAGAAGACAACTGAGGAAGTTCAAGAGGGCATGATAGGAGATATGCCAGAATAAGAAGTAACTGGGGAGGCAGCTGCTGAAAAAGTCTCAACAACATCTGATGCTATAGCATCTACTGCTATAGCCCAAACAGAAGCAGCAGCTGTAGAAGAAGGAGCAACAGCAGAGAAAGAGCAACAGCCATCAGTGGAGCAAATCTCCAAAAAGTTTGTTGAAGACACTCTGGCTTCAATGGGCCTCACAGCACTGGCAGAAAAGATGCAGGCAGAAAAAGCAGAGAAGGAAAAAGCTGTTGCAGTAGCATCCAGTGCTACAGCATCAACTGCAGAAGAGGAAGCTCCCCAGGAACCCAAGAAGAAGAAAACAGACAAGAAACCATCCCAGAAGCCTAGCAGGACTAGCAATAGGCTGAAATCTGGGTTAAGAAAATGATCCCTTTTCCTTAGTCCTTTTTAATTTTATTGCTTTCAAATAAACCTGTTGGGTGATATAGCACCTGTCCTGCACCCAACAGTTGTGTTAGTTTTAAATTCTGTTTCTGAATCATGCCAAGTACTTTTATGTTTTGCTGTGATGTTCTGCTTAACCCTCTCCCCTAAATCATTTTGAAGGCAGTGGGGACACTGCCAAGTCTTAAGTGGGGGGGGGGGGGACTTTAGTTGTTTTGAACTATTTTTGAATGATTGAAAATTGGTTTTGTGTCAAGTCAGTAATTCCCCTAGTTTTATAAAATCAAAGAACTTGCATCTTGAAGATTTAATGATGATTGAGTGACTGTGTGAAGTAGCCTTGTTTGAATGATAACTAGTCTTATTGCTGCTCCCACACAAACTCTAAGGTAGAAAGAAACTTAGTCAGCTAGGAATGATCTAATGCTGAAGTTAGTTTTGGCTAACCTAGAGTGTGTCAAGTTTTCAATAAAAATTGAGAGTAGCTTTAGAAGCTAAGTTTGGGGGTGCATCGGTTATATTAAGGCTAGGTATGAAGACTTAGGAAGGCCAGTGTAATTCAGCTGTGCCAGAAAGTGTAGCATCAAATAGCAATGTAATGCTATAGCATCTCCTTAACAATAATGTTATGGCTGTGCCTAAAAGCTCAATGTAAAAAAAAAAACAAAATACTGAAGTCCAGCAAGGAATGCTATAGCACAAGTCATCAAACATAAGCAGAAATCTGCACTCATAGCATCAAATGCTATAGCACCTCATGTTATAGCACTAATACCATTCATTTCTCTTAGTTTAGTACACTGGCCACTGTCTGAAAAGCCTAAACCAAGCCATTTGTTGTGCTTTGAAGCCCCTCAAGTCTTATGTAGAATTGTTAGTCTACTCTCTCTTTTGAACTCTTCTTGACACACTCAAAAGAAGGCCATTCTTTCCTAGGCTAAGTGAAATTTTGAACCTGGCTTAGATTAGACTATGCTTAGAGATCACGCACTCACTATACGCAGTAATAATTCTGGATGTTGTGAAAAACAATGGCTTATGTGAGTGAATCTGAAAACTTAGCCCAAATCAAGAGCATGTTTTGAAAATTTATAACCTAGAGAAGAACTGACTTGATCATGTTGTTTTGTTTTATAAAAAGTATCTTGGCATGAATGTTGTAGGGATTTACTTGTTCTTTTTGTCATTGCTTGGGGACAAGCAATGGTTTAAGTTTCAGGGTGTGATAACTCTCCATTTGTAGAGTTATTTACGCATTTCTATTCTTAAATCATTGTGAGTTTGTATGCTTAGGCTAGGAATTATGTGAATATTTATGTTTAATTAGGGAAAAGGGAATCAAGCACTGAATTGGAATATATTTGGCACAAATGGTGCCCTTGTGAAATTTCTAATGTTTTCTGTCTAAGTACTATAGCATCAGATGCTATAGCATCCCTGTGCGCAGCAGAGCTGAGACCCACTTGAAGACAGCAGCAGAAAGCAGATCTGCAGTGAATCCTAACCTGTCCAGTCAGCGCCTCCCTATTGCCACAATCCATGCTGATGCAGCCACCCTCCTACCACTTGCACTTCACCACTTGTCTACCATGGGGGGACAACATACATTTAGTTGGTGAAAAGAAGACCCACTTGCTTCATCCACTTGCAAGATAGGAGGGAAAACTCAACTATAAAAGCAAGCCTAACTTCTGCACTTAGGGGAGAGCTGGAGCACGAAAATTCTCTGGTTTTGAGAGGAAACATACAAGTAACCAAACTATTCCATTGCACCCATTAAAAATCCATCCTCAAACCACTTGAAGATTCTGCCTGGTTCATGCTATAGCATTGTCAGCACACACGTGGAAGTTGAAGGAGTGTATCTTCTGCACATTCTTCTTCTATTTCTTGTCTTGGTGATATGTGTTAACTTTTCGGCAAGTGTACCGAATCGTGCAAGTAATAAACCGGTAAGTACCGGGATATCGTCCTCAAGGATCGAAGTTATTTTACTAAAGATGTTAACAACTACTAATAGGAACCGGGTTTAAAAGGGTTTTGGTTTGATAATTAATTGTTGAGCTGTCAAGCTCGAAGTAAAGCAATAAAATATTTTTGTGTTTTTAATAATAATAGCCGAAAAACGAGTTGAAAAGGATACGATGGTAAAGGATGCTAGGGACGAATTCCTATTGATTTCACCCTATTGCCACTGATTTAATTTGAAAGTTAATCTCTCTCTCTAATCTTGCTATCAAACTCACAACATTAACCAATTCCTAGTTCCTTAGGTAACTAGTCCTTTGTCGATAACTAAATCCCTAATCCCTTAGGTGATTCTAATTAACAACAAGCATTAAAGCAAGAGTTTGCATTATACAACAACTCATAGATTATTCCTAAACTACCAATTGAGGGTATCGAATTTCAAACATTCAAGAATAAAACTCCCATTTCATAATTGAACAAAATATCATTGTATGAGTTTTCCAACCATAAAAAGCATTAAGCGTAGAAATTCGATACACAAAATACGAGAGAGTACGATACAAATCTGATCCTAAACCAGCGACAATAGAGTTACGTCAATATTCCTTCATCCCTAACATAAAGAGATTTAGCTATTCATGATTAATGAAGAGAAACAAGGAAAATTACAAGTGGAAGATGATGATGAACACATATGAAGCTTCAATCCTTGTTCCCAAGTCTTGATTCTTCGGTAGCCGTCAGCCGGAATTGCTCCTCTCCTGTTCTAGGGTTCCAAAAACGGCCAAAAGTCCCTTCAAAACGCGTGCTGGGCCTGATTTAATGTGTTTTCCGGAGTTTTGCGCCTCACTGGCGCTCCTAGCGCAACTTCAGCGCAACTCTGCGTAACTGTTCCTGTCAATCCGCGCGCGACTCGCGCTTCCAGCGCCACTTAGGCGCGGATGGAGGACGCTACAGTGGATTCTTGCGCCTCACTTGCGCTTCCAGCGCAACTTCAGCGCGATTTGGCAGAAACATTATTACCTTGTATTTTTGAGCCTGCTTGCTTGCATTTCTTCGTTCTTCTCTTCACCTAGTCCCTGGGCACAAAAACACCACAAAACCCAGCATAAACACTGCAAAGCAATTAAATCCCAAATAAAACAACTTCTTAATTTTCTCCTAACACTTTCCATTCATTCATCAAATTATTAAGTAAAATTCCCCTTTTTTTTGCAGTGAAAAACATCATGTGATGGGGATTCATCAATATGAACCCCTCTGTTTGTAAGTTGTTGACATTATTTATCATGAGCTAAATACCTTTTGGTTGGATTGCTAAGCTATGTAATGACATCCTAATGTGTTAATGATATAGTATTTTGATGTATGCATTTTAATCTTTGTGTTTAAATATTTCCAAACTTGTTTTGGTACTGACCAACTAAAATAGGTAGATTCTTAAATTCAGAAATGGTTTATGAAAAGATCTCAAAGATTAATGTGAGTGAGTGGTTGTTTTAGAGACATTTAGAGCAAGATAATTACGAACAGGATAACATGCAATCAATGGTGAATCCCTTTCCAAACAAGATAATTACGAACAATCAAAAGACAAGTTGAGCGGCAACTTTCAGACTGGTCACTCCATTTCCAACCCACACGTGGTATTCTTACTAGCATCATCTTGCTCAATAGTGTGTGTGTGACACTTAACTCAGTTGGACCATAGCTAGATTCAAAATGTATTCACCTAAAACTAGAGGGTTTCCTTCCGAGAATGCCAAAAATGGTTCAAAATATAGGGTAGATTAACGTTTCCACATAAGGATCAAGGGGCTTCAAGCACAACAAAGGGTCTTAAATAGGCAT
Organism: Astragalus membranaceus; assembly: GCA_039519185.1. Classification (NCBI taxonomy): domain Eukaryota; kingdom Viridiplantae; phylum Streptophyta; class Magnoliopsida; order Fabales; family Fabaceae; genus Astragalus; species Astragalus membranaceus. The sequence continues at coordinate 124,118,672 of CM076846.1, forward strand.
TTCAGATTAGACCAGTGCACTAACTAATACCACACACACATTTCAGACGCTACGGCGTTGAACACACGCAACACAACTACGCACATTTGTTTTTGGGCTGCAACCCCTTTCATTACATTGGTGTTTGGATTTGATCAACATTTGCTTTGAGACATTGCAGCAATTATCAGTTTAAACAACACAACACGGCATACACTTTAGCGTTACGGGTAGACGATACAGTGCTGCACACACGCACCCCTACACACACGGCATACATTATAGCGTTACGGTTAGACGCCACAGTGCTGCACACACACATTAACACACACGACATACACTATAACGTTATGGGTAGACGTTACAGTGCTGCACACACGCACCCAATGCACTGATCATCCTACAATCCTCATGCCCAGCCTTAGTACAACCGATGCACCCCCAACTTAGCTTCTACAACTACCCTAAATTTTTAGTAAAAATTTGGCGACTCCCATGGTCCACCACACTAGCTTAGCTGCCCACATCTCTAGGATCACTAAGTTCCACTGGTTAGTGTTTTAAGTGTGGAAGCAAGATTGTACTAATTTGATCACCACAGGGGTATTATTCGCTCAGTTCTCCCGAATCATCACTAAGTTTGCTCAACTGTCTCTTTTTTTTTATTAGCAGGAAATTCACCACATGACTGCATTTTTTCTGATAGTAAAACTGACAATAGGTCCTCCCCCCCACTTAAACATAGCAGTGTCCTCACTGATTAATTTAGGGGAAGACCTATTTACAACGACTAAGACTAGAACAAAAATAAAACTAAAATTAAACCTACGAAACTATAACCACTAAAGGAAACACGAAGTGCACAATCAAATAAAGCAAAAGAGAAGGGAAAGATAAAAAGTAACCTGGCGGTGAGTAAACTACTCAACCGCGTCTAGAGTCTGGAGGATGCGCCTGAAAAATGTCCGCCTCAGGATTCAACTGCTCTCCCCGCTGCACCATGCACATAGCTCTGTACATGTTTCTCATCCCTACTTCCATCCGCTCCTGTCTGGCTGCCATCTGTTGCTGATCCACTGCTAGCAAATCCATTCTTGCCTGAAGATGCTGAAAGTCCTCAGCATGTGGATCAACCCAAGGTTCATCCATGGAGAAGGTTGGTTCTTCCTCTTGGTGCTGCTCTTGTGGATGTTCTTCTCTGTGCACTGGCTGCTCAAAATACCCACCCCCTGTTATGGTCCGAATCCAAGACCCGGTGATTGCAGCAGATGGTTCAATAGTCTCTTCATCGGCATCAGCAACAACTCCTGCTCTCTCACATAGCAAGGCAACGAGGCTGGCATGCCTCCAATAGCTAGGCGGGCTTCCACCCTTAAAGTTGGCAAAACTGCTTATCTCCTCTTTAAGCTCCCATCCTATATTGACTGGCTCTCCTCTCATAATGCACGCAATGAGGCATGCCCTCTCAATGTTCAGCTCTGATTGGTTAGAGCTAGGGCATATAGTGGTGAGGACGAAAGATGCCCATGCTCTTGCAACTGGGGTGAGAGAAGTTGTCATAATTTTCCAAGGTACCCCACTCTTATTCCTCACTCAATCCATTCCCGGCTTGCATAGTGCCGCAGAGATCTCAGCTGCTCGCTCAGGGTTGTTCTTTATCCTTTCCCTATCGGCTTTGGTTCTGAGCCGGCTGTCCAAGATGTCCACAGGTCTGATCCCAAACAGCCCATTGATGGTGTTAGAGTCATAAGGGATATTATGACCCCGCACGTAACTTGTGGCCTCGGGGAATGTCAATCTCCCATCAACTGCTTGCTTGGGAAAGACATTCGAGAAGAATTCATATACTAACGCCTTGCTCGCTCTTCTCGGGTAGGATACAAAATTATTCCACCCCCGGTTGTTAATGTTTTGCCGTATATCATCGAAGTCACCGGGGTGGAGAATGATCGCCCTTTCTTTCACAAAATTTTGGTTAGCCTCAATTGACTCAAAAAACTTCTCACACCCCAAAGATCGAAACAAATCGGAGTTGTAGGATGGGTTGTGTGATTGGGAAGATGAACCCCTGCGAACTGCCTGCCTCTTCCGTGAGCTCTGCGCCATTTCCTGCATACACCAAAGTTCAAGGTTGTACAAGTGGGTGAAGGTTAGTGCACATAGAACAAATAGTCAAATTGCACAAGATCATCACCACATTGCTTCCTTGATGGAAACAAAGAATTCACCTGACCAGTTTACCAAACCTATTATAAGCACAAGTTTTTGTTCACACATTTTTGATTGAGGCATTTTTACAAACATATAGCATGCATAACTACTCCACATATGAACAACAACAACCAACAACTTTCACATTCCCCAAATTTGTTTCTTTCATTGCAATCAATTAGTTTAACAACATCACAACCAATTAACCAATTCAAAGGTCATATTTTTATCAATTCCAAATTACTCAAAATCTAGTAACAAAGCATAATTTTGGAAAAAGTATTGAATTTACTTACTTGGTTGATGATGTTGAGGAACTAGATGATGCAAACAAGGAATCTTGGCAAGAAATTCTGGTGATTTTGGCCTTGGTTAGCAAAAAAAATCGTGTGACCTAGAGGGGGAGGAGAGAAACGCGAAGGAGGAAAAGGAAAAGACGCTGCGCAACTTCAGCGTGAGTGAGGCGCAACTTTATATGCCAGAGTTGCGCTTGGAGCGCAACTTAAGCGCGAGTTCAGCGCGAATTGGCAGAAACAATCAAACACTTCCTGTTGGTTCGCGCCTGGAGCGCAACTTAAGCGCGAGTTCAACGCGAAATGGCAGAAACTCACGCCACCTTCCCTGTGTGTTCGCGCCTGGAGCGCAAGTTAGGCGCGACTTCAGCGCGACTGGACAGAAACCATTTTTTTAACATGCAGAACACTGTTTGTGACTAAATGTACCTACTCTACGAAAAATAATGCAAAAACTTAAAAAGATAAGGGTTAAGAAATGTTCGGTTGCCTCCCAATAAGCGCTTCTTTAACGTCACTAGCTTGACGTTACCTCCGGTTTTAAGGGTTGCTTAAAACCAATGCCAGCTTCTCTCTATCCAGCACTTCGCCTAGGTACAGCTTCAACCTCTGCCCATTTACCTTGAAAGATCTTTTTGACTCAGGCTCCTCTACTTCAATTGCTCCATAAGGAGTCACTTCCTTGACAACAAAAGGTCCTGACCACTTGGATTTCAGTTTTCCTGGGAATAGCTTAAGTCTCGAATTAAACAACAGCACTTGCTGTCCAGGATGAAACTCTTTCCTTGAAATATTTTTGTCATGGTATGCCTTCATTCTCTGCTTGTAAATCTTATTATTCTCATATGCCTGCAGACGCATCTCATCCAATCCATGCAGTTGTAAGATTCTCTTTTCCCCACAAGCCGAAGTGGTAAAATTCAAAAACTTTAGTGCCCAATATGCCTTGTGCTCAAGTTCAACCGGCAAATGGCAAGCTTTACCATAAACCAATTGATACGGAGACATGCCTAAAGGTGTCTTATAGGCTGTTCTGTATGCCCAAAGTGCATCATCTACCTTCAACGACCAATCCTTCCTTGAGCTTCCAACTGTCTTTTCCAAGATCCTCTTGATTTCTCTGTTTGAGACTTCTGCTTGACCATTGCTCTGAGGGTGGTAGGGAGTTGTCACTTTATGCGTAACACCATACTTGGAAAGTACATTGTTGAGTTGAGTGTTGCAAAAGTGGCTACCCCCATCACTGATTAGGACTCTTGGCACACCGAATCTAGAGAAGATGTTCTTCTTCACAAATTTTACCACAGTTTGGGAATCGCTCTTGGAAGTGGCAGTAGCTTCAACCCACTTGGAGACATAGTCTACTGCCACCAAGATGTACTCACAATTGTAAGAGGGTGGGAATGGTCCCATAAAATCTATGCCCCAACAATCAAACACTTCTACTTCAAGGATGGGATTCAATGGCATCTCCCCCTTACGTGAAATATTGCCAGTCCTCTGGCATTTGTCACAGCTTCTCACGTAGTCATGTGCATCCTTGAAGAGGGATGGCCAGTGAAAACCAGATTGGAGAACCTTAGCAGCTGTGCGTTCCCCATTATAGTGCCCTCCACAGGGAGAGTCATGACAATGCCAGAGAATGCTTTTACTTTCAGCACCAGACACACATCTTCTCAAAAGTCTATCCGCCCCAACCTTGTAGAGATAAGGATCATCCCACAGGTAATGTTTGGCATCATGGAGGAACTTTTTCTTTTGTTGCCATGTGAGATCTTCTGGGACCTTTCCGGCTGCCTTGTAATTTGCAATGTCGGCGAACCAAGGTCTTTCTACAATGGCAAGCAACTTTTCATCCGGGAACTCTTCCAGGATTTCTTTTTCTAGAGCAGTCACTTCTTTGTTCTCTAGCCTTGACAAATGATCTGCTACCACGTTCTCGCTCCCTTTTTTGTCCTTGATTTCCAAGTCAAATTCCTGCAAAAGCAAAATCCATCTAAGGAGTCGAGGCTTAGACTCGCCCTTGGTTAGCAGATATTTAATTGCTGCATGGTCAGTAAAAACAATTACTTTCGATCCAACCAAATAGGAACGAAATTTTTCCAATGCAAATACTATGGCTAGCAATTCTTTTTCGGTTGTTGCATAGTTGACTTGATTCTCATTTAAGACCTTGCTAGCATAATAAATGGCATGGAAAAATTTCTCCGATCTCTGCCCCAATACAGCACCCACTGCGTAATCACTAGCATCGCACATGAGCTCAAACGGAGCATCCCACTTTGGGGCAACTATGACTGGAGCAGAGACAAGTTTTTCCCTTAGGATATTAAAAGCACACAGACAATCATTATCAAATACAAACTCAGCCTCCTTAACAAGTAGATTGCATAAAGGTTTTGCAATCTTGGAGAAGTCTTTTATGAAACGTCGATAAAAACCGGCGTGTCCTAAAAAACTTCTCACTCCTTTTACATTTAGAGGAGGAGGAAGCTTTTCTATCACTTCAATTTTTGCTTGGTCAACCTCGATGCCTTTTGCAGAAATTTTATGGCCAAGCACAATACCTTCCTTGACCATAAAGTGGCACTTCTCCCAATTTAAAACTAAATTGGTTTCAGCGCATCGTTTTAAAACCGCATCAAGGTTAGCCAAGCAAGAATCATAAGTAGGACCAAAAACAGAAAAATCGTCCATAAATACCTCAATTGCATTTTCCATCATATCAGAGAATATAGAAAGCATGCACCTTTGAAAAGTTGCTGGAGCATTGCATAACCCGAAGGGCATCCTCCGATATGCGAACACGCCGAAGGGACATGTGAAAGCTGTCTTCTCTTGATCTTCTGGGTCTACTGCTATCTGGTTATACCCAGAGTATCCATCCAAAAAGCAATAGAAAGCTTGTCCAGCTAGCCTCTCCAGCATCTGATCCATGAATGGCAATGGGAAGTGGTCCTTCCTGGTTGCTTGATTCAACCTTCGGTAGTCAATGCACATCCTCCAACCCGTAACAGTCCGAGTCGGAATCAGCTCGTTCTTATCATTCTTCACTACCGTCATACCACCCTTCTTAGGAACCACATGGACCGGACTTACCCACGAGCTATCTGAGATAGGATAAATCATCCCGGCCTCTAAAAGCTTTAAGACCTCCTTGCGCACCACCTCTTTCATGGTAGGATTTAGTCTCCGCTGAGGTTGGATCACAGGTTTGAACTCTTCTTCCAACTTGATCTTATGAATGCAAAAAGCTGGACTTATCCCCTTAAGATCAGAGATAGTCCAACCCAACGCATTCTTGTTGCTTCTTAGTACCCTCATCAGCTTCTCCTCTTCCAATTTGGTCAAAGAGCTGCTAATGATAGCTGGATGAAGATCATTATCTGCAAGGAACACATACTTCAAATGAGAGGGGAATTGTTTCAATTCAGGGATCTTTTTCTCGGGACTCTCCCCCCTATCTAGCTCTTCCTTTTTCTTGGAGACATTTTCTATTTAAGAAGCTTCAAACTGCCGGATACAGTCTTCTATTTCACTACCCAGATTCTCCTTTGCTTCTTCAATAGAATTCACAATGACCTTTTCCAATGGAGGAGATGGTACTTCCTGTCTAAAAGTCTCTTTCACAGAGTTATCAATCATATCCACCCTAAAACACTGTCCCTTGTCATCCGGATGGCGCATAGCTTCAAAAACACTAAAAGTAATCTTCTCATCCTGGAACCTCAAGATCAGCTTCCCTTGTTGCACATCAATCAAAGCTCGCCCTGTGGCTAAAAATGGTCTACCCAGGATAAGTGGTACCTCTGCATCCTCCTCCATGTCAAGGATCACAAAGTCTACCGGAAACAGGAATTTATCAACTCTGACTAGAACATCTTCCAACACTCCATAAGGATATTTTACTGATCGATCAGCAAGTGTCAGCGACATTCTAGTAGGCTTTACCTCGCCACCACCCAGTCTCTTCAGCATAGACAATGGCATAAGATTAATACTGGCCCCCAGATCACATAGAGCTTTGCCAATGGCTATGTCGCCAATTGCACACGGAATGGTGAAGTTTCCCGGATCTTTCATTTTCTGAGGGAGCTTCCTCTGGATTATAGCACTGCACTCCTCAGTCAAAGCCACTGTTTCGTCCTCTTTGAGTTTCCTCTTCTTTGTCAAAAGCTCCTTCATGAATTTGGCATATATGGGCATCTGTTCTAAAGCTTCTGCGAAGGGTATATTGATTTGTAGCCGCTTGAAAACCTCCATGAACTTAGAAAACTGCTCATCTTTTTGATTTTTCTTGCTAGCATGAGGATACGGTAACTTCACTTGCGGAGGAGGTGCCTTGAGTTTCTCTTGTACCTGCACATCAAAGAACAAATTGTTTTTATTAGGGTTAGACTTCACACCTTCTTCACTTTCCTTACTCAACTCATTTTCAACTTCTCCATTTTTTCCATTTTCATCCTTTTCACTCAACTCTTTTCTTTCATTTTCAACTGACACCGTCTTTTCACAATTTACCACAGGAGTCGGTAACTCCCGACCACTTCTTAGAGAGATAGCCTTAGTAGTTTCATCCCTAGGGTTGTCAACTGTATTAGCTGAGAAACCGCTGTTAGATGATCCAGCAAGCTGCTTTGATAACTGCCCAATTTGAGTCTCTAAATTCTTTATGGAAGCTTCATGATTCTTTTCCATGTTCTTCATAGCTTGGTCTTGAGATTGAAAGGTGGTCCTTGTCATTTGCATAAACTGAGTCAATGCTTCCTCCATAGGAGATGGCTTTCTTTGTTCTTGACTAGGTTGCTGCTGATGTGACCCTGCGGTATCATTATTCTTCCAAGAGAAGTTGGGATGATTCTTCCACCCAGGATTGTAGGTGTTAGAATAAGGGTTCCCACCTTGCTTCTGAAAGTTGCCCATATAATTAACCTGTTCACTGTTATCTCCATGAGTTGCACAGTCACCTTCATGAGCATTTCTGCCACAATAATTACATGCCCCCGTTTGCACTGCTTGAACGGTTGCAGGAGTTTGAGATCCACTTGGCAAAGCAGCAGCTAACTGTTTAGTGAGAGCCTCAATTTGAAGTGACATTACCTTTTGTTGAGCCAACACAGCACTATTAGCGTCCAACTCTAAAATTCCTGGCCTCTTTGTTGCCCCTCTATCATTTTGAATCCGGTACTCATTAGAAGCCATATGCTCCACTAACTGTCTTGCTTCCGCTTCAGTTTTAGTACCCAAAGACCCTCCAGCTGAGGCATCTAACATCATTCTTGTTTGAGGTCGCAAACCGTGACAGAAAGTTTGCAACTGAACAAAGTTATCAATACCATGCCTAGGACTTTTTTTTAATAACAGTTTGAACCTTTCCCAAGCATCATAAAGAGACTCAGCATCTCCTTGCTCAAAATTTGATATTTCAGCCCTTTTCTTGATGAACTTAGAAATTGGAAAGAATCTTTCTAAGTACTTGCTCTCTAGATCACCCCAATTGTTAATAGTTCCTGCTGGGATAGTGTTTAGCCAATCTTTAGCCCTCCCAGTCAAAGTATATGGAAAGAGACGCAACTTTTTCTGGTCATCAGTCACTCCCACAGGATTTGTGGACCCACAAATTTCATAGAACTGAAATAAGTGTTGATTTGGATCTTCAGCATCAGACCCAGAGAATTGTTCTGCTTTCAAGGCAGTGAGGATCGAAGACTTGATCTCAAATGCCACAGCTCCCACAGGTTGGAAGGTGTATGCTTGGACGCCTTGATTTCTTCTACCAAAGTCGCCAAGAGTGCGAGCAGGTGGTGGATTTTCTCCCATAATTTCAGTCACAGTTTGTTGCACAGAAGATTCTCCGGTTGTTGCTCCTTGCTTCCTTAACCTTGCTTCCTTTCTATTAGCTCTAGCGGTTTTCTCAATCTCCGGATCGAAAAGTAAATCCTTAGGATTAACAGCTCCGCGCATGCACTGAGAACACAAGAAACTCGCACAAGTGTCAAAGCAAACTGTGTAATATATATACAATAACAAAAAAAAATAACAAATCAAACTAAAGTGAATGTAAATATGTACGGGTTCGAATTAGCAGTTGCCTTCGAATTACTAGTAAATGTAATTTCGATCCCCGGCAACGGCGCCAAAAACTTGTTAACTTTTCGGCAAGTGTACCGAATCGTGCAAGTAATAAACCGGTAAGTACCGAGATATCGTCCTCAAGGATCGAAGTTATTTTACTAAAGATGTTAACAACTACTAATAGGAACCAGGTTTAAAAGGGTTTTGGTTTGATAATTGTTGAGCTGTCAAGCTCGAAGTAAAGCAATAAAATATTTTTGTGTTTTTAATAATAATAGCCGAAAAACGAGTTGAAAAGGATACGATGGTAAAGGATGCTAGGGACGAATTCCTATTGATTTCACCCTATTGCCACTGATTTAATTTGAAAGTTAATCTCTCTCTCTAATCTTGCTATCAAACTCACAACATTAACCAATTCCTAGTTCCTTAGGTAACTAGTCCTTTGTCGATAACTAAATCCCTAATCCCTTAGGTGATTCTAATTAACAACAAGCATTAAAGCAAGAGTTTGCATTATACAACAACTCATAGATTATTCCTAAACTACCAATTGAGGGTATCGAATTTCAAACATTCAAGAATAAAACTCCCATTTCATAATTGAACAAAATATCATTGTATGAGTTTTCCAACCATAAAAAGCATTAAGCGTAGAAATTCGATACACAAAATACGAGAGAGTACGATACAAATCTGATCCTAAACCAGCGACAATAGAGTTACGTCAATATTCCTTCATCCCTAACATAAAGAGATTTAGCTATTCATGATTAATGAAGAGAAACAAGGAAAATTACAAGTGGAAGATGATGATGAACACATATGAAGCTTCAATCCTTGTTCCCAAGTCTTGATTCTTCGGTAGCCGTCAGCCAGAATTGCTCCTCTCCTGTTCTAGGGTTCCAAAAACGGCCAAAAGTCCCTTCAAAACGCGTGCTGGGCCTGATTTAATGTGTTTTCCGGAGTTTTGCGCCTCACTGGCGCTCCCAGCGCAACTTCAGCGCAACTCTGCGTAACTGTTCCTGTCAATCCGCGCGCGACTCGCGCTTCCAGCGCCACTTAGGCGCGGATGGAGGACGCTACAGTGGATTCTTGCGCCTCACTTGCGCTTCCAGCGCAACTTCAGCGCGATTTGGCAGAAACATTATTACCTTGTATTTTTGAGCCTGCTTGCTTGCATTTCTTCGTTCTTCTCTTCACCTAGTCCCTGGGCACAAAAACACCACAAAACCCAGCATAAACACTGCAAAGCAATTAAATCCCAAATAAAACAACTTCTTAATTTTCTCCTAACACTTTCCATTCATTCATCAAATTATTAAGTAAAATTCCCCTTTTTTTTGCAGTGAAAAACATCATGTGATGGGGATTCATCAATATGAACCCCTCTGTTTGTAAGTTGTTGACATTATTTATCATGAGCTAAACACCTTTTGGTTGGATTGCTAAGCTATGTAATGACATCCTAATGTGTTAATGATATAGTATTTTGATGTATGCATTTTAATCTTTGTGTTTAAATATTTCCAAACTTGTTTTGGTACTGGCCAACTAAAATAGGTAGATTCTTAAATTCAGAAATGGTTTATGAAAAGATCTCAAAGATTAATGTGAGTGAGTGGTTGTTTTAGAGACATTTAGAGCAATCCTTGCCCAAACCTAGACATAGGAGGGCTTAGTTCATAGAGTGAACACTATGGGTTCTTTAATATACAAAGGTGAACTTACTTGAAGCCTAGACATAGGATCTTGTCACGAAACCTTGGTGAAAGTGACCGAAAGGCACGCAGCTTATGTTATAGCACTCAATGCTATAGCATCAGATGCTATAGCATTAACACAGAAGAGAAATTTACTAAGCAAAAGCAGTCCAACTAATCCTTTAACATATAGTTTCCATATTTATTTCTTAAGCAATTTATCTCCTTATTTTACTATTCTCCATATTGTGACTTACTTTACACACTAATTCCCTGAGATATCCCAACTATAAATTAAGACCAATCCCTGTGGGTTCGACCTTTCTTTCTACTATATTACTCCTGTAACTACGTACGCTGAAACCCGGTGAACCCCTTTACCAATAGTACATTTCCCTATTGGCACGGAGCCTAGGGTAGTGGATCATGACTGCCCCGCCTAGTATGTTAATCCCATGGGTCGTCACCCAAACTCGATATAATATATATATATATATATATATATATATATATATATATATACACACTATCATATGAACTCATAGTTCATTTACATTAGACCTTTATTTGAACATTTAGTTCGCATCATAAAAAAATCTACATTTGCTCTCGCATACTAACTCGCCGCTTTTCGAAACAATTTATGACTTCAAAAACAATTCATTTTACCTTTTAAATTGTATATTCAGTTAGGCCTCTGAATAAGCTTTCAAACGCATCTTAGAACACCTCAATCGGGTTCCCGGATCAAAAGTTATCGCGAAAACAAAATCAGTGTACAGTTGCTGAAAAACTGCAAAGCGTCGCGACGCGAACTGCTTCCGTCCCGACGCGAAAAGTATCAGAAACAATTTTCCTCACAAAATCGTGCATGGTCACGACGCAATGGCTGCGTGTCGCGACGCAATGGCTTGCTGAGAAATGCATATTTTTGCGGTTTCTCGCAAAATCCGCTTTTCCGCTCAATTCCGATTGAAAACAGTTCAAACAATCATAAAAACAGATCCAACCAACATCACACAATCAATCAAATCAATCAAAAGCTCAACATAAACAAATTTTATCAGAATACGATATATTTCGAAATAACGGTTTTCGACTCAAAATCTTCCGAAACCAAACCACCAAAAATTCATTTCAAAACGGAACAATCCTAAACGTGAGTAAAACTCACCCTTGAAGCGAGAGTCGATACCGAACCGAAATCACCGAGACTTCAAAATCCCCAAACGGAACCCTATAGTCTCCAATCCTCTTCCACTTCGATTCGAACTTCAAATCGCGTTCAATCTTCCTTGGCTTCGTTCCTAATCATGTTCAATCATGAATATCGTTCTCCAATCCATGATTTCGATCAATCCCTCACCAAAACCCTAAAATTCGAATTCAATCAAAGTGGGGGAAAAATGGGTGAGAGGTTACCTAGTACTTGGAGGGCAACAATGGAGGTGAGATGATGATGATGATGATGATGAACTTTGGGGGCTTGGGGGTGAGAGATTCTTGCTCTTCTCCTCTTTCTCTTCTTCTTCCTTTCTTCTTTCTTCTCTTCTCTTCTTTCCTTCGATTCCTTCTTTCTCTTCTCCTTTGACTTCTCTTCTTTCTTTTATTTCTATTAAGTGGTAATATGGTCAAATGACCATATTGCCCTTAATCTCTTATTTCTTCCCCAAATCACCCTTATTCTGTTTTATCGGGTTAGCCTTCCTGAGCCAACCAAATAATTACTTTAGCAGTCAATAATTTTACTAATCAAGCACTAAAATAATTCAATTGGGTTAACATCCAAATAATTCGACTAATTATTTTGAGGATGTTACATTCTCCCCAACTTGAAAGAATTTTGTCCTCAAAATTGAACAAAACATACCTCAAGAGAATAGATACGGATAACGAGTTCACATATCGTCTTCCAATTCCCACGTAGCTTCCTCAACGGAAAAACCATCCCAAACTACCTTGACAATGGGGATTGTTTTCGTCCGAAGCGTTCTCTCGCCACGCTCCATGATGTAACTGGGATGAGGTTGGAAAGACAAGTTCGGTCGAAGATCAATCGTTTCAAAATCTAACGGTTGACTTGGATCGGGAATGTACTTCCGTAATTGAGATACATGGAATACATCATGAAGACTGGACAATGGTGGAGGCAAAGCAATACGGTATGCTAGTGGCCCAACTCGCTTGATAATTTGGAAAGGTCCAATATACCGAGGACTGAGTTTCTTCACCCGTAATGCCCTACCTATGCCAATTGTCGGTGACAGTCTCAAAAATACATGATCACCCGACTCAAACTCTAGCGGCCTTCTTCTTTTATCGACATAGCTCTTTTGCCTACTCTACGCAACTTTCATTCTTTCTCTGATTTGCCGGATCTTCTCAGTAGTTTCATGAATCATCTCAGGCCCTAACAATCGGTTCTCGCCGACTTCCCACCAACACAATGGAGTTCTACATTTCCTCCCATACAAAGCTTCAAATGGTGTCATTCCTATGCTGGAATGATAACTGTTATTGTAAGTAAATTCCACTAAAGGAAGATGATCCTCCCACTTCTTTCCGTTATCGAGCACGGAAGCCCGAAGCATATCTTCTAAAGTTTGGATACTTCTCTCGGTCTGACCATCTGTCTGCGGGTGATAAGCGGTACTAGCAAATAACTTAGTTCCCAAGGCTTCGTTCAAAGCTTTCCAAAATATAGAAGTGAACTTCGGATCTCTATCCGACACAATGCTGATTGGAACCCCATGTAACCTCACTATGTTCCTCGGATATTCCTCAGCTAACCTGGATACTTTGCTATTCGAATGAACTGGAATAAAGTGAGCTGACTTAGTTAACCGATCCACAACAACCCAAATGGAGTCGTTACCGGCTTGGGACCTTGGCAACGCCATGACAAAATCCATTGAAATGTCTTCCCATTTCCACACGGGCACTTCAAGTGGCCGCAACAGACCAGCAGACTTCTGGTGTTCTATCTTAACCTTTTGACAAGTCAAGCATTGAGATACGAATTTAGCAATTTCTAACTTCATTCCCTGCCACCAGTACATCTGCTTTAAATCTCTATACATCTCCACAAACCCCTCCACCCGTCCCTGCAACCACACCCGAGGCTATAACATCTCCTGAAGCTACCAAAAACCAACCACCAAGTGCAACCACCCTTTTTGCAGGACAAGGAACCAAGAAGACAACTGAGGAAGGCATCGGTTATATTAAGGCTATGTATGAAGACTTAAGAAGGCTAGTGTAATTCAGCTGTGCCAGAAAGTGTAGCATCAAATAGCAATGTAATGCTATAGCATCTCCTTACCAATAATGTTCTGGCTGTGCCTAAAAGCTCAATGTAAAAAAAAAAGAGCAAAATACTGGAGTCCAGCAAGGAATGCTATAGCACAAGTCATCAAACTTAAGCAGAAATCTGCACTCATAGCATCAAATGCTATAGCACCTCATGCTATAGCACTGATACCATTCATTTCTCTTAGTTTAGTACACTGGCCACTGTCTGAAAAGCCTAAACCAAGCCATTTGTTGTGCTTTGAAGCCCCTCAAGTCTTATGTAGAATTGTTAGTCTACTCTCTCTTTTGAACTCTTCTTGACACACTCAAAAGAAGGCCATTCTTTCCTAGGCTAAGTGAAATTCTGAACCTGGCTTAGATTAGACTATGCTTAGAGATCACACACTCACTATAGGCAGTAATAATTCTGGATGTTGTGAAAAACAATGGCTTATGTGAGTGAATCTGAAAACTTAGCCCAAATCAAGAGCATGTTTTGAAAATTTATAACCTAGGGAAGAACTTACTTGATCATGTTGTTTTGTTTTATAAAAAGTATCTTGGCATGAATGTTGTAGGGATTTACTTGTTCTTTTTGTCATTTCTTGGGGACAAGCAATGGTTTAAGTTTCAGGGTGTGATAACTCTCCATTTGTAGAGTTATTTACGCATTTCTATTCTTAAATCATTGTGAGTTTGTATGCTTAGGCTAGGAATTATGTGAATATTTATGTTTAATTAGGGAAAAGGAAATCAAGCACTGAATTGGAATATATTTGGCACAAATGGTGCCCTTGTGAAATTTCTAATGTTTTCTGTCTAAGTGCTATAGCATCAGATGCTATAGCATCTCTGTGCGCAGCAGAGCTGAGACCCACTTGAAGACAGCAGCAGAAAGCTGATCTGCAGTGAATCCTAACCTGTCCAGTAAGCGCCTCCCTATTGCCACAATCCATGCTGATGCAGCCACCCTCCTACCACTTGCACTTCACCACTTGTCTACCATGGGGGGACAACATACCTTTAGTTGGTGAAAAGAAGACCCACTTGCTTCATCCATTTGCAAGATAGGAAGGAAAACTCAACAATAAAAGCAAGCCTAACTTCTGCACTTAGGGGAGAGCTGGAGCACGAAAATTCTCTGGTTTTGAGAGGAAACATACAAGTAACCAAACTATTCCATTGCACCCCTTAAAAATCCATCCTCAAACCACTTGAAGATTCTGCCTGGTTCATGCTATAGCATTGTCAGCACACGCGTGGAAGTTGAAGGAGTGTATCTTCTGCACATTCTTCTTCTATTTCTTGTCTTGGTGATATGAACCCCTCTGTTTCTAAGTTTTTGACATTATTTATCATGAGCTAAACACCTTTTGGTTGGATTGCTAAGCTATGTAATGACATCCCAATGTGTTAATGATATAGTATTTTGATGTATGCATTTTAATCTTTGTGTTTAAATATTTCCAAACTTGTTTTGGTACTGGCCAACTAAAATAGGTAGATTCATAAATTCAGAAATGGTTTATGAAAAGATCTCAAAGATTAATGTGAGTGAGTGTTTGTTTTAGAGACATTTAGAGCAATCCTTGCCCAAATCTAGACATAGGAGGGCTTAGTTCATAGAGTGAACACTATGGGTTCTTTAATATACAAAGGTGAACTTACTTGAAGCCTAGACATAGGATCTTGTCACGAAACCTTGGTGAAAGTGACCGAAAGGCACGCAACTTACCAATAGTACATTTCCCAATTGTACGCTGAAACCCGGTGAACCCCCTTACCAATAGTACATTTCCCAATTGGCACAGAGCCTAGGGTAGGGGATCATGACTTCCCCGCCTAGTATGTTAATCCCATGGGTCGTCACCCAAACTCGATATAATATATATATATATACACACACACACTATCATATGAACTCATAGTTCATTTACATTAGACCTTTATTTGAACATTTAGTTCGCATCATAAACAAAATCAACGTTTGCTCTCGCATACTAACTCGCCGCTTTTCGAAACAATTTATGACTTCAAAAACAATTCATTTTACCTTTTAAATTGTATATTCAGTTAGGCCTCTGAATAAGCTTTGAAACGCATCTTAGAACACCTCAATCGGGTTCCCGGATCAAAAGTTATCGCGAAAACAAAATCAGTGTACAGTTGCTGAAAAACTGCAAAGCGTCGCGACGCAAACTGCTTCCGTGCCGACGCGAAAAGTATCAGAAACAATTTTCCTCACAAAATCGTGCATGGTCGCGACGCAATGGCTGCGTGTCGCGACGCGATGGCTTGCTGAGAAATGCAGATTTTTGCGGTTTCTCGCAAAATCCGCTTTTCCGCTCAATTCCGATTCTTGTTCCGATTGAAAACAGTTCAAACAATCATAAAAACAGATCCAACCAACATCACACAATCAATCAAAAGCTCAACATAAACGAATTTTATCATAATACGATATATTTCGAAATAGCGGTTTTCGACTCAAAATCTTCCGAAACCAAACCACAAAAAAATCATTTCAAAACGGAACAATCCTAAACGTGAGTAAAACTCACCCTTGAAGCGAGAGTCGATACCGAACCGAAATCACCGAGACTTCAAAATCCCCAAACGGAACCCTATAGTCTCCAATCTGCTTCCACTTCGATTCGAACTTCAAATCGCGTTCAATCTTCCTTGGATTCGTTCCTAATCATGTTTCAATCATGAATATCGTTCTCCAATCCATGATTTCGATCAATCCCTCACCAAAACCCTAAAATTCGAATTCAATCAAAGTGGGGGAAAAATGGGTGAGAGGTTACCTAGTACTTGGAGGGCAACAATGGAGGTGAGATGATGATGATGATGATGAACTTTGGGGGCTTGGGGGTGAGAGATTCTTGCTCTTCTCCTCTTTCTCTTCTTCCTTTCTTCTTTCTTCTCTTCTCTTCTTTCCTTCGATTCCTTCTTTCTCTTCTCCTTTGACTTCTCTTCTTTCTTTTATTTCTATTAAGTGGTAATATGGTCAAATGACCATATTGCCCTTAATCTCTTATTTCTTCCCCAAATCACCCTTATTCTGTTTTATCGGGTTAGCCTTCCTGAGCCAACCAAATAATTACTTTAGCAGTCAATAATTTTACTAATCAAGCACTAAAATAATTCAATTGGGTTAACATCCAAATAATTCGACTAATTATTTTGAGGATGTTACATTCTCCCCAACTTGAAAGAATTTTGTCCTCAAAATTGAACAAAACATACCTCAAGAGAATAGATACGGATATCGAGTCCACATATCGTCTTCCAATTCCCACGTAGCTTCCTCAATGGAAAAACCATCCCAAACTACCTTGACAATGGGGATTGTTTTTGTCCGAAGCGTTCTCTCACCACGCCCCATGATGTAACTGGGATGAGGTTGGAAAGACAAGTTCGGTCGAAGATCAATCGTTTCAAAATCTATCGGTTGACTTGGATCGGGAATGTACTTCCGTAATTGAGATACATGGAATACATCATGAAGACTGGACAATGGTGGAGGCAAAGCAATACGGTATGCTAGTGGCCCAACTCGCTTGATAATTTGGAAAGGTCCAATATACCGAGGACTGAGTTTCTTCACCCGTAATGCCCTACCTATGCCAATTGTCGGTGACAGTCTCAAAAATACATGATCACCCGACTCAAACTCTAGCGGCCCTCTTCTTTTATCGACATAGCTCTTTTGCCTACTCTACGCAGCTTTCATTCTTTCTCTGATTTGCCGGATCTTCTCAGTAGTTTCATGAATCATCTCAGGCCCTAACAATCGGTTCTCACCGACTTCCGACCAACACAATGGAGTTCTACATTTCCTCCCATACAAAGCTTCAAATGGTGCCATTCCTATGCTGGAATGATAACTGTTGTTGTAAGCGAATTCCACTAATGGAAGATGATCCTCCCACTTCTTTCCGTTATCGAGCACGGTAGCCCGAAGCATATCTTCTAAAGTTTGGATACTTCTCTCGGTCTGACCATCTGTCTGCGGGTGATAAGCGGTACTAGCAAATAACTTAGTTCCCAAGGCTTCGTTCAAAGCTTTCCAAAATCGAGAAGTGAACTTCGGATCTCTATCCGACACAATGCTGGTAGGAACCCCATGTAACCTCACTATGTTCCTCGGATATTCCTCAGCTAACCTGGATACTTTGCTATTCGAACGAACTGGAATAAAGTGAGATGACTTAGTTAACCGATCCACAACTACCCAAATGGAGTCGTTACCGGCTTGGGACCTTGGCAACGCCATGACAAAATCCATAGAAATGTCTTCCCATTTCCACACGGGCACTTCAAGTGGCCGCAACAGACCAGCAGGCTTCTGGTGTTCTATCTTAACCTTTTGACAAGTCAAGCATTGAGATACGAATTCAACAATTTCTAACTTCATTCCCTGCCACCAGTACATCTGCTTTAAATCTCTATACATCTTGGTGGACCCAGGATGTACAGAAAATAAACTTCGGTGCGGTTCCTCTAGCACTTGCCTTTTAATATCTTCATAATCGGGCACATAGATCCTACCGTTGAAACAAATAACTCCATCACTATCTTCGGTAAACTCTGGCAACACTTTTTGTGATTGTAGCTTCACATCAACTTCCTGTGCTAAGCTAATAGTATCTCTTAAGGAACTGGAGATCCTCATATGGCTCAACACTAACCGGTTCCTCCTTGGCTTTGTATTCAGATTTAAGTCTCTAAAAGACTCCAACAATTCCATTTCATGCATCATTAACCCTGCTATGTGAATGGATTTCCTACTTAGTGCATCGGCTACCACATTAGCCTTTCCCGGATGATACTTCAATTCGAAGTCATAATCCTTCAGAAACTCCACCCATCTTCTCTGCCTGTTATTCAGTTCCTTCTGATCAAACAGATATTTTAGACTTTTGTGATCACTAAAGACTTCCAAACGAGGAGGTAATGTCTCCAAATCTTCAGTGCGCATACACAATAGCTGCCAACTCCAAATCATGAGTCGGATAATTCTCTTCATGAGTCTTTAATTGCCTGGATGCATATGCTACCACTTGTTGATTCTGCATGAGAACACATCCTAAACCCTTCCCAGAAGCATCGCCGTAAATTTGAGATTCCAATGACGGATCCAGAAGAATCAGGATCGGAGTAGAAGTCAACTGAACTTTCAATTCTTGAAAACATCCTTCACAATCAGCATCCCATGTAAACGGTTGACCCTTACGAGTTAGCCGAGTAAGTGGAAGAACCAATTGTGAGAATCCCTGGATGAACCTCCTGTAGTAACCGGCTAGACCCAGAAAACTTCTTATTTCAGTGACTGACGTTGGTCGTTCCCAGTTCAATACAGCTTCCGCCTTACTAGGATCCACCGCGACTCCCGATTGAGAAATCACGTGTCCCAAAAACTTCACTTCAGGCATCTAGAAGTCACACTTCGACGGCTTTGCATACAATTTCTTTTCTCGGAGTACATTCAGAACAATGCGGAGATGTTGAACATGATCCTCAATGGTCTTAGAGTACACCAATATATCATCAATGAAAACTACAACAAACTGATCTAGGTAAGTGTGGAAAACTCGATTCATGTAATCCATGAATACCGCTGGAGCATTAGTCAAACCGAAGGGCATCACTACGAATTCATAATGTCCATACCTCGTACGGAAGGCTGTCTTCGGGATATCTAAGACTCTAACTTTGATTTGATGATAGCCCGACCTCAGATCAATTTTAGAAAACACCACTGCCCCTCTAAGTTGATCAAGCAAATCATCTATCCTTGGCAAGGGATATTTTTTCTTGATCGTCACTTTGTTCAGTTGTCGATAATCAATGCACAGTCTCATACTACCATCTTTCTTCTTAACGAGTAATACAGGAGCACCCCAAGGAGAAGCGCTAGACCGTATAAACTTCTTTGATATCAACTCTTCAAGTTGGGATTTCAATTCCTTTAATTCTAAAGGAGACATTCGATAAGGAGCAATAGATATTGATCCTGTGCCAGGAACCAATTCTATAGAAAACTCTACCTCTCGTTCTGGAGGTATTGAAGAAACTTCATCCGAAAAAACATCCAGAAATTCATTCACAACTTGAACAGATGACAAATCTAAACCAGTTTCAGTGGATGCAGATAACATAGTAACATAAGCTTCGGCACCTTGGAATAATGACAGGCTCGCTGAGGTGAAAGAGATAACTGCTTCAGAATTTGCCTTCGTTAATTTCACAGATTCAGAGGCGAAACTGATAGTTCGATTGGCACAGTCGATAGTAACATGATTTGCAGTCATCCAATTCATACCCAGAACGATGTCCATGCTTCTCATAGGCAAACAAATAAATTCTACTACAAAATTTCTGTCTCCTATGAAACAATGGGTTGCACCCGAATCATATAATATACTGACGGAGTTATTGAAAAGTGATCTCATACCCCTCAGTAAATTGTCTGCAGTTGTAACTGTCTAAGCATCCAAAGTGTTGACTCGTCCTTGCCTTGGAGCTGCTTGTGACTCCTTGGAACTCTTCCTTGCAGGGCACTCTTTACCATAGTGACCCTCTTCATTACAATAGTAGCACCTATTAGGTCTTTCTGGACATTCACCACGGTGATGCTTTCCACAGTTAGAACATCTTCTGACCTTTGAAGAATCAAAGAATTGCACCTGCCTTTCTTTTGATGAAATTATCTTAGGACTTTGCATTCAGAGTTGATAATTCAACTACCTTCTTTCCTTTCCAGTACTCTCTTTGAGATTATCCCCGGCGAAATAGGCTGGTTGCACTAAGGCAGCATAATTGGTGAGAGTATAAGAACTAAGACCCTGAGTCAAATAAGCACAAAGGCCCATCTTATACATCTGCGTATTCCATTCATCATTCAGAGTATACTTTACCACTTGGTAAAACTGATACAACTTCTCAAACTTAGCGGTGTTTTCTTCCACCGTCATGTCACCTTTCCTGAGGATGCACCAGTTGGAGATTCCGGTATTGGTCGAGGATTGCGTCTTGATCATCCCGCCATAATTCCGCTTATGATGCACTAAGTATTAAGTTGATCAGGCTCAATGTCTCTTAGCATCACAAGTATAATTACAACAAGGACTAACAAGGAATCAACTCAACCCTAAACTAAGTCCGACTAGGTCGAACGACTCTGATACCAATTGTAACACCCCCGTATTTTTTTATTTAGTAAAAATACCCAAGTGTACCATCCCTAGAACATCAGAGTTATATTTCCTGCTTAGACACTGAATATCACTAGAAATTTTTGCTGAATATAAACCAAACAGTCTTATTCACAAACAAGACAATACAGTTCTCAGACCATAAACCATCAGCAACTATAGTATTCAGTATCATACAAGAAAGCGGAAGAAAGATATAACACTAAAGACATAGTGTTGCAGCACATAGACAACAAAGGGAAACATAAACTTAAGCATAAAGCTAAGTCATCAGCAACCATCCGAGCTCAACCTACTCGTGCCTCTGTGGTCCTCTCTTTCCCTATTTCTCTGTAAAAACAACAACATATAAACAATGAGATACAATCTCAGTGAGTTCTACCGAGACCCCTACTAACACTCTCGGTTTAATTATGAAACCTTTTTAACTCAACACGACACCGACTACGCGAACGCTAACTCCCGATGAACCGCATTATTTTACACATAGCATTCCACCGACTGCGCGAACGCTAACTCCCGGGGAACTGCTATAACTCAGTACGACACCGACTGCGCGAACGGTAACTCCCGGTGAACCGCACAACAAACAATTTAACATAACACCGCCTGCGCGTACGTTGAAACCCGGCGAACCCCCTTACCAATAGTACATTTCCCTATTGGCACGGAGCCTAGGGTAGGGTATCATGACTACCCCGCCTAGTATGTTAGTCCCCTTACGTGTTTTGTTTGATGTTTTTTGTAGCTTTGAGTCCTTGGGATACAATTGGATCACATGGAGCTAGGAATTTCATGCTATGCAAGAAGCCACAATCATCTACGGGTGATTCTGATGGAGCTGGAAATGGGAATGGAAATAGAGCTCTTTCACGCAGGGGGAGTGGGAACTGGAAGGCTTGGTTCAACAAGTCCCTCAATCTCAAGATTTCTTCCCGTTGAGATCAATCAAACTTGAAAATTGTTAGCCTGTGTGGTGGCATTGAATAACTGTTATGATGCATTTTGTGCTGTACATGCCATGCCACATTTTATAATCCTTTGTTGTGTCTCTGTTCTCTCTAGCTCGAGAACTCTTTAGGAATTTAAACTCTTGATTTAGGTTTCTATTTTGATGAAATAAAAGTTGTAGTTTTGATTGTTTTCTTGAAGTTTGGTTTGTAATTTTCATTTGTTTTTGATTTGTCATTTCTTTTTCTGTTTTTCTAATATGTATGAATTTTAAGTTCTTAATTTAGATATCTTAATACTAGCGCTCCCCGTCCATCGGACGGGTGCTAAGGCTAGTTGAATCCAAAATTATTGCATTTTAATGCATTCAAACCAATATTATTAAAACCGACCCGGAGATTGACCCGGTCGAGTCACTGGGCCACTGGGTCAATGGTCGGACCGAGGGGTCACTAGTTGACCCGCATGACCCGTGACACTACTAAAATTTAATAAAATTAGGCATCCTGTGTATAAATTCACATATCGCAGAACTGTGAATTTTTTTACCATACCATAAAAATGCATAACATAACAAAAGCACCCAAATTAGAATGATCATGAATTGTTTCCATGTTGATAGGGTTATAATGGTGGGTTCTCCTCAAATGAATTGTTTCCATGTTGATAGGAAAAAATGAAAACGCATAAAACAACATCATTTTACATTGTTTTTGCATTTAAAAAAAAAAAACAAATCTGCACGGGTCAACCGGGTCAAGTAACAAGGCCGGGTCAACGCCTAAACCGCACGGGTCGCACCAGGTCAAACCAGGTCTGAAACATGCACGGTCCGATTAGTGACTCGAACCGGTCAAAGTACCGTTTCACGGTCCGACCGGCCGGGTCGGCCCGGGTTTAACAACACCGATTCTAACCGTCATCACATAACGGTTTCATAAGATCCCTTACAAAACATTATACACATTTTTTCCTCTGAAAAATAATATATAATATATATAATACACAATATATTTTTCAAAATTTAACAATTCAAAATTTAGAATTGGTGTTCAAATGACATGGAAGAAACCGGCAGCAGGTACTCTCAAATGCAATATTGATGCGGCGCTATTTGATTTCAAAAACAAGTATGGTATTGGTATGTGTATTCGAGATGAGAATGGTAGCTTCATGGAGGGGAAGACTATGTGGTTTGAAGGCACTCCGGAACCTCAAGAAGCGGAAGCAATGGGGTTATGGCAAGCATTGAATTGGTTGATGGACTTAGGCTTGGAAGCAGTAGTCATTGAGACAGATTGTATTTCAGTGACTAATGCGGTGAATAAAGCGTCGTCCAACAACTCTGATTTTGGTGTTATTATTTCCCATTGTATCAAGTTTATTTCTCAATATTCAAGCTATAGGATTAGCTATGTTAGGAGACAAGCCAATCTTGTTGCTCATACTCTTGCAAGGGCATCAAGACTCTATGCTAGCTCCTTTTCTCATTATATTGCTCCTTTGTGTGTAACAAACATTATTGATATTGAAATGACATAAGCTTGTTTTGGTCAAAAAAAAAATTTAGAATTGGTGGCTCCAATGTAAGAGGTTTCCTTGACCATAATTTCTATAACCATAACAGTTCTTTGTGTAATTATTACAAAAAAATATCTCGTTAGCATTGAATCAGATTATCGAAAATATTAATCACAATATGCCGGAATTCGCTAACATATGAATAACCATTACTAGTTTGTAACCCGTGCATCACGGGTAGTATAATCTTCTTTTTATTAATATAGGTGATATAATAATATAAATGGATGTAGATATTTTAATCACTTTCACCTATCACTGGACTTGGATCCCATTCTAATGTCTCGGGTTCGAATTTTGGGTGTGACAAAAACTCTGTTAGGAGGGGAGAACCACACAGACCGGTAAAACTAAGTACTCGTAGTCAGTCAGGTTTCCCGGCGTAGATTAGTTGGGGGCAAAGTCGGTGAAAATTACGCACAAAAAACATAGTACCAAAAATATTTACTTATTTTAATATTTTTTGACTAAAATTATTTTAATATTGTTAAGTTATTTTAATTGGTCCATCTCATCATTGCTATACCAACTCATCAAGATGTGTCACCATTTAAATCCATTTTTAAAATTAAACACATTAAAATTCAAAACAACAATAACCGACAATACAGAGTGTGGAGTTCAGCGGTTGAGGCTGATCCTCCCTTATTCAAGGGTCGGGAGTTTGATCTCCACTTTGGGTACGGAACAGCATTAAAACTCTGCGGTCGGCGGTGGATACCGAGTGAAACAAAAGAAAATAGAACCAATTACTTTTCCCTTTTACTTTTCAATTTTAATTTAAATGACTCTTTTGTTTATCGATTTTTTCAATCACCGTTCCTAATAAATATTAGCCAACGCAAATTCCATAACCATTATAAAAACACAACTATATTTAATACAATTTATATTTTTACTTGAAATGACTCTTTTGTTAATTTGTTTTTTTGTTAATTGTTAATCTTTTTTTCGTAACAAGCCTTTGGGAGACACCAACAACAAGTTAGGTAAATTTCATGCTCCCTCTCCATCACTTTGTTTAGTGTTAAGTTTTCTTAAGTTACCCTCCTACTAATGTTAAGTTTTCTTAAGTTATGTCGATTTCCGTTCTGAAATATAATTAAAATCATAACCGAATTTGGGAAGATATAAATCTCTTCGATTTTTGCTCTTTTGTTTTTGAAATGGAAAATTTTGAAATATAGCTTTTCCCTCTTTGATTTTAGCTAACCGATTAACCGAATCTGATTTATTTCCTTTATTTTTTAAATTGAAATATTCAACCTAATAAGTGACAGGGTCAAATATTCCAATATGAAAATTTCTTTACAAAAATATACATATGTTACTGTACAACAATTAAAATCATGCACACAAATTTAAAAAATATACATGTAATTTATATATATATATATATATATATATATATATATATATATATATATATATATATAGGCTAAAGTGCTTCCGGGGTCCCTTATCTTTATTTAAAGTAACGATTTGGTCCTTTATCTTTTTTTTGTCCCAAATCAATCCTTTATGTTTTAAATTTTTGACACATAAATCCTTTTCTGTCCCAAATCAATCCTTTATGTTTCAAATTTTTAACAAATAAATCCTTTTTTTTGACACATAAATCAGCACTGTTAACGGAAAAGGATTAATGTGTCAAAAATTTGAAAGATAAAGGACTTATTTGGGACAAAAAAAACATAAAGGACTAATTTGTTACACTAAATAAAGATAAGGGACCCCGGGAGCACTTTAACCATATATATATATAATATCAATATTGTCAATATATATATATATATAATATTAATATTGTTCAACCACAAAAAATAATATTAATCTTCTTAACAACAAAAAAAATAAAAAATATATTATTTGAAATTTAAAATCATACTTTGTGTCCAGTAAAATCCCATTTGGTTATCTGTTGCTTTCTTTTCCTTATATGTCGTGTGTACATTGAATTCTTTTGAAACAGATCAATGGAGAATAGCAAACTTATGTGCTACTAGAATGTAATGGTAGTGTGCAATGCGCATAAAAGTGTATGTTTGATTATTAAAAATATTGAAATAGAGTCAAACATTTTTAATGATATATTAATTTTTGTATTAATAAATCTTAACTACATTTGGTCAAAAAAAAAATCTTAACTACATTTATATTAATTTTACAGAAAATCACTACTATGGACGATGTGACGGTTGGTATGGTGTTTTTTCAGATTTTAATGGACTAACTGCGAAAAGAGATGAGGAGAGAGAGAGATCCAAGACGACTTCCAATCCTTCCTTTTAAGCGAACAACATCTTGAGGCCAATATTGACGCCAAAGTTGCTGTTCCACTTTCAAGGGTATTTTCGTAAACATAACTAACTTCTGATGCATATCATCCACTTGTTTCTATTTTTCTTTCTCTGTCAGATGTCTTTGATGATAACTTCTCACTACTCTTTCTGAATCACTCCTAAAAATACTTTCCATTCTTCTTCTTCTCTCATCTACTCTCTCTTTCCATCTAGCTTTCTAAATCTGATTCTTCTTCTTCTTCTTCTCCCAAAAAATTGCCACACAAATACACACACACACACACACTCACTATCAGTGGAAAGAGAAAGAGAGAGGTGCGGCCATGAGAGAGGTAAGTGATGGTTGCGGTGGTTGTCGGAGGGAAGGTTGGTTGCGGTGGGTCTTGGTGGCTGTAAGTGGTTGTGAATGAGGGGCTGGTGTTGAGTGAGAAAGGAAAATGGTGGTGAGGAGAGAGTGTGGTGTTGATGGGTGGTGGTGTATGGGGAGAGCTCGCCGGAGTTTATGGCCACGGTGGTGGTCCAGCGGTGAAGGATGGTGGTTTTCGGCGATGGTGGCGTTGGTCCGCCGGATGCATATTGATCACTCTTGTTCCTCAAAGGTACCCCCATTTCATTTTACTTCCTCAAATTAATTAATAATTTAATATCATATATAATTATAAAAATTGAGACAAAATGTAGTTTTTTCTGATGAATTGAAACAAAATGTAATGAAGATGCTAATGTTGTTATTTTTTTTTGAAGAAAAAATAAAAAATTGGGATCGTTTAATTTGTGTGGATTTGATAATTTTGGGGTGAGTGGAAATAGAGTATGGTAAAAGAGGTTGGTGGTGAGGGCCGGAGTAGAAAAGCGATCTGCACGGAGAGAAGCAGACGAAGGAGAGAGAGAAGCTGTTTTCCTGCAATTATGATTCTCACTATTTTTTATTGTTGTTCTGTTTTTGTTTTATTTTTTTAACAAGGATGTGTGTGAACTACATATTGAATGACCTGTAAAACGAAAGAGATGTACATGGAGGGGGATCATGCTCACTGCACGCGATTGTGGGCTGTTCGTAGCCACGACGATAGCAGTCATGAAGGAAGCCATGGACAACAGGACAAGTACTTCGGATGCGTTGGTTTTTTGTATTGTGTTTGGTTATAAGGTAAGGCTTTGTGATTGTAATTACTAATATAGAATGAATGGTGCTTGATTGTTAGTATTTTTTTTATGAGGCTAAATAGCACTTTTGGTCCTTTATCTTTGCTCCAGATTTCACTTTGGTCCTTTATCTTTTTTTTGGTCCGTTTTGGTCCTTTATCTTTTATTTTCGTTTCACTTTGGTCCTTTATCTTTTTTTTTGTCCGTTTTGGTCCTTTATGTTTCATTTCGTTTCATTTTGGTCCCTCACGTTATTATTTAATTCAATTAAAACATTAAAACAATTAAAACAATTAAAACAATTAAAAAAATAAAACATAAACCCCTCCCCCCACCGTCCACCACCACCCACCACCGTCACCAACCCTCCCCCCTCCCCCACCGTGAACCCCTCCCCCCTCCCCCCACCGCTGCGCACCCCCTCCCCCCTCCCCCCACCGCTGCGCACCCCCTCCCCCCTCCACCCACCACCAGATCTGTCTCTCTCTCTCTCTCTCAGCCCACGAGTGCGACCTAGAACCCACGACCCGACCCGTCCAACGCTTCTTCTTCTTCCTCTCGATCTGCAACTCGCAAAACCCTAACCCAACTTCACTCTCTCACACGTTCTCACTCATCTCTCTGCGGTTGGACCCCAAACTCCACCTTTCAACACGAAATTTCCCCCTTAGTTCGATTATGGCGTCAATTTGAACAATTACAGCCCCTACCTCGTGTTCTAGCCATCGCCCTCTTTGTGGGAGAACTCCATAACCGCCGCTGCTTCTAAACGCCGTTGCAACCACCCACGGTGCAACGGTGGGGGGAGGGGGTGCGCAGCAGTGGGGGGAGGGGTTCACGGTGAGAGAGAGAGAGACAGATCTGGTGGTGGGTGGTGGTTGACGGTGGTGGGTGGTGGTGGACGGTGGGGGGGGGGGGGGTTTATGTTTTATTTTTTTAATTGTTTTAATTGTTTTAATTGTTTTAATGTTTTAATTGAATTAAATAATAACGTGAGGGACCAAAATGAAACGAAATGAAACATAAAGGACCAAAACGGACAAAAAAAAAGATAAAGGACCAAAGTGAAACGAAAATGAAAGATAAAAGACCAAAACAGACCAAAAAAAAGATAAAGGACCAAAGTAAAATCAGGAGCAAAGATAAAGGACCAAAAGTGCTATTTAGCCTTTTTATTATGTCCATAGGTCAGAACTTGAAGTCTTTAATAGTTTAGCAACTATGTTTTAACATGCAAAATGAAAAAATTCAATCATACTACTGTGTATGCTCCAATTTATATAATTATAAAAACATAGCTTTCCAATTTTTGTTTACAAACTCCCTTTAATACCACTCTTCCACGCATACTACTGTGTATGCTACTATTTTTTTTTTAATTTCTTAAACTTAGTCTCACCAATGGAGAGCCTCATCCCTCACATGCATTGCATTCTCTTTGCTGTTCACTTACTGTATATGAATGATTACCATCATTCATCATTACCTAGAACTTCCTACTAGCTTGGTTCATGGAAACTAAGTGCCACCAAAACTTGTTCGAACTTTGATAAGTG
The DNA here is from genome assembly GCA_039519185.1 of Astragalus membranaceus. Classification (NCBI taxonomy): domain Eukaryota; kingdom Viridiplantae; phylum Streptophyta; class Magnoliopsida; order Fabales; family Fabaceae; genus Astragalus; species Astragalus membranaceus. Next base: position 124,146,984 of record CM076846.1, read on the forward strand.
TGAATTGGAAAAAGTCTCGTAATGGGTAGACTAAACACTTTTATAGTGTAAAAAACCTATAAAAGGGAGACTCCTCCTCACTTATTTCTCACAACAAAAGTTGATGCACTTCCAACTTTTCTCTCTTCTCTCTCAACTTCTCTTCTTCTTCTTCTCTAGAAAGCTTGAAGCATTTCCAAGCTTATTTTCTAAAGAGTGGTTTTTCATAACCAAAATCTCTTTCTTCTCTAAAAAGCTTGAAGCATTTCAAAGCTTAGTTTCTAAAGAGTGGTTTTTCATAACCATATTGAGGGTGTATATCTTAGAGCGAATTTTCACGGTGCAGTGAACTTTCGTAGCAGTTTTGACTGAGCTGTTTTATCCTGGGGACGTCGTGGTTGATAGCCTGCTTGCACCTTGGAGCAGTGCCACGAAACGTCTTAAAGAGAGCGACCTAGTCCGCGACTCATCCCAGTAATCTCTTCGGCTTGATTTTTGAAAACAGTGTTGTTTTGGGGAAAGTTTTGGCTAAAAAAGACTTGGTACTTAAGAGTGTCTATTGTGACCCACCTCTCTTTCCTGGGAACCTACTCGGATTAACATTTTTAAGACGTTTCTAATTCAGCCATGACAACCGAAGAAATTACTGGTGTTGGCTCCGCTGAAACAGCTGAACAGACTAAAACAACAAATGAAATACTCCTATGGAAGGAGCATGACTATCTCTGTAAGAATTTTATTCTGAACGGACTAACTAATGATCTCTATGATTATTACAGTACATGTAAGTCCGCCAGGGATATCTGTGATGCTCTGAAAAAGAAATATTCCTATAGAAAGAGAATAATTTTCTCTATACTATTTATCAATAGAAAGAGAATTGTTTTCTCTATACGGTATAATAATAGAAAGAGAATGATTATCTCTATAATTTTTAATTCTACGGAAAGAGATTAATCATCTCTATAAGAATGAATTTTTTTAATTCATATTTGTTGAAATTATTTTTATTTGTATATTTTGTTGCCGTTAGTGGTTAACATTTAACGGTTAATGGTTTTATATTATGTTTTATATCATAGAATTGCTTTTGATCTCATTAGCAATAACATTTTTTTTGAGAAGTTATGTGTTTCACGATATATTGCAATATATAATTTTGAAAATTGCAATATAACTTTCTAGAAAACCTTTCAAAATTAAAACCGTAATCAGATTCAAAAGAACCACAACAAGAATGGGAACCCTTCAAAGTCCCCATATCCTAAGCCTCAACCACCACCACAACCTAAGAATGATGTTGCTCCTCCATTTAATTGTTTAAGTTGCGAGTGACCAGGTCATATGACATGCAAGTGTAGGAACATGCCAAGCTCTGCCCCGCAGGCTATAATTTATGAAATCAACATTGTTGATAATTGCGAAGGTTGGTGGATGGTCACTGGCTTTGCTCGATGTGATCATGCTATGTTTCGAACATAGATCGTTGTTGGAAAAAAAAAGAAAAAAAGGTATGTTGAGTCTGGTGAATATTTTTTAACGCATTGTTTACTTCGTCTATCGGAAGTTTTGAACGCTATACTATTTTTTAGACGTGTTTGACTTTGACGTGTAAACAAATGCATTCTTTTCAAAAAAAAAAAACCAGATAACATTCTTCAAAAGTTATTTTCTTAAATAACTTAAAAAAAGTGATTTTTGTAGTCAAGCAAGAATTTTCAGGACTTCGCATAAATCAGTAAGAAAATCTGAGCATTAGTTTTGACTAACTCAGATATATGCGAATAAGATAGAACGTTAACCAGAAATGGAAAACGATAGTTTACGACTTTTATTTATAATTGATTTGACTACATTGTATATCCTTTGTGAAAAATAAAAGTGAAGTGCTTGACATATTCAAAGTTTTTCATTACAGATTTTGAAAATCAATTAAATAGAAAGGTTAAGAGCTTTTATAGCAATTGAGAAATAGAGTATGATTCCCATTAATTTAATGGAATTATACATGAAACGACTGCACCATATTCTCCCGAAATGAATGGTAAAGCAGAAAGAAAGAATAGAACTTTTACCGAATTGGTAGTTGCTATTATGCTTTATCCTGATGCTGCATCTCACTGGTGGGGGAAATTTTGTTAACCGTATGTTATGTCTTGAATAAACTTCCAAAGTCTAAAAGCAAAACTTCTCCTTATGAAATCATAAAGAAAAGACAACCTAATGTGTCTTATTTTCGAATCTGGGGTTGCTTGACTTATGTCAGGATTCCAGATCTAAAAAGAGTTAAACTCGTCAGCAGAGCTTATGAATGTGTATTCATTGGGTATGCAGTAAACAGTAAAGCTTACAGGTTTTATGACCTTAAAGCTAAAGTGATCATAGAGTCAAATGATGTTGACTTTTATGAAAACGAATTCCCTTTTAAATCTAGAAATAGGGGGGCACCGGAACTAGTCAAGTCTCTGTGCCTAGGAACGTTGAAAACAACGAACAAAGGGAAATAGAACCTCGAAGAGGTAAGAGAGCACGTGTTGCTAAGGACTATGGACCCGATTATATGGTCTATACGTTAGAAGAGAATCCAACTAGCATTCAGGAAGCATTGTCTTTTTTAGATGCCGATTTATGGCAAGAAGCCATCAATGACGAGATGGATTCTCTAGAGTCTAACAAGACATGACACTTAGTGGACTTGCCTCCTGGTTGCAAACCCATTGGTTGTAAATGGATTTTGAAAAAGAAACTAAAACCTGATGGCACTATTGATAAATACAAGGCTCGCCTTGTAGCCAAAGATTTTAGACAAAGAGAGAATATAGATTTATTCAACACATATTCACCTGTTACTAGAATAACATCCATAAGGGTACTAATTTCGTTGGCCGCAATTTACAATTTGGAAGTACACCAAATGGATGTTAAAACTGCCTTTTTAAATGGTGAATTAGAAGAAGAAATCTACATGGAACAACCTGAAGGGTTTGTAGTTCATGGGCAAGAACACAAGGTCTGTAAGTTGGATAAGTCTCTGTATGGTCTCAAACAAGCTCCTAAGCAATGGCATGAGAAGTTTGATAATTTGATTATATCGAATGGGTTTAAAGTGAATGAAAGTGACAATGCATATATTACAAAACCGAGAATGACATTTGCACTATCATATGTCTCTATGTAGACAACTTACTCATATTTGGATCAAACATTCATGCTGTTAATAAGGTGAAATCACTGTTGTGCAACAACTTTGATATGAAAGACCTCGGAGAAGCCAGTGTCATACTTGGTTCTTGGTATTAAAATCACTAGGTCTGAGAAGAGAATTTCTTTGAATCAATCTCACTACATTGAGAAGATCTTAAAGAAATACAATTATTTTGATTGCAAACCTGCTTGTACACCATATGATCCGAGTGTCAAACTTTTTAAGAACACTGGTGACAGTGTTAGACAGACGGAATATGCAAGCATCATTGGCAGCCTAAGGTATGCCACTGATTGTACTAGACCTGAAATTGCCTATGTTGTGGGATTACTATGCAGGTTTACTAGTCGACCTAGTATAGAGCATTGGCACGCTATCGAGAGAGTCATGAGATACCTTAAAAGGACCATGAATCTCGGATTACATTATCAGAGATTTCTAGCTGTACTTGAAGGATACAGTGATGCAGATTGGAACACTCTATCAGATGATTCCAAAGCAACTAGTGGCTATATATTTAGTATAGCTGGTGGTGCCGTCTCTTGGAAATCTAAGAAACAGACCATATTGGCTCAGTCCACTATGGAGTCTGAAATGATAGCATTGGCGACCGCTAGTGAAGAAGCTAGCTGGTTGAGATGCTTACTAGCAGAGATCGCTTTATGGGAAAAGCCGATGCCAGCTGTGTTGATCCACTGCGATAGTACCGCGGCTATTGCAAAAATAGAGAACTGTTATTTCAACGGTAAAAGACAACAAATACGTCGTAAGCACAGCACTGTGGGAGAATGTCTCTCAAAAGGAGCTGTGAGAGTGGATTATGTACGCACTGATCAGAACTTAGCTGATCCTTTGACGAAAGGATTAGCTAGGGAGAAAGTCCAAAATACATCTCAAAGGATGGGACTACTGCCTTTAGAATCATGAGTCACTCACGATGGTAACCCGACCTAAAAGACTGGAGATCCCAAGAATTAGGTTCAATGGGTAATAACAAGTTGTGAAGTGATACGAGATGAACATGCTATTATAAGTAAAGAAGCATGATTCCTGGAGCGACGTAAGGTTGAGGTAATAGAAACTCTTAATGAGATCTATACCTATGTGGAGTGGAGTACCTAGCTACATGAGTACTCTTGATAGACTCACCTTTGTGAATGTGGAAGTGGGGCCTCTTTCTATGGAATCGTTGGCAGGATTCCTAGAGCGTTCACTAAACTGGGATAGACGTGCAGGGCCATAAAAGCACGGGCTTATAAGAATACACCCATGGAAAAGGTTGTGTGTGGTATGTATGATTAGAGATAGAGTTCAAGACTACGAGTCACTCTTGTTGAATCTAAATCTTAACCGCTATGCAAAGGTTCAAGTCGTAAGACACCTCTGTTTATGCACAATCTTATGGAAGCATTTGATGCTACTTCTGAAACTCCTTTTTAAATTCAAGTGGGGGATTGTTGGAACTTTGTTAAGTGTGAATTGGAAAAAGTCCCACATTGGGTAGACTAAACACTTCTATAGTGTAAAAAGCCTATAAAAGGGAGACTCCTCCTCACTTATTTCTCACACCAAAAGTTGATGCACTTCCAACTTTTCTCTCTTCTCTCTCAACTTCTCTTCTTCTTCTCTAGAAAGCTTGAAGCATTTCCAAGCTTATTTTCTAAAGAGTGGTTTTTCATAACCAAAATCTCTTTCTTCTCTAGAAAGCTTGAAGCATTTCCAAGCTTAGTTTCTAAAGAGTGGTTTTTCATAACCATATTGAGGGTGTATATCTTAGAGCGAATTTTCACGGTGCAGTGAACTTTCGTAGCAGTTTTGACTGGGCTGTTTTATCCTGGGGACGTCGTGGTTGATAGCCTGCTTGCACCTTGGAGCAGTGCCACGAAACGTCTTAAAGAGAGCGACCTAGTCCGCGACTCATCCCAGTAATCTCTTCGGCTTGATTTTTGAAAACAGTGTTGTTTTGGGGAAAGTTCTGGCTAGGAAAGACTTGGTACTTAAGAGTGTCCATTGTGACCCACCTCTCTTTCTTGGGAACCTACTCAGATTAACAAAACTTTAGCTCTCCTTTGCTAACAGATGATTTGTCTTGCCAACTGTTGAGAATAAAAATATTTAGCTTTCTATTTTTTGTTAAAAATTGTGTACAACGTGTTTTCTAGAAAGTGGAAGGGATTCTAAGCGATTTTAAGATGATCAGGAAGGGTTCCTTGCTCCAATCAGACTTTCAATGAAATTAAAAATTATTTTAAAAAAAGTGTAATTAAAAAAGTAACAAATCTAGCCAATCAAGTAAGTAACTCCTTAATTGATTGCTTAATTGGCTACACCACACTCGGTTCAGCAGAACGAGTTTAGGGGTTTTTTCTTCCTTATATGCAACTCTTTATGACAGAAAGGCTTTGCAAAGTTTGAACACCCTTTACTGTTGACTTTGGAACATTACCAAAAATCTTGATTTTAGGGTCGATGTGTAAGATGATTTGGTTCTCACAGGTGGAAAGGTATTATTTTGAAGAACAAATTAACCTGATTTCTCCACCATATGTGATTTATGTGATTTTTTGAAATTGTTAGTATTGTACTTGAATTTGTGTCAACAGAGAAGTATGCCATGAGCTAGAAGCACGGAGAAGTATGCCATGAGCTATAAGCTTCTTCCCTTCTCTTATCTAACCATTTGCATGTTATGTAAAATTATATTGTAGGACTCCACCTCGCATCCCAGAAGCTCATCTTCCTGAAGAACCATTTCTGCAAGTTGCGTCTGCATTGAGGATTGAAATCAACCGTGGATTTACTGCCTTGCATAATATTGCTTCTGGGAGAGATTTGAAGAAATTCCTCATTGTATGTAACCTGCAAACTTCTAATTCCATGCATGTTAAATGTTTTTCTCATAAGTAATCTTCACAAGTTATGTGGGCTAAATGTTAATTACAGTTAATTGATACTAATACGTTAAGATGTTTCTAGGACTACTGGTTGCTATACTAATGATTCATAATAAAGTATTAGTTTAGTTTTAATAAAGAACTGAACCATTGTTATTTCATACATTGACTTTTACTGAGGATTTTGTTGTTGATGTTATGCTAGGCTATCTTTGGCTTGTGGATTCTATCAATTGTGGGTACCTGGGCAAATTTCTTGACCCTGTTCTACATAAGTAAGAACATTTTTTACTGATTTTATGCATATATTTTTTCAAGTTATGAACTATGAAATTTAACTGAGCATAACTCTATTGCATAGTTCTTTAATATATTATAATCAAATACTAAAATTTGGTTTATGTTCTTCAGGTATGCATTGTAGGTGACTTCACTGACGAGGAAGTTGAATCCTGTATTCTAGATTACCTTGGCACAGCTGAGGCTACCAGAAATTTTAAAAGAGAACAAGAATTCTTCCCACCCTCATTTGGATCATCCTCATCCGTTTGCGGCCTCAAGAAGTGAGTAAAACCTAAATTTACTCTTTTTCATTTGTTGCTTTTGTAAGAACTTAACATTAGAAGTAATTTACAGTACACTATCAAGTTGCATAGTCAAATTTTGTTTTCCCTAGACTTCTAGAATTAGTGACACTTGAAACTGATAAATTTCTGATCACTATTATTGAAGAGTACAACCCAAATATATATATACAAGCTGTACATTAGAAAGGAATCCTTACAGATAGTTTAATGCATTTAGGCTTGTGACATTTGTTGTCTGCCTTTGCCTGTTTTGTGCAGGTTTTCTTACAGCAACAATGCCATCAACATTAGAAGTAACAGTAACAATAACAAAACCATTTTGTGAAGTATGCCACCACAATCATGGGGTTATTCTGCTTGAAGTATGCCATGTGCCTCTTCTCACTAGCTGTTTTCCAGCAATACTTCCATAATTATCATTGTTGAGGGTTTGCACAACAACAAGACAATCCATCTGAAGCTCTACTTGGGAGAAACCTTTTGTTGCCGCTAGGGCCAGCCCTTCCAAAGCACCCCAAAGCTCAGCTAGGTAAGCAGTAGACACAAACAAACGCTTGGCAAAACCGCCAAGCCAGCGGCCATGAGAGTCACGGGCAACCCCTCCACAACCAGCCATGCTAAGATGAGACTTGACCGCACCATCAGTGTTAACGACAATCCACCCATCTCCAGGTGCCTTCCAACCCACATCAACCTGCTGCATACTACGACCTGAAATCGAAAATCTCAATGCCTTGCCTTTCTCATACTCATGAACAACAGCAAGAACACTCCTAGAGGGAAAAGGAGGCCTTATAAAATCATCATCATAAACCTGTTTGTTCCTCCAAAACCAAAGATTTTGTGTAAAGTGGGACATATAACTTCCCAAGGTGTGTATGTGCCTTACTTGAGTCATGCACATACACACATATCCTTTTGCTATTGTTTAATCTAACTATTTGACTCATTCCTAACTTAATCTTATTAATCCATTTGTTATTTAGTTTTTCCTTTTTGACTTTGTTATTCTTATATCCGTGTGTATCTATATATATATATATATATATATATATATATATATATATATATATATATATATATTTATTGTGACTTCTAACTCTAACTAATTGACTCATTGCTAACTTAATGTTATTAATGCATTTGTTATTTACTTTTTCCTTTTTGTCTTTGTTATTTTTATTCCTTCTTATTTACATATATATTTATTGTGACTTCTAACTCTAACTTTATTTTTTTTATTAACGCACGTTACCAAATGTGTTTTTTTAGAGTTTCTCTGAGATTTGCCACATTTAGACTTGGTTGCAGGTGTTGATTTTTCTCCTTATTCAATTTTGATTGTACCATTTTCAAATTGATACTTTCACTTTACAATTTCTTAGTTATTTTAGTAATTAATTAAAATAATTAATTTAATCGATACTAGATCTCTCGTGCATCGCACAGGTGATGATGCTAGGCTTCCAATTTCGGCACCCGCCCACACCACGGGATGAAGTGCTTCATCCTCAACTAACCTTTGCGCGGTTAATGTAGAGTATTGCAATTGCAATAATTACTAAACACATGCACGTAATGCTATCTATAGTTAGCTACAGGTTTTTCCTGTGCTAGATATGAATTTTGTTCCGGCTGCGAAAAGCCATTTCACATATCAATTTCATTCCTTTTGTAGGTGTTTTGGTTCAGTTTCAAATCAAGGCTAGGCAAGAATTTTAATAGTGTGGAATGGAAAAAGAATTAATGATTTGATTCCAGATGGAGACCGCTATGGCCACAGGGTATCAATTCAACGGTAATTTTCAAAAGTGTTATTGAAAATTCAATACTCATGAAAATTGAAGGTGATATAGAGTCTAATATATTCAAAAGTATTGAGAACTCAATACTATATAATAATTCTCTTAGCGTTAGATAATTTTTAAAGAATTCAAACTATAAAACCGTTTACATAAATATTAGGCTAAATAGCACTTTTAATCTTTTATCTTTGCTCTAATTTTCATTTTGGCTTTTTATCTTTTTTTGGGTACCGTTTTGGCGCTTTTCTGAACAAAATACTTGCCACATTATGATTCCTTGTTGATTTTTGAGCATTTTAAGCTCAAAAATCGTTTAATTTGGTCACCATTGTTGAGATTGAAGGTTTTTTAAATTTTAAATTCAAGATTTCGGTTCTAGAAGTGATTTTGCACCTAAGATAAAGTATCAAAAGTGTTATTTAACCTATTTTAAAATATCAAACTTGTTGAAGAACAATTATAAAAAGCGGATTATTTTTTGCCTAAGGCTAAAACTTGGAGATGAACAATTATAAAAAATAAAAGGATTATTTTTTTTGCCTAAGTCTAGTCATTAATAGTGTGTGGACGGTGGACCCCTTAAAGTGTATTTCTAGGAAATATAAGTCAAAAGGGCTAGGGATTTTTTTTCCTGCCCCCATCAGATCACAATCTACCCCATCAACCCTGCGAAAAGACGTAATTGCCCTTCACAAAATTTAAAAAACCCGAACGTATCCTGATTTCAATTTTTTTGGAAATCAGATTTATGTATGTGTGAGATAAATCTGATTTCCACTAAAAATTTTAAAAAATTAAAAGCGGATTTATTTAAGATGGGGGTAGATCCGCTTTTAAAATTCCCAAATTCCATCCTTAACTATTTTTTATTAATTTTTTTAATTTTTTCATAATTTCCAAAAAAACCTAAAAAAAATTGCATAAACTTATCTTGGTTTTATTAGATTTTTAGTGGTGTTTTTATAATTTTTGGATTAGTTTTGACTCTTTAACGGATTCTTAGTAGCATTTTTATAACCTTTTTTAAAAATTTAAATAAAAAAACAATTATTTTTAATAACAAAATCGGATTTACCTTAGGTGGGGTAAATCCAAATTCCTTTTTTTTGGGGAAATCGGATTTACCTTAGGTGGGGTAAATCCGAATTCCTTTTTTTAGGGAAATCAAATTTATCTACCCATGGTAAATCCGATTTTAAAAATAACAAAGCGGATGTACCCCCATCTGAGGTAAATCCGCTTTGTTATTTTTAAAGTCGGATTTACCCCTTATGATACCCCAATCTGAGGTAAATCCACTTTGTTATTTGCACAGGGATATTTTCGGGTATATGGGATGTGATGGGGGTAGAAGGGAGTTGATGGAGGTATAAAAAAAATCCCAAAGGGCTACTAACCCCTTAGAGCCCATTCCTCAAAGACGCGACTTGATGTGACTAACTGTCACTCACCACTCTACACGTTTGTCTCCATCGGTATAAATATTTGGCTTAATTGCAGTTTTAGTCCCCCTATTTTCCCCAATTCACGATTTTGGTCCCTCAAGTTTTAATTTGACGATTTTGATCCCCCTATTTTCCCAATTTGTAAAATCAAGGTCCCCCTCTTAATTGGTCAAAATTGAAAGTCAATTTTGACTGACTTATCCTACGTGGCAGTCCACGTAGACTGCCACGTAGGCGCACTGTTCACTGCCTCTCTCACAACCCTCTCCTCTCTCTCACTGTTCATCTCTCTCTCTCTCTCTCTCTCTCTCTCTCACATCACTCTCCTCTCTCTCACAGCCCCCCCGACCGTGACCCCCTCCCCCCACCGTGAACCCCTCCCCCACCGTGAACCCCTCCCCCTCCTGAACCCCTCCCCCTCACTGATCCTCCTCCCTCTCTCTGGTTCGCAACCCCCTTTCTCGCCGTTCTCCCCCTCTCTCTCTCTCTCTCTCTCTCTCTCTCTCTCTCTCTCTCTCTCTATCTCTCTCTCTCTCTTTGCTCTCCCTCCTCTCTCTGGTTCGATCCTCCTCTCTCTGGTTCGCAACCCCCTCTCTGGTTCGATCCTCCTCTCTCTGGTTCGCAACCCCTCCTCTCTCAAACGCTGTCGCAACCCCCTCCTCCTTCATACATCACCATCGCAGATCTGAGAAAGGGGGAGAAACGAAGGGGGAGAAACGAAAGGGGGAGAAATGAAAGGGGGGAGGGGTTCACGGTGGGGGAGAAACGAAGGGGGGGGGGGAACGAGGGGGGAGATGCGAAGGGTGTGGCGACCGAAAAAATCCGGGTGAGGATTCCTCGAATGTTCAAAAATGAAGCCGCCACCAAAGTTTAATTATAAGGGCAAACATTGGAAAATCCCTTTTGGAATGGATAAGGGTCCTTGAGACCAGATAAGAGTTCGGGAGTCGATTATGCGTGGGGAAGGTATTAGCACCCCACGACATCATTCCTAATGAAGGTTACCCGCTAACTAGTTGTAGGGAAGAATATTAATTTTGAAAATGTTTATTTTTACCCTTTTATTGTGAATTGGAAAGAAAGAAGAAAATTGATATTTTATTTAAGAAAATGATTATTTAGGAAAAGACTAAAAAAAAGGTTTTTTATTAGTGCAATTGACAGAGGTCGGCCGCCCTCCGCTCCTACGTATCTCTTGGTAGAGAATCAAATCACACGTAGTTCTTGGTAGAAAATGTTTGTTGGTTGGTGTTTTTTAATATATGGGTTTTAGGACTGTGTGATCTGTGTTGAAGGACCACTGGGGGTCTGAAGGAGCGTCGGGGCTCTGAAGGACCACACTTCACTTATCCTAAAACGATGACTAACCCGACCGTACGACTGACTTAATCCCCTACTTTGAAAATAAGATTTTTGATTTTTGAAATGAAAGAGATGTGTTTGTATTTTTTTAATTTAGAAATTATTTATTTTAAATACGGATTTTAGGACTTGATCCGTAACGGTTCATTAGTGGCCTAAAAAAGCAGACTAACCCAACTGTACAGTCGACTTAATCCCCTATTTATATTTTGAAAATGAACTATTCATCTATTTATTTTTATAGGTTTTTTTTTGTAAAAAATGAATTAGGAAAGAAAGGTAATAGAAACTGTTTATTTGTGCGCTTGACAGGGGCGTGGCCCTGCTCCTACGTATCTCTTGGTAGAGAATCAAAGGCTACGTAGTTCTAGGTAGAAAATATTTGTGTGTTTGGACGTTTTTTATTTATTGGGGTTTTAGGACATTTGTAAGGGCACTCGCAATTACCAAACGAGTAAAACTCAGAGTGCTCATCACTCATATCCTGTTTGAAAAAAATATTAGTTTGAAAGTAATATGGTGTAATGAAAATGTAACACCCCGGTATTTTTTATTTGTTAAAAACACCCAAGTGCACATCAATCACACATCAGAGATAATATTTCCTACTCAGACACTGAATACCACTATAATTTTTTTTTTGCTGAAATATAACATAACCGTCTTATACACAAATAAGACCATACAGTACTCAGACCATAAACTGTCAGCAACTAGGGTAGTCAGAGTCATACAAGAAAGCGGAATGAAAGATAAACATAACACTAATGCCATAGTGCTGTGATACATAGACAACAGAAGGAAAATAAACTTAAGCATAAAGTTAAGTCATCATCCATCGCCCGGGGCCACCTACTCGTGCCTCTGAGGTTTCTTCTGTCCCTGTTTATCTGTAAAACAACAACATTTAAACAGTGAGATACAATCTTAGTGAGTTCTACCGAGACCCCTACTAGCACTCTCGGTCCATTTAAAACATTTTTAAGATTTGACACGACACCGACCGCATTCCACTTGCTAATCCCGGTGTACCATACAATAAGGCTTCGATCTAGTAGGACACCGACTGCAATCCACTTGCGTTTCCCGATGAACTAGCATCCTAGGCCTTTCTACGTACCACCAGCCGCTATCCACTTGCATCTTCTGGTGAACGTAGTACAATAACTTTTAACACAACACCGGCCGCAATCTCCTTGCATCTTCCGGCGAACCCCATAACCAATAGTGTCTCCTAATGGCACAGAGCCTAGGGTAAGGGTTCATGACTACCCCACCTAGTATGTCAACATGGGTCGTCACCCAAACTCGATATAATATATATATCAACAATCATATGAACATTTAGTTCATTTATATTATACTTTACCACGTAGGGCTCATGGTTCACTTTGTTATCAATACAACATATACGCACATGTGTACTATCGTTCGGCTTTTCGAAAGAATTTCAACTTCAAAAGTATTTTATAAAACCCTTTTGAAACATACTCAAAATCATGGCATTATAAGCCTAATATCATTATAGAAGGGTTAGGAAAGGATTGGGAGAGGATTGGAATCGAAACGGAATCATTTCGGGCACTTTGAAAAATTTGGACAGAACCATGCGCACGGATCGTGCCCCTTGACGCACGGACCGTGCTCATGCGCACGGATCGTGCCCCCGAGACGCACGGATCGTGCGCGCTGTTAAACATTTTAGAAATCTGAAACCGAACCAGGCGCACGGATCGTGCCCCTGGGACGCACGGATCGTGCTCATTTGACAGCATTGCAAAAATAGCCATTTTCATGAAAATTCACTTTCCGTTTAATCCGAAACTCGCTCCGATCGATTCCTAACTCGAAAACAGATCATACCAGGCAATATTCCAGTCCAATCAACATCAAACATTCAAGCAATTCAATCAAAAACCCGACAATTACGAATTTCGTCAAAACACGATATATTTCAAAATAACGTTTTCGACTCAAAATTTTTCGAAACCAAATCACACAAAATGCATTTCAAAACGGAATAAACCTAAACGTGAGTAAAACTCACCCTTGAAGCGAGAGCCAATATTGAACCGAATTTGCCGAGACTTGAAAACTCTCGAACGGAACCCTATTTCACCAAACCGCTCCAAACTTCGATCCTAGACATAACCCAATCATCAACACAACCTATCAATCCATGATTTCAACAAATTTTCCCCACAAACCCTCAATTTTCGAAGTCAAAAAGCAAGGGGAAAAATGGAGGGGAATCTTACCAAGTTCTTGGGTTATGATGAGGGAGAGGAGATGATGGAGATGATGAATTTTAGAGGGGTGGGCTTACTTCCTCTTATTCCTTTCTCTTCTCCTTTCTTCTTCTTCTTCTTCTTCTTCTTCTTTCCTTCTCTTCTTTCATTTTCTTCTTTCTCTCCTCTGCTCACGCTTTCTTTCTTTTCTTTCTTTCTTTCTTCTATTCTTTTCTTTCTTTCCTTTTAATTAAGTGGTAATATGGTCAAATGACCATATTGCCCTTAATCTCTTATTTCTTGTTATCGGTTCAGCGATCTTGAGACGACCAAACAATTACTTTAGCACTCAACAATTTTACTAATCAAGCACTAATTTAATCCAATTGGGTTACCCTCCAAATAATTCGCCTAATTATTTTGAGGATGTTACAGAAAACGAAATAGCTTGTGGTAGAAATGCAGGGGGTGCCGTATTATTGAACCATGGAAGTGTAATCAGTAGTGTTTTAAATTACAGGTGCATAATCAAGTCAGCACAAGCTAAAATATGGGGTCCATAAACTAGAACTAGAGAAGAGGTGCGGGGTAAAAAAAGGGGTGTATTTAGTGATCAGCTTCTTTTTAATTTGGTTATTTAGGTAAATAGAAAATAAGTGATGAATAATAATGAAATTGAAAGAGGAAAGAATCAGGGGAAGCGGGTCACGATGGCAATAAGAGGGAGTTTAAAGAAAACATTTTTATTATTTAAACATTTAATAAAATAAAAGGATAAAAAATGGTATAAAAGAGGAGAGTAAAAAGATAGGGATTGAAACCCTAAAAATTTGTCCCAACCGCACAAGGGGGAGAGAAATACATTTGAGAAGAGAAAGAGAGAATAAGAGAAAGAGAGGAAGAAAGACCTAGAGGGAAAGAGAAACAGGAGAACCAGAGGGAGGAGCGTCCGGAGGTGGAGGGGAATGTGTCTGGCGGTTCTGGTGGTGCTCGCCGGAGGGGGAGGCCGACGGTGCGATGATGGTCATGATGGTGATGGGTGCTGACGACGGAGCCAATGGGAGGTGAACCGCCACGGGAGGTACAGTGTTGGTGTCGGCGACAGCGAAGGGATGCTTGTAACAGTGGGGAGAGGGACACGACGACCAAGGAAAGGGAGAAGGCCGACGGTATGGTGCTCACGGTTGTGGTTTGCGGTGGTGTGGAGAAGTTGTTGATGGTTGTGTAGGTGGTGGTTTGCGACGGGGAGAGGGTGGATGGTAGTGAGGGAAAGACAGGGAGAGCGAAGGGGACGATGATGATGCGTGGTGACCGGCGACGGTGGAAACGACGACGGTGGGGGATGTACGTGCTGGTACTGACGCGGTGGCTTTTGGAGAGGGTTGACGGTGGGGTTCGGTTTGCGGAGTGAGGGTGAGGCTACGATGGTTGGGGGAGGTTGTTGATGGTACGGTGGTGACTTATAGTGGTGGTTCACAGTGGTGACCACCACCAGCTGGTGGCCGGAGCTTCAGGCTCCCTGATTCTTTAATTTTTGGTTTTGATTTCTGGTTTTCCCCACTGTTTTCGTTCCCCTTTTACTGTTTTTCGTTTCTGTTTTTTTTTTCAGGCGTGTATCTGTGTGCCTATGTGGTTTTTGCGTTTCCCTCCGTGTCCCTCCTCTGTGCTACTGTTGCTGTTTGATTTATAAGCAGGTTGGTGTGGTGCTGAGAATCAAAAGGACAGCAATTTTTGAGAGGGAAAAAAAGGACAAAGGACAGCAGCTGGCTGACTGAGGAAACAAAAGGACAAAGGACAGCAGCTGGCGTTGAGGGAGGACAGCAGCGGGCAATGGAGCGCTGTGGTAAGAAAAGAAACGACATCATGGTAGTGGGGTGCTGGGAAGGACAGCACAATTTTGCTTGAAATGGAAAAAAGCAAAAGGATAGGGGAAAGCAACTTGGACCCTTCCCAAAATGATTTCAGCTATTAGGGCAGCAGCTGCGCTCGTCTACATTTTTTTGAATTTTGTATTTTAATTTTTGTACTATTTCTTTTTGTTGTTTTGTCTATATATGTGTAATAACTTGGTTATATGTAATAATAAAACTTTGACTATTCAACTTGAGACGTTTATTATATGTCCAGTTATGTTTCTAAACCAATCTAATAATAATAACTACAATAAAAATAATAAGCATCAAAATAAATGCCTGAACACGATGAGGAGAGAACACGTGCACGGCGAGCGTAAAAGACATGCGTACGAGTAAAACGACGAAGAATAAAAACCTTTTTTGGATTTTTTAATTAGCCGGACAAAATTAGGGTATGACAGCTGCCCCTTTTTATTTATATTTTAATAGGAAACATGAAGGGTTTCCAAGTTTCTCGACTAAAATAGAAATGAAGATAAAAAGACACTAATTTTGTCAAGACTACGATTTTTTTTTTACAAAATTCTGGAAAGATTGGACTGACATAGAGCAAAAGTAAATAAGGATCACCGGGAATCTGAAGGAGCACTAGGGCTCTGATGGTCTAATTCGCAGTCGATGCTTGGCGCATTGATTGGAGTTAAACTGAAGGACCAACGGGGTCTGAAGGGCATGCCTAAGCCTGATGGACCAATGGGTTTGATGGAGCGCAACCTAGCAATGGTACTAGTAAAACGGTCTGCTTGGGGGGTGGCCTTTTTCGAGCGGCCATGGGAGCAAGGTCAAGTCGTTGACCTGATTTGCGTACCTCGAAGGACGTGTGTTGCACCCGAAAAGGTCCCTGAGGGGATTTTTCTTCGTTTACAACTTTTTAAAACAATGAAGTCGCCACCAATATTTTTTATAAGGAAAATATTGAAGAAAAACCTTTTTGGAAAGCGGATGGCCTTTTGGAAAACCGGAGGATTTGGGTTTGGGGGTCGGTTAGGCATGGGGAAGGTATTAGCACCCCACACCTCCTTTCTACCGAAAGGGAACCTTTAATTAAACGTGTGGTTTTAAGTGTTGATTTGGAAAATACTTAGATTTGCCTCAAAGGGAATGAGAAGACTTAATGAAAATTTTTATTTTTGGCGCTTGACGAGAGTTAGCCGCTCGCTCCTACGTATCTCCCGGTGCGATGGAGAATTCAAAGCTACGTAGTTCTTGTTTGTCCTGAAAAAAGGTTTTGTTTTTTATCTTGTTTAGGTGAGTTTTCACAATAGGAATGAGGATTCGCTATGACCAAACAACAACGGTTTAGAGTGGTTGTTGCGCCCGAAAAAGTCCCCGAGGGAGAACCTTCCTCGTTCACAACTTTTCCTAAGACAATGAAGCCGCCACCAATATTTATTAAGGAAAATATTAGGAAAACCTTTTTTGGAAAGCGATTGGTCTTACGAAACTAGAGATTAGGGTTCGGGGGTCGGTTACGCGCAGAGAAGGTGTTAGCACCCCACACGTCCTCTCTACTGAGAGGGAACCTTTAATTAAATGTGTGGTTTTTAGTGTGTTGACTTGAAAATACTTAATTTTGCCTCTCTACTTCTTATTGAAAAAGTCTTAATGAAAATCTTTATTTATTAGGAAAAAGGGTTTTTAGAAAAAACGCGCTTGACGGGACAAGGCCCGCTCCTACGTATCTCCCGGTGCGATGGAGAACTCAAAGCTACGTAGTTCTTCTTTATCCTGAAAAAGGTTTTTTGTCTTTTATCTTTTTAGTGAGTTTTCGAAATAGGACGAGCATTTAGTGAATGATTAAACTAACCAAGGTTATGGGTAATCACCGCTAAGTACTCTTGAAAATGAGAGTCACTACCGCCAGTCAGACGAACAAAGGTTCTGATTGACTATTAGTAGCGACTCGTTTTTATTTGTTCTTTTGAAAGGGGTTTTCGAAAGAGATTGATTGGCACGAATGATCAAACTAACAAAGGTTATGAGTGATCATCGCTTGTTGTTCTTTTGGGAAAAAGACATCGCCACCAATGGCTAGACGAACAAATGTTCTGATTAGCCACTAGCGACGATGGGTTGAAAATGTTTTTACAAATGTTATGAAAATAACTCTTTTCTTTTCGTTATGCAAATGCTAGACTTTTTATGATTGCGCTTGACGAGAATGTGACTCGCTCCTACGTATCCCAAATGGGAAACAAAGCGACGTAGTTCTTGCGAGCCTCGAAAGTGAAAGTCTTTTTGCTTGGGTTTTGAAAAGTGGAGGGCGCTCATAATGATCAAACTAACAAAGGTTATGGGTGATCATTACTAGCACTTGCCATGATTTTTGATGCTTGGGAAAACATCTTTTGAAAGCATTCATGATAATCAAACTAACAAAGGTTATGGGTGATTATCACTAGCACTCCATTGTTAATAATCATGCTAGCCAAGGCTTCGCAAGACTACTAACAAAGTTTTGATTTTGAAGAGTTTTCGCCATTGGATTAATTTTTGTTCGGGGAAACATTTATCCATCATTTGGAAAAAAAGGTTTGTAAAAAAAAAATAAGTTCGCTTAGGGAAAAAAAACGAAATTTTAAAAAAGAGAGGAACAGGGGCGTAGTAGTAAAATAAGGGTGTAAATAAAAGGAGGGTTGTATTATTAAAACTGGGGTGTAGATAGTGAGCCCAGCTTGTTTTTGTAAGCTGGGCTGCGTTTTTTATTTGCTGATGGGCTTAGGGGGGAGGCGTGCGAAGTAAACAGGGAGGTGCGAATAATGATCTGAGAATTAAAAAAAACATGAAAAGACGAAAATGCCCCTGTGTCATACTATAAAAGCCAAAGTCTAAAAATGGAAACCCTAATTCCTCTTCACTTCCACGGCGCCCACACCCCCCCCCAAATAGCCAAATTTGATCTTTTCTCTCCCTCCCCTTTGCTGCGGCCGATCCCCCCTCTCCCCACCTCACTCCTCATCGCATCCCCTCTCTCCACCGCGCCACTCCTCCTCTTAGCCCCACTCCGTTTTCCTTTCACCAAGTCGCTAACTCTCTCTCTTCTCCTCCATTTTCCCCTCACCGCCACCCCTAGCTCTCTCACTTCTTTTCCCCTCGGGTCCACGACGGCGTTTCGCTCGATCTGGGTCCGCCTCACGACAGGGAGGACGAACTCGCGGCGGTGATGATGGCGTTCGGTTTCTGTGTTGGTCGTTTGGGTGGTGCGGCGGTGGATTTATGGAGGTGTTTCGGTGGGTGGCCGTTTACAGTGTTTTGGCTGTGGTGGTTCGGGGAAAAGGGGTGGTGCGAAGAGGGAGTGGTTCGGTGGACAGTGGAGGGAGGTGACGGCGTAAGGCGGTTGTGGATGGCCGTTTGATGTGAGGAGGGAGGCCGTGGTGTTGCGAAGCTGTGGGTGACCGTGTGCAGTTCGGTGGCGACGGCGGCGTTTTGGGAGGATCAACGGAGGTGGAGAGACAACGACCACCGTGGGTGGTGGCCGGAGTCCGCCCTTGACGGCGGCTCAGGTTAGTATTTTATTTCATTTCATTTTTTTTATTTTTTCTCTCTACTGGTTCTGATTTCTATTTTTATTCCTAGTTTGATCTTTGTTTATCTGAACCAAACCTATTTTCCATTACTGAACTTATTTCTAACAGAATACTACAAAAAACTAATTCATTCTTAATTAATTTTCTTTTTAAAACTCTAGCCTACTTACGGTGTTAATATTGAGCCCTAATCATTCTTAACATAACATAAACTCGAAAACTCCTCTATTTTTTAGTTCTTATGTACTATCATGTGGTTTTGATACTGACTTAGATAAAACCGAAAAGAACACAAAAAATGAAGACGCAAAAATCCAACCTGTATTCCAGCTTCTGAAATCACCCCTAAGCTGTTTACTCTGCTACTGCTGCTGTTTGACTGTTACTACCCTTTTTCTTGCTTCCAGAATTCTAGAATCTGTTATTATTTTTCTCTCTGAATTTCTGTGTGTGAATTGCCCTCTGTGTGTATCTGTTATGTTTCTGTATCTCAGTGTGTGTGTATTTTGGCTGTCTGCGTGTATGTGGTTCCCTTTTTTGCTGTGACTGAGTGTGTATTTATAGTGAAATTGCATAGGCAGCTGCACTGTGTGATCAATTTTTCCTGAAACTCTGATTTGTATTTTCTCAAAATGTTTCATGTTTTGGTGCTCTAAACTTTTTTTCAGACAATTCCTTGTTTCAAGCTTCTGCATCATTCACGAAAATAGCTTCATTTGACCCACCTTCCTAACCTCTCTTTTTTGTGTATCTGTACAGAGGGACAGGAATACAAAGGAAAGAATGACCACCTATTTGGAGCTTTGGGGCCTATGTCTACTGCTGCCACAAATTGGATTTTTCCCCTTGTTTGTACTACTGGCTTTTGGGTTGCTGTGATGCAGAGTGGAGCAGTGGAGCAGCATGAGGCAGCACATGTTTTTTTTTTTGCCTAAAACATCAAAAGCCAAGAGGCAAGGAGAAGGGCCCTTTGACCCTATTATCAAATTACATTCTGGTTGCAATCCTCAGCAGGCTGCGCCCTGCTTGTAGATATTTTGTACCTTTTTTTTTTTTAAATTAATTAATTTTTTTGTAAAAAGAGTTGACTCTTTTTCTTTTTGGTACTATTCTTCTCTTTTTTTTTTAATTTATTTGTTTGTATATGTAACAAAAATAAAAAAGGACAGCTGATTTTAATTTATTATGACTATTTTTATTATTATTTTATTTTTCCTTTATGATGATAAAAGCGGTAAAAACAACGCGCACCGACGCGACGACTCACGCGACTCGAAACGAAACGCGCATTCGCCTTAAGACTAGGAACGCGTGTGCGATTTGAATACGCACGCGTGCACGTTTTTAAAATCGACTTCATTCTATTCTCACTTTCCTAAAAACGGTAAAATAACGCGCAGTGACGCAACTGCTCACACGGCTCGAAACGAAACGCGCGCTCGCATTGTTTATTATTTTATTATTTATATTTGGATTCCCTTTTTTGAAAATAACGAGCGCCAAACAAAATCGTCGCACGAGAGCGCCAAAGACACCCGCGTTTAGAACAAAATGCTTTCCAATTAGTCGGACAAAATTAGGGTATGACAGTGGTCACACTACTAACTCCTTTGAAAATGAAAGTATCGTTAACAACCAAACGGCAACGGCGCGAGTGATCATTAATGATAATCGGTTTTGCTTTTGATTCGAGTGTTCGCGGTGACCAAACAACAACGGTTTAGAGTGGCCGCGCTACTAACTCTTTTGAAAATGAAATTATCGTTAACAACCAAACGGCAACGGCGCGAGTGATCATTAATGATAATTGGTTCTTACTTTAGGTAATCAAAAGGGTTTTCGCAATCGAATTGATTTTTGGTTTGTGAGATGGCTTTTTGATGTTTGAAATTGTTCTTAGTTATGAAAAAGATTTGAAATCGTAAATGTTACTAACGAGTAACAAATTGTAGTATAATTTGAATGCGACATGGTTTTGAGGTGTTACTAACGAGTAACAAAGGTTTTGAACTTTGAAGTCGGATTACAAAGTCAATGCGATCATCAAAACAAGCAAGCAAATCGTGAACACCAATTCAATACTTAATCACATAACAAGCACAAAAACAAGTATAAATGAATAAGAACACATGTGCATCAAGACTAGGGGGCTAGCCTATCCTTTGCAATTACTTACATCAACAAGTGAGAATGCATCAAGACTAGAGTTAGTCCATCCCTTGCCAAAACCTACAAAAACTCCAAGAACCAACTCCACAATTGCAAGTGAGGATGCATCAAGATTAGGACAACCTATCCTTTACAAAACCTACACGAACCCTAAATTACATTTACACAAACCCTTCAAGGTGAATGCCATCATAGGCCAAATTGGCCTTCAAGCATTCACGCATTATTTAACTATCATAAAAGGAAACCTAAATTGCATCTTCCTACTCATTAAGAATTATAAAAGAGAGATTGAATCTTTTCTAGGTAATCCTCCTCACTTAGATCGAGGTGCACTAGGCGCAAATGAGAGTCACTTTACCAATCATCAACCTAAGACAAATTATAAAGTAATTCATAAGAATAAGCAATCTCATACACTAAAAGGAGGGTTGAATCACTTAGAGCAATCTTCATCACTTAGAACAAGGTGCACTAGGCACAAGTGAGAATCTCTTTGCCTATCATCAATTTAAACAACACCTAAACTAAAAAGGGTTGAATCATATAGAACAATCCTCATCACTTTAAGCAAGGAGCACTAGGCACAAGTGAGAGTCATATTGCCTATCATCAATTTAAACAACACCTAAACTAAAAGGGTTGAATCATATAGAACAATCCTCATCACTTTAAGCAAGGTGCACTAGGCACAAGTGAGAGTCATATTTCCTATCATCAACTTAAAATGATAAGCAAACATATAAAAACCCTATTTATTCACAATATGTGACCCAAATACATAACCACGAACCCATTTATTTTTGAAAGCAAGTGAGATAATATGAGAAAACAAGCTAGATTACAATTTTTGGTAAAGGTTCATGTGATTAGGCAAAGAAATGTACAAAACTAACATAAACCCTATTTTTCTACAAGTATGCGAAACATAATATGCCATAAAACAACATTTTATTTCATGAAATGCAAGGGTCAAGATCCAAATCAACACAAATCATCAATCATTCAAGGGTGAGAAGCACCATAAGCACCCAAGCCTCCCTAAGTGCTTGTCAAAGTGCTTATGACACTTCTCACCAACAACAATCAACAATATGAGGACATGAAGATGATAGGATGAATGATTTTACATTTTTGAAGGCAAGAATTCAAATATGATGCAAGGTTTTAAGGATTTTACCTTAACTCCAAGTTAGAAAGTGAGATGAGAAGATGAAACTAGACACAAATCAACAAAACTCCAAGGTTCTTCAAAGAAATACCCACGCAAATATGATGATCAAACCCACTTGGTGATGATGCTTGAACTTTGAATGAGAAATGGAGGGAGTATGTGAAAGAGGGATGCAAATGAGGTGGGGTGGTGGTGTTTGGGTGGAAGGAAATGAAAATGATGGATGGAGGAGAGGGAGAGGAGGCTACGGCCTTGAGAGGAAAGAGGGAGAGATTTTTGTGTGCTAGGGTTTTAGTGTAGGAAAAATGAGAAGCCAAAGATGCTCATGTGTGGAAATGAGAGGGTATTTATAGAGTTGTTTTAGGTCTAGGGGTAATTAGGTCATTGTTCTTTACTAGGTGCTCTAGGATTGGGTTTTAAATTTGAATGAAGGGCTAGGATTAGAGATCACTTGGATTGTGGGTAGTGAGAAAACACAAAAATGAGAGTGAGGGAGAGCTTGTGTGAAAAAAAACTTGTCCTATTTTGGGAATGTAGGCTCATATGTGATGTGAGGTAAAAATAGGGTTAAGGGTATAATTGAGATGGAATGTTACCAAAGAAGTAATTTTGTATTTTCTTGTAAAGAGGTGAGTATAAATGGGTGGGGTAATTTACAAAAGAGGGCATAAATCTATGTGGGAGTGAGTGATGGTCACCAAAAAGTGAAAAGTTAAGGATAGTACAAAGCATATTCTTAAGGAATAAGGAATAGAAGAGTGTTAAAGAAATTGTGGAGAGAGAGAGAGAGGGAATTTCGAAATTGTGGAGAGAGAGGGAAAAAAAACTTGTTTTTGGTCTTTTGTCTTATTGAGGACACTTCCTTCTTTTTGAGTTTTGAATTTTGGGCATGGAAGTGAAGGTGCACCTATTAAAAAGTGTCATATATATTTGAGCACCATAAAATATTCCCTCTAATTATTCTAGGCAATAAAAATTGTCATTTAGTATTTGGGGAATATTTAATGGTCTTTTTTGGGTTTTTTTATGCACTAAAAATGGGGAAAATGCATTTTTAATTATTTTGGATTAGGACTTTCTTTCCAAAAATTATACAAAAATTACCCTTGGTAGAGTAACATGTATGCCACGTCCTTGACCTGGTCTTGGTCCAAAAATAATTAATTCGCTTTTATTTAAATGCCCAAAATGCAAAAATATGCACTATTTTATTTCCTAAAATTCCTAAAAATTAAGAAAAATGTTTTTGGGTGCCAAAAATTAATAATGATCAATAAATGGCCCTTTTTTTATGAAAATACAGACACGTGCCAAATGACGGGGGCACAGGGCAGCTCACGCAGTTACTACTGGTGCGCGCGCGTAATTGAAATAAAAATGCGAAATAGGGGACGAACACACATAAATGCACCAATCCACTGTTTTCCACACATTATGAATTAACTTATTACTTCCATTTTTCTAAAAAATGTTTTTTTGACTTGGGCGGACAAAATTGGGGTATTACAACGTGCACTGTGTTTTTTAGGCGGACACAGCTAGTCTGAAGGACCTGGGGTCGGATGATCGGTCGTGCTCAGTGTCGACATAGTGATCTGAAGGTAGAGTTCGAAGCCGTTGCTTTGACGTGTTAATTCGAACTGAACTGAAGGAACTGGGGTCGGATGATCCGTCGGTTGCTCGATAACGCGACGTGCGATCTGGATTGAAGGACCATTGATGGTCTGAAGGAGCGCTTGGTCTCTGAAGGACCACTGGGGGTCAGCAAGAGTACTGGGACTCTGAATTGTGATATGAGACCAGCGCTTGGAGCACTGACTTTGATGGAACAAACTATTGGGATTGGCACATGGCGCACCTGCCTAGAACATACCTAATGAATGCATTTACATGAGAAGGGAAAAGCTATCTATATTTGGTATGTCTAAAAATGCAATGAATGATGTATGCGTGCAATATAGGTATGTGAAATGGTAGGTATCCGATGGGATGAATGAAGCGTGGCAGATGATGTGAGTTGAAGTTGATGGAACATGGAGGTTGACAAACAACGTATGTGAATGCAGAGAAGATATGAATGTGATTGTGCTGATTAATGATGAATGTAAGGGAATGAGCAATTTTTCCTCCTTTTGTTTTTTTTTCTTTGTATATAATGAGTGTATGAAATGCAAAGTGTGAATGTGATGCAAATGTAATGCTTTGATGCGAATGCCATGCATGGTACAATGATATGATTAGTGATATATAAACTTTTTGGCAATGATGAGACCGGCACTCGGCACGTCTATCGAAGCAAAAAATGTTATATGTGTGCATGCATGCAATGTATGTGGATGTGGACGAGATATGAATGTGATTGCAATGGTTATATGCAAATGCTATGGTGAATAGGAGGAGACACCATGAATGCATGGCAAATGATATGACTGGTGTTGTAGAAAGTTTTTGGCAATGATGAGACCCGCGCATGTCACGTCTATCGAAGCAAAAAACGTTATATGTATGCAATGCGGTAAATATGCAATGCAAAAGCAAATGGACTATAAAAGCCCGTGAATGATGGATGTCGCCGAAGCTGGTCGGAGACAGAAATTGATATGCCGTGTATGCGACTGCAGATAATATGTGAATGCAAATGTACTACTTAGATGTAGGTGCTATGGTAGATGCATAGCTTGATGTTGAGCTATAATGTATGGTGCAATGTGGAAACGAATGAACTACAGAGGCCCATGAACTATGGATGCTGAAGATGGTCGAAAAAATTGATAAGTAGTATATGTGAGTGCAGATGACGTGCAAATGCAAATGTAATGCTTTGACGCAGGTGCCATGGTAGGTGCATGTTTGCATGGTGGAATGAAATGTATGGTATGATTTATTGATGATGCATTTTTGCGATTTTTGAGATGAGAAAAAGATTTTTTTTTATTCGAGAAATTGAGAAGTGGATGTTTTGGAATCATCACTTATTGGGTGCATGGTTGTATGCCGGGATGATTGATGCTATGATTTTATTGATGATGCAGAAAGATTTTTGTAATGATGATGGATGAGGCTTTTGATGCAGGAGGCACAGAAGTGAATATTTTGCAATAATCGTTCCTTGGAAAAAATTGGATTTGATTTGAATTCAAGCTCTGGCAATCTCAAGGTTTTTATTTACAGTCACTGATGTGCAACCGTACTTGACTGTATTTACAGACTCGTTCACGTTTGTTCTTCCCTTACGGTGGCCCATGATTGATTGAATTTTAGGTCCACAAAGTTAACAGAGTGAGTGTTCAGCGTCACATTATTAACTTGTGTTCTCTCTCTTTGAAGAATTGTTTAGTAGACATGTAGAGCAGTGCAAATACGGATGACTGAATCAGTTGACTTGGTAAGACACGTGATGGGATGAATGGTAGGTTTTCCCCAAAGTCACGAAAGGTAGGTTTTTCCCGGCTCAAGAAATGTGGAACTGCCCCGATTTAGACTACCAGTGAAGGTGATCGAATAGTCTGCCCCTGCCTAGTGATGACAAAACAAGGGGTGTATGGGAGATAATGAATTGGGAATGCCATGACTTTGGAATGAAGGGTGGCAAGCAAGAGATTCTGTCTCAACCCATGACGTTTGGTGCTGCCACAATCTTGACGAGAGCAAGGTTGCCCCGACTGGAGTAACATTGTGAAGGGCAGTATTTAGGATAATGGGTTGAGAAGATGCCTCGGCATGGTTTTGTGGATGGGGATATGACAAGGGGATGAGATGGGTGTAGGGCAAATTCCCCGACTTTAGGTGGAGTGAATGGTAATGGGATTGCCCCACTTTGAAATAGTATTTCAAATGATTGCTGGTAGTGGGGTTGTGAAAGGTGACTGGGTTTGGGTCATGGTTTTTTGGAATTGGTGGTATGGATTGGATGTGGTATATGAATGGGATGGATGCCGGACATTTTCCAAGTTCAAGAAGCATGAAAGGTGAAAGGTATGCCCCACTTTGTGATCTAGGTGATGGTCCTAGTCTAAACTTTTGGCCCTTTGAAGGTGACTCCCACAGACTATGATAATCTTGAGTTTTTGATATGATGGAAATTTCACTTGGTGATCACTAAACATTGTCTTGGTATCAATGCAACTTGAATGAATCTTGGAGTGCAAGCCTTTTAAGTTTTTTTTTTTGAATTTTTTCAGCTTTCTTTTTTTTGAGAACTTTTTTTAGCAAATATATTGTAAATAAATAAACGTATTTATCCTAAAATTAAAACTTTGAGAAAATGAAAGCAATCAATCATCGATCTGAATGGACCTTTTTTAGGGTTGTAACATGGCCAATGGTTAGGGTTTATGAAAGAAAATGGCAATTGGGCCCAAAGAAGTGTTTGAGGGCTTAATGAGACAGTGACCTCTTATGAAAGAAAGGATGAGTATGTCCAAAGAAGTGTTTGAGGTCAATGGTTTGGGTTTTATAAAAGAAAAGATAATTAGGCCCAAGAAGTGTTTGAGGGTTTATTCGGACAAAGATATCTTCTGCGTTTGGTGATATTATGTATCAGCTCACAATTTCTACTGCTTTTGCTTTTTTCTTTTTGAGGATTTCTTTTTCAATCCTCTTTTTTGAATTTCACATTTTTTGTGATCTTTTTTCTTTTTTTTAGTAGAGTGATCTGATAAAAGTGACACACCATTTTTGATGTGGAATTGATCCTTGTCTAGGGTGACTGAAAGATTTGTTTTTTTTTTTGGCTCAAAGGGGTAGTAAAGAATTTTTTTTTGAGGATACGGGAAGACAACCAAACTTTATTTCAAATCATGATTGCTTGTTTTCTCAAAAATTAACTCAAGGACAAAAATTTATTTATTTTTATATATCAGCTCTTTTTTTATTTCTTTTTATATGCCTTAATTTCTGCTTAGGCTGCTCTTACGAGTTTTCAACCTAACAGGCTTTTTGGATTCCTTTTTTTGTTTTTTTTCAAAAGACTTGCACTTGTACCCGGTGAATATAACGTTGACAAGATGTTTAAGTGGTCACTAACTTGCCTCAGTTTGGAGGAACCAAAGTGTTGGTTTATGAAATTTCATCATTGGGAACAAACCAAGTCAGCTAGGTACTTGTGTGGGGAATATGTACTGGGTGGTCGGGGTGGGACTGAACATGTATAAGGGATGGTGATAAGATGCAAAGATGTGGACACTAACTGACTCAAACAAGAGTAAATGCACATTGCATACAAGTTCACTATACGAATGTTTTACAGAGAGTTAACATAATTAGCGACATGATAGAAGAAATTTTTGATAACACATTAGTTAACAAAATGGACCATTTGGATCATTTATCATGGGACTGATGAGATGCATCATTTTGCTGAAGAAAATTGTGAACGAGCTGCAAACAGTGAATAACTTTTTTTGAAAATTGAGTGTCTGAAAACACCTTGAGTTTGTAGCTAAGCTAAACTTTTCCAAAGAAGAAAAAATCAACTTCGCCTCATCTCTCATCAATCTTTTGAAAAAAATGTGCTCATGTTTTTTTTTATGTTTGGATGAACACATGATAATATATATACATGATGAAAATGCAAATGTGTGAAATGCATGAATGGATGATCACTTGGAGAGGTTAACTATCCAAAATGATTTTTTGGAGGCAATGCGACATGCTATATATTTTTGGATGATGGATGATGCAAGAAAGTGACATTATTTTTCTTTTATTTGTAAATGATGCGTGTTGAATGATAATGCGTTTGAGGTCGATAAAAATGAAGAACTTTTGTTTTTGTTTTTTTATGATGCATGAAGAGGAGTAATGAACATAACTTTTTTATAATATCAAGGTGATATATATTTTTTTTTCTATATGGATATGCAAGATGATGCAATTTGGACAAATACAAAAATATTTTTGTTATTTTCTGGATGATGAGATGTATAGTAGTGCAATGATAACGGGCTGCATGTGAAAAGAATGATTTTATTATGAATGTGCGGTGATTTTTTTTATTTTCTAGCAACATATAATGTCCATGATGACGGATATGCAAATGCATGTATGCATGAAGAAATAAATGTTTGATGCAATTATTTTTATTTTTTAAGAGGTAGTGCAACATGTATGCAAACTCTCATTATTTATTTATGGGATGATGAATGATACAATTATAATGAAATAATTTTTTGTTTTATTTGAAAAATGATACATGAATATGGAATTTATGCATTTAAAATGATGTATGAATGTTATGTTTTTTTTTGAAATGTAATTCAAGCCTTTACAAATGAAGTGATACCTACACTGTGTAATGATGATTTTGAATGATTATGAATAAATGTCGGTACATGTTAAATATGATGCTAATGTTTTTTTGATCAAATGTTATGCTAATGTTATATGGGTAAAAATTGTTTTTTTTGTGTGCGAGGAAACAAAATGCATGACACTCGCAGCGATTTTTTTTTAATGCGTGGAAAGGAAAGAATGATGCTTGACATGATTTACAATATTGTGTTTGTTTCTTTTTTTGGAAAAGGGAAGACAGATGAACGAATGTGCGTGAGATGTGAATGTATGGTTTTATTCATCTCGTCGGGGAATCCAAAACTTTTTATTAAGGCTAAAGTGCTCCCGGGGTCCCTTATCTTTATTTAAAGTAACGAATTAGTCCTTTATGTTTTTTTTGTCCCAAATAAGTCCTTTATCTTTCAAATTTTAGACACATAAATCCCTTTCCGTTAATAGTGCTGATTTATGTGTCAAAAAAAGGATTTATGTGTTAAAAATTTGAAACATAAAGGACTGATTTGGGACAGAAAAGGATTTACGTGTCAAAAATTTAAAACATAAAGGACTGATTTGGGACAAAAAAAAGATAAATGACCAAATCGTTACTTTAAATAAAGATAAGGGACCCCGGGAGCACTTTAGCCTTTTATTAAAGTATGGTTCTAGGGTCTGACTTTCAAATGGTTTTTTATTTTACTTTCATCCACCGTTTTTTTTTTAAAGTTTTGTAATTCCCCGGCGGCCATTGAAATGTATGGAAAACGATATATTTAGAGATTTGTTTTTATTATATGCAAAATAAAATAAGAATGCTGAAACATGTTTCAAGAAAAGAAAAATAGCTAGAACAAATGAAATATGATCTTTTGGTTTTTTTTTTCAAAAAAAATGAGAAGGAAATGTATCTATGCTTGTTTGAATGTGACGGGATGAAGCTCCTTTGTGTCCTAAAAAGGGTTCCTGTGAGAATAGATCTAAGATTCTTTCTACTAAGTGAACCTTTCAAAGGGTAGCTCTACAAGGTCCTAATAAGGTTCCTAGAGCCAACGACCCCGTTTGAGAACGCTAGCCACAACAATAGGCAAGCTATTAGAAGTGATAGCACCCTCGAAGGGACCAAACTCTAGGTGAGACTTTCGTAACCACCGAGCTGAACGTACATCCAGAGGGAGATTACTACGCAGTCTCGTTCTAACTTAGTTTATGCTCCAGTCCGGGTATAGGACTATTCTCACGTGTGTGCAAAAGTGTGATAGTGGAGTGTGTGAAGGAGCAAAATGTTAAATATACCCTAGCTGCAAAACAAACAAACACATATACAAAAAATAATAGTCTTCTACCCTAGGGTTCACACATCACATAAAAATAATATGCAATAAAATAAAAGAATAGTCACAAATACAAACATAATGGTCTTCTATCCTAAGGTTTACATATCATATGAAAATAATATAATATGCAAGAATAAAAGACAAAAGGATAGGGTAAAAATAAACATTAAACCAACAATTAATCCTACAACTAATTAGACTAGGCTCGACTCTCTAAAATGATCCCCAGCGGAGTCACCAGCTGTAGCGACCGAAATCCGGTTGAGGATTCCTCGAATGTTCAAAAATGAAGCCGCCACCAAAGTTTAGTTATAAGGGCAAACATTGGAAAATCCCTTTTGGAATGGATAAGGGTCCTTGAGACCAGATAAGGGTTCGGGAGTCGATTATGCGTGGGGAAGGTATTAGCACCCCACGACATCCTTCCTAATGAAGGTTACCTGCTAACTAGTTGTAGGGAAGAATATTAATTTTGAAAATGTTTATTTTTACCCTTTTATTGTGAATTGGAAAGAAAGAAGAAAATTGATATTTTATTTAAGAAAATGATTATTTAGGAAAAGACTAAAAAAAGGTTTTTTATTAGTGCAATTGACAGAGGTCGGCCGCCCTCCGCTCCTACGTATCTCCTGGTAGAGAATCAAATCACACGTAGTTCTTGGTAGAAAATGTTTGTTGGTTGGTGTTTTTTAATATAGGGGTTTTAGGACTGTGTGATCTGTGTTGAAGGACCACTGGGGGTCTGAAGGAGCGTCGGGGCTCTGAAGGACCACACTTCACTTATCCTAAAACGATGACTAACCCGGCCGTACGACCGACTTAATCCCCTACTTTGAAAATAAGATTTTTGATTTTTGAAATGAAAGAGATGTGTTTGTATTTTTTTAATTTAGAAATTATTTATTTTAAATACGGATTTTAGGACTTGATCCGTAACGGTTCATTAGTGGCCTAAAAAAGCAGACTAACCCAACTGTACAGTCGACTTAATCCCCTATTTATATTTTGAAAATGAACTATTCATCTATTTATTTTTATAGGTTTTTTTTTTTTGTAAAAAATGAATTAGGAAAGAAAGGTAATAGAAACTGTTTATTTGTGCGCTTGACAGGGGCGTGGCCCTGCTCCTACGTATCTCTTGGTAGAGAATCAAAGGCTACGTAGTTCTAGGTAGAAAATATTTGTGTGTTTGGACGTTTTTTATTTATTGGGGTTTTAGGACATTTGTAAGGGCACTCGCAATTACCAAACGAGTAAAACTCAGAGTGGTCATCACTCATAGCCTGTTTGAAAACTAAGGTTGTTATTAATGAACAAACACGCTGAACTCAGAGTGACCATTAATAACAAACTGTTTTTGTGGGGGTTTGATTGTTTGAAAAAAATATTTGTTTGAAAGTAATATGGTGTAATGAAAACGAAATAGCTTGTGGTAGAAATGCAGGGGGTGCCGTATTATTGAACCATGGAAGTGCAATCAGTAGTGTTTTAAATTACAGGTCCATAATCAAGTCAGCCCAAGCTAAAATACGGGGTCCATAAACTAGAACTAGAGAAGAGGTGCGGGGTAAAAAAAAGGGGTGTATTTAGTGATCAGCTTCTTTTTAATTTGGTTATTTAGGTAAATAGAAAATAAGTGATGAATAATAATGAAATTGAAAGAGGAAAGAATCAGGGGAAGCGGGTCACGATGGCAATAAGAGGGAGTTTAAAGAAAACATTTTTATTATTTAAACATTTAATAAAATAAAAGGAAAAAAAATGGTATAAAAGAGGAAAGTAAAAAGATAGGGATTGAAACCCTAAAAATTTGCCCCAGCCGCACAAGGGGGAGAGAAATACATTTGAGAAGAGAAAGAGAGAATAAGAGAAAGAGAGGAAGAAAGACCTAGAGGGAATGAGAAACAGGAGAACCAGAGGGAAGAGCGTCCGGAGGTGGAGGGGAATGCGTCTGGTGGTTCTGGTGGTGCTCGCTGGAGGGGGAGGCCGACGGTGCGACGATGGTCACGATGGTGATGGGTGCTGACGACGGAGCCAATCGGAGGTGAACCGCCACGGGAGGTATAGTGTTGGTGTCGGCGACAGCGAAGGGATGCTTGTAACGGTGGGGAGAGGGACACGACGGCCAAGGAAAGGGAGAAGGCCAACGGTATGGTGCTCACGGTTGTGGTTTGCGGTGGTGTGGAGAAGTTGTTGATGGTTGTGTAGGTGGTGGTTTGCGACGGGGAGAGGGTGGCTCGTAGTGAGGGAAAGACAGGGAGAGCGAAGGGGACGATGACGATGCGTGGTGACCGGCGACGGTGGGGGATGTACGTGTTGGTACTGACGCGGTGGCTTTTCACTACAAAAAAAACACTAATTTGCGACGGACATTAGCGAGGGACTTGTTGTCCCTCGCAAAAACAGTCATTAGCGAGGGAATTAGCGAGGGCATAGAGCTGTCAATTTTTTTTGTCATTAGCGAGGGAATTAGCGAGGGAACTGTCCCTCGCTAATGACTGCGCTCGCTAATTCCCTCGCTAAATTTTGCTTTTTCAGATGATGGGACTTAGCGCAGGGGTTGGTAAAGGTGCAGAAATTAGCGAGGGGCAGTTCCCTCGCTAATTCCCTCGCTAACGTTAACTTTTCAGATGATGAGACAGTTCCCTCGCTAATTCCCTCGCAAATTTTTTTCTTTTTTCCTTTGTATCCGTTTACACCCTCACTCTTCTTTCTCACTCACTCACTCTTCACCATTCCTCTTCCCTTCCTCTTCCCCCTTCCACTTCCTCTCACACCCTTCTTCTCTCTTCACTCTTCCAACACCACCACCACCACCATCATCACCACCTCCTCTCACACTCTTCTTCTCTCTTCACTCTTCCACCACCACCACCACCACATACCTCCTACCACTCTCACTCACTCTCTCTTACTCTTCACCACCACCAACCCACCACCCCACCACTCTCACTCTTCTCTCTTTCTCCCTCTCACTCTCTCTCTCTCTCTCTCTCTCTCTCTCTCTCTCTCTTACTCTTCTCCTTCTCTCTCTACTCTAAACCACCCATCACCACCACCACCACGCCACCACCACACCACCACCACGCCACCACCACCACTCTCACTTCTCTCCCTCTCTCTTTCTTGTAACACCCCTTTTCTATACGGTAATTTGTTTTATAAAATATCCGAGTTTTCAAAATTTATTTACACCACAAGGGATGTCACACTTACTTCACTAAAACGTCACTCCTCAAATAACTCGCTTTTCGCAAAACAGTCTTATAATAACTTCAAAACGTCATTATCAAATAAAATACAACTTCACATCGAAAATTCAATAGTTTAGTCATAAAGGGCATTACACTATGCCAGGCTTGCAATACTAAAATCCGATAACCACAACATGTCATAAATGACTTAAAACAACATTCATTCCCCTCCCTAGTGTTACATATCAGAGCATGACGACTCGACTCAAAAGTGAAGCTAAGACCTTCACTGGGAATCACCTGCACGTTACCAACACGGGGGCAACATTCAAACAGGAAAGGGTGAGCATCATTTCAGTCTATATAATAGAAAACATGATAAGGACTAATCATAGGCTACACACTAGAATAATCAGCATCCAATACACTAAACACCCACATCACAGTCGTCATTCACATCATTTACAATACTCAACTCATGTCGTGTACGCTTATGAAAATGCAACCCACTCGCGGGTATATGCATGAAGGTACCTTTTCACAAAACGTCGCTTAGCCACTCAGGCCTTATCATCACTTAGCCACTCAGGCCTCAAAACATCACTGGGTTTATGCATATGGGCATGAGACACTATGACATGCACCACTCGCAATACACAAATACACAATTACTCAATTCATAGTCAACTATGTGACCCGTCACTTACCGGTTTGCCGAATAAAGGCACAGCACCTGTCATTTCATAATTCACACACAAATAACGTCACTTAGCCTTTTAGGCCTTAACATCACTTAGCCACCCAGGCCCCAAATGTCACTTACACATAAACATCATTCAACTCAAACATTAGCCACTGAGGGCAAAAACGTCATTTGACTAACCACCAAGGGCATCCTCGTCATTTACACATCATTATCATTAACTTTGGCCACTAGGGGCAAAACAGTCTTTTATACATCATAACTAATAATAATTAGCCACTAAGGGCAAAACAGTCTTTTAACTAGCCCCGAGAGCATCATCGTCAAAATCATCATTTTTGACATTACTTCGCTAAAACTGTTGTTTAT
This sequence comes from Astragalus membranaceus, assembly GCA_039519185.1. Lineage (NCBI taxonomy): Eukaryota > Viridiplantae > Streptophyta > Magnoliopsida > Fabales > Fabaceae > Astragalus > Astragalus membranaceus. The sequence continues at coordinate 124,181,148 of CM076846.1, forward strand.
ACACCAAAAGAGATTTTTAAAGAACTTCGTATCATTTTTCAATGTCACTGGGACGATCACCAGGGACGGCCACTTGGGCGCCCACAAACAATCAGAAAATAACAATTTTTCATTTTAAAAATTAGACCCATAGATGGACAACGTAAAAAGCTTCACGACACTTTTTGAATCGTTCAAAACGGACGTCTGAGTCGAAAGTTATGATAAAAACAATTTTGGAAAAATTAGGCAACATCCAGGGAACAGGCGCCTTAGGCAACCAGGCAACACGGGCGCTGGCGCCCAGCGCCCAGGCGCGCAACAACGCAACACAACCCAGCGCCACAGGCGCTCAGCGCCCAGGCGCGCAACACGCAACACAACCCAGACACGGGCGCCTAGCGCCCAGGCGCGCCCCTACGCGCAGCACAACACAACACAGGCGCCCAGCGCCCAGGACAGGCACTCAGCGCCCAGGAAACTGCAACAACGCCCAGAATTTCTGTTCAACCCTTTTTAACACAAAAATTGGTTTTTCTTAACAATTCTAAAGCATAAAAACTCCAATTTTCCAGCAAACACAAAAACACACTTTTCTCATTCAAAATTACCAAACTCAATTTATCAAAACTCAAATTAAACAAAACAACCTCACCAACACTATCATGGCGCCCTATGCGCCCAAGACACTCACAACCCCTATGCGAATTCACTTCCAACGAATCAATGCATAGATGAACATCATATTTCTCAACATATGCGCATATCACCACCCATAAGACAACTTCATAGATCACACCACACAAAAAATCGAATTCGCAAAACACATTATAATTAACATATATGGAAGTCAACATTCAAGAACATCAAGAAACGCAAAAGAATCATCAAGAACATCACGAAATCTAGCATGAACCTTAGATCTAGGACCTATCATAGAATGTATTAGATAGAGTGATAGAGCTCCCCTAACCCTTTCAAGAAGAAATCGATGCCTAGGATGCAGTCACCTACAGATCCACAGCAACAACGGAGATCCCCTCTTCTTTGCTCTTCGAATTCCTCTCCTCCTTCTTCTCTTGGCCGCCTCCTTCCTCTCTCTCTATCTCACGCTCTTTTTTTTTCTTTCTTGTTTTCTCTTCTGATTTCGCGAATTGGCCTCCAACCCTAGACCCCAACTAAACTAACCCTTCGCATATGACAAGAATAACGGGCTTGGGCTTCTCACTTAGGCCCAAGTCCATTTGGTTTGGCACCTCCACTTTCTAATACTTCCTACAGGTATTAGTATAATTTCTAATTAATTAAAACACATCAAATAATTTAAATAAAATCCCCAATTACTTAACTAAATAAATTAATTAAATAATTTTAGGGTGTTACAACTCTCCCCCACTTAGAATATTTTCGTCCTCGAAAATTTACTCCACTCTACGAAACGAAACCCAACCTCCTAGTCACTTCCAACCATCCCCGCCCATCACCCTTCTCCACATTGTTACTCTTAATTAGATGTTCTAATCTGAAGGTCATCAAAGTCACACTCAACTACTCAAACACCGTGACACTTCACTTAGGCAACCACACCTCATCATCACTCACCTCTACCACTACCTCGGTTACACCTACTTCGGTTCTCCATCATTCTCCTTGCCACCCATACGCTGCCCTTAGGCACTTTATGCTTCAACCACACTAGCTTCTACATACATTGATAACGCTGCAACACTGCACTTCGTCCCACTTATACTTCGATTTCTATATACTTCGACGACACCACACGTCGACTCCCATTCAGTTCGACCCACTTATAGTCAGGTAACCACATCTCGGCTCTTATGTCACCCTACACACCTAACTTTCATCTCTTCTTGTTTCCTTGGTCCTCTCGCACTATGATCGAACTTAGCTACGACTACAACACCCATTCACTTGAAATTGGCGAGACACCCATTAAAGTTCTTCAACGAAAGTGACAACACCAACCATGACATCTTTGCGCTGAGAGTTCCTCAACTCCCATTTCCCCCCTAGGTCCTTCATAGGACCGACTCATCAACAACACATCATAACTTCACCAAAGTGAAGCACACACCACATCAATCACAATTAATTACGCGACTCCTTGTCAATAAAGGACTAAGTCAACGTATATAGGGACCAAACAGCACATAAAATAAAATAATACATAATAATAAAATAACACAGATCGAGACAGCACCCTCTCACAATACCGTAACAGTACTAAGGAAAATAGGAACACAGCCCTTTTTCAAAAATTTTCGAACGGCCCACTTGATTCAAGAAAACATCATTTTAATTTTAAGAACTCGGCACTTAAATTATTAAGAGAACAACACGTTATATTTGAGTGAACTTCACATTTAAGTCGAAGAAAACAACACTCTAGATTGTAGAGAACAGTACACTTTAATGTGCGAAAACAGCAGCAAATACGACAACATTAATGACATAAAAATGGCACACCATTAATCTCAAAACAAAACAGCATCTTTAAACCATATAAAAACAGCGCACTATTGTTTTCAAAACGAAACAGCAATTGTAAACAATATAACCAACTCTTTAACTTTGGGAAAAGCACGTCAATTTTTGTAAACGTCCTCGTAAAAATTTTTTTTTTTTTTTTTTTTGGGTAAACAGTGTGAAAACAACCACATCGTTTGAGTAAAACGGCAACAGCAAGACCAAGAAGAACAACAACAACAACAATAAGGTGTAAACAGTGGTCTTTTAGCGCGCAACAACAGCAAAACACGGAGTGAAAATAATACTTCTTTTTAGCGCGCAACGGCAGTGGAAACAGCACGTTTACAACATAAAAATAGCGCTTCATTTTCGTAAAACAGCAATATGATTATTTCATAAAAACAGCAACTCATTTCATAGAAATAAACTGCAACACAGCAACTCATTTTTAAGCAAACCGCAGCATTTTATCTTGAAAAACAGCAAGACAGCAACTCTTCACAGCATAAAAACAGCCCCCTCTTATTTTCAAAAGCAAGACAACAACTTTGAACAATATAAGACAGCACACTATTCATTAAAAAAAATAGAACAGCGACCTGAAACACTGTCAAACAGCACCCCATTTATTTTAAATACAATGGTAACTTTGATTTCTTTGAAAACATCAAATCCAATTATCAACTCTACGAACCATTATCAATTCTATTCAATTCGATTCAATTTAATCATCACTTTATATTTTAGAAAAAAATACACTCTTTTCCTTTAGAAAATACCACATTTCAAATCGAGAAAACATCACATTTTAAGCTGAGGAAAAACAGCACCTACAAAAACAGCGCTTAAAACAAAACTGCGCATAGAAATAGCATGCAAAACCGAGTGAATAATAGCAACCCATTTACTTGTAAATACAGTAGCTCATATATCTAATTTAAACAATGAAGCGGCAACACCTTTTCAACATAAAAACAGCTTACTATTATTTTCACAAACAAACAGCACTTTCAACAATGTAAAAACGACACACCATTGTTTCCAAACAAAACGGCAACTCGGAACAGTGTAAAAACAGTACGCTATTCATTTTTAAAACAACACAGCAACACATATACACAATTAGAATTTGGCGCCTATACACCCGTGGGGATGTATAGAATACATACTTTCAAAACATTTAATTTTCTTTTTAAAACGTCTCAACTCATTGTATTCACACGTCAGAACATACAAATTAATTATTAAAATTTATAACACATCATACTCCTCATCTTAATTCAATCTCAATCATCATCAAACATCAAGGCACGAAATTACACGTGACAACATCAACATCACAATGTACTCAATTCCTCATCAATTTTACACCTACTCGTCAAATCACAACAATACTAAAAACACCCAACGACAACAAACAAAATTCACCACAAGGCCTTCGTCGAAAATCGACGAGAGACACAGAAAAACACACCAAGCAACACATTACAGTCATACACAAAGTACTCAGAGTAAACACACACATAGCAGCAGTAAGACACTAAGCAGCGCCAGTAACAACAATAGCAGTCATACCGTCTGACCAATTTAGCTAATCACTGCAACACAAATTATGGTTAGAACGAGTACCAAGACTCGAGAGATAGCTAGACCCACACTGGACAACTTGGCCGGACAGACCGAACTGCTCTGATACCACTAATGTAACACCCCTTTTCTATACGGTAATTTGTTTTATAAAATATCCGAGTTTTCAAAATTTATTTACACCACAAGGGATGTCACACTTACTTCACTAAAACGTCACTCTTCAAATAACTCGCTTTTCGAAAACAGTCTTATAATAACTTCAAAACGTCATTATCAAATAAAATACAACTTCACATCGAAAATTCAATAGTTTAGTCATAAAGGGCATTACACTATGCCAGGCTTGCAATACTAAAATCCGATAACCACAACATGTCATAAATGACTTAAAACAACATTCATTCCCCTCCCTAGTGTTACATATCAGAGCATGACGACTCGACTCAAAAGTGAAGCTAAGACCTTCACTGGGAATCACCTGCACGTTACCAACACGGGGGCAACATTCAAACAGGAAAGGGTGAGCATCATTTCAGTCTATATAATAGAAAAATGATAAGGACTAATCATAGGCTACACACTAGAATAATCAGCATCCAATACACTAAACATCCACATCACAGTCGTCATTCACATCATTTACAATACTCAACTCATGTCGTGTAAGCTTATGAAAATGCAACCCACTCGCGGGTATATGCATGAAGGTACCTTTTCACAAAACGTCGCTTAGCCACTCAGGCCTTATCATCACTTAGCCACTCAGGCCTCAAAACATCACTGGGTTTATGCATATGGGCATGAGACACTATGACATGCACCACTCACAATACACAAATACACAATTACTCAATTCATAGTCAACTATGTGACCCGTCACTTACCGGTTTGCCGAATAAAGGCACAGCACCTGTCATTTCATAATTCACACACAAATAACGTCACTTAGCCTTTTAGGCCTTAACATCACTTAGCCACTCAGGCCCCAAATGTCACTTACACATAAACATCATTCAACTCAAACATTAGCCACTGAGGGCAAAAACGTCATTTGACTAACCACCAAGGGCATCCTCGTCATTTACACATCATTATCATTAACTTTGGCCACTAGGGGCAAAACAGTCTTTTATACATCATAACTAATAATAATTAGCCACTAAGGGCAAAACAGTCTTTTAACTAGCCCCGAGAGCATCATCGTCAAAATCATCATTTTTGACATTACTTTGCTAAAACTGTTGTTTATACACCAAAAGAGATTTTTAAAGAACTTCGTATCATTTTTCAATGTCACTGGGACGATCACCAGGGACGGCCACTTGGGCGCCCACAAACAATCAGAAAATAACAATTTTTCATTTTAAAAATTAGACCCATAGATGGACAACGTAAAAAGCTTCACGACACTTTTTGAATCGTTCAAAACGGACGTCTGAGTCGAAAGTTATGATAAAAACAATTTTGGAAAAATTAGGCAACATCCAGGGAACAGGCGCCTTAGGCAACCAGGCAACACGGGCGCTGGCGCCCAGCGCCCAGGCGCGCAACAACGCAACACAACCCAGCGCCACAGGCGCTCAGCGCCCAGGCGCGCAACACGCAACACAACCAGACACGGGCGCCTAGCGCCCAGGCGCGCCCCTACGCGCAGCACAACACAACACAGGCGCCCAGCGCCCAGGACAGGCACTCAGCGCCCAGGAAACTGCAACAACGCCCAGAATTGCTGTTCAACCCTTTTTAACACAAAAATTGGTTTTTCTTAACAATTCTAAAGCATAAAAACTCCAATTTTCCAGCAAACACAAAAACACTTTTCTCATTCAAAATTACCAAACTCAATTTATCAAAACTCAAATTAAACAAAACAACCTCACCAACACTATCATGGCGCCCTATGCGCCCAAGACACTCACAACCCCTATGCGAATTCACTTCCAACGAATCAATGCATAGATGAACATCATATTTCTCAACATATGCGCATATCACCACCCATAAGACAACTTCATAGATCACACCACACAAAAAATCGAATTCGCAAAACACATTATAATTAACATATATGGAAGTCAACATTCAAGAACATCAAGAAACGCAAAAGAATCATCAAGAACATCACGAAATCTAGCATGAACCTTAGATCTAGGACCTATCATAGAATGTATTAGATAGAGTGATAGAGCTCCCCTAACCTTTCAAGAAGAAATCGATGCCTAGGATGCAGTCACCTACAGATCCACAGCAACAACGGAGATCCCCTCTTCTTTGCTCTTCGAATTCCTCTCCTCCTTCTTCTCTTGGCCGCCTCCTTCCTCTCTCTCTATCTCACGCTCTTTTTTTTCTTTCTTGTTTTCTCTTCTGATTTCGCGAATTGGCCTCCAACCCTAGACCCCAACTAAACTAACCCTTCGCATATGACAAGAATAACGGGCTTGGGCTTCTCACTTAGGCCCAAGTCCATTTGGTTTGGCACCTCCACTTTCTAATACTTCCTACAGTATTAGTATAATTTCTAATTAATTAAAACACATCAAATAATTTAAATAAAATCCCCAATTACTTAACTAAATAAATTAATTAAATAATTTTAGGGTGTTACATTTCTCCCTTACTCTTCTCCTTCTCTCTACTCTAAACCACCCATCACCACCACCACGCCACCACCACCACCACACCACCACCACGCCACCACCACCACCACCACACATCACCACAAAATTAATAATATAATATAATATTCATTAATTAATATATATAAAAAAAACAAGCCATTCAGCACTGGACACGTGTCATTTTTTTTTGAAAACTGCAGTCATTAGCGAGGGAAAAAGCCGTCGCTAATTCCTGCGCATTTACCAACCCCTGCAACTGAGTCCCATCACCTGAAAAGCTGCAGTCATTAGCGAGGGAATTAGCGACGGCATAGTCCCTCGCTAATTAGCGAGGGATCCAACTTCCCTCGCTAATCCCATTTGCGAGGAGGGAATTAGCGAGGGAACCAGTCCCTCGCTAAGTCCCTCGCAAATGACCATTAGTGAGGGAATCAGGTCATTTTGCGAGGGAACTGTCCCTCGCTAATGACTAGTTTTTTTGTAGTGTTTGGAGAGGGTTGACGGTGGGGTTCGGTTTGCGGAGTGAGGATGAGGCTACGATGGTTGGGGGAGGTTGTTGATGGTACGGTGGTGACTGACAGTGGTGGTTCACAGTGGTGACCACCACCAGCTGGTGGCCGGAGCTTTAGGCTCCCTGATTCTTTAATTTTTGGTTTTGATTTCTGGTTTTCCCCACTGTTTCCGTTCCCCTTTTACTGTTTTTCGTTTCTGTTTTTTTCCCAGGCGTGTATCTGTGTGCCTATGTGTTTTTTGTGTTTCCCTCCGTGTCCCTCCTCTGTGCTACTGTTGCTGTTTGATTTATAAGCAGGTTGGTGTGGTGTTGAGAATCAAAAGGACAGCAATTTTTGAGAGGGAAAAAAGGACAAAGGACAGCAGCTGGCTGACTGAGGAAAAAAAAAAGGACAAAGGACAGCAGCTGGCGTTGAGGGAGGACTGCAGCGGGCAATGGGGCGCTGTGGTAAGAAAAGAAAGGACATCATGGTAGTGGGGTGTTGGGAAGGACAGCACTATTTTGCTTGAAATGGAAAAAAGCAAAAGGATAGGGGAAAGCAACTTGGACCCTTCCCAAAATGATTTCAGCTATTAGGGCAGCAGCTGCGCTCCTCTACATTTTTTTTGAATTTTGTATTTTAATTTTTGTACTATTTCTTTTTGTTGTTCTGTCTATATATGTGTAATAACTTGGTTATATGTAATAATAAAACTTTGACTATTCAACTTGAGACGTTTATTATATGTTCAGTTATGTTTCTAAACCAATCTAATAATAATAACTACAATAAAAATAATAAGCATCAAAATAAATGCCTGAACACGTTGAGGAGAGAACACGTGCACGACGAGCGTAAAAGACACGCGTACGATTAAAACGACGAAGAATAAAAACCTTTTTTGGATTTTTTAATTAGCCGGACAAAATTAGGGTATGACAAAGGGGAAGGGGAAAACGAGGGGGGAGAGATGCGAAGGGGGGAGGGGTTCAGGTGGGGGGAGGGGTCACGGTGGGGGAGGGGGTCACGGTGGGAAGGGGCTGTGAGAGAGAGGAGAGGGATGTGAGAGAGAGATATGAACAGTGAGGGAGAGGAGAGGGCTGTGAGAGAGACAGTGAACAGTGCGCCTACGTGGCAGTCTACGTGGACTGCCACGTAGGATAAGTCAGTCAAAATTGACTTTCAATTTTGACCAATTAAGAGGGGGACCTTGATTTTACAAATTGGGAAAATAGGGGGATCAAAATCGTCAAATTAAAACTTGAGGGACCAAAATCGTGAATTGAGAAAAATAAGGGGACCAAAACTGTAATTAAGCCTAAATATTTTGGCACACTTAACTTGTACCTTTTACTTGTAACAAAACACTTCACTTGCGTTATCAATCTTCAACCCAGTCGTCACTTAATTTCTCAAAACTAGTGGGTATACATTTTTTTTTAATTTAATTTAAAATTACATATCTTTTAAATTTATTTGATAAGTATAAATTTAAACAAAATATTAGATATATGTACAATATTTGACGTGAATATGGGAAAAGTAACTAATCTATCGTATATTTTATGTATATTTTCATTAACGCAATAAAAACATAATTAAGAATGACAAAGTGATGGATTCAAGTCTTTAAATTGGTTTGTTTAGAAAAAAGGGATGACAATAGGGTGAGGCGGGGGAGTACTCCCTCGCTCGTACTTAATAATTACATTTTAATTAGCTTAGAGAGAGAATCAGAAGTTGCCTTACTAATTATCTTCTTGAATGTTATTAACTGAGGTAACTTAAATCCTTGTTTTCTAGAGGTCTCAAGGCCATTCAATTAGTTTAAGCATAATATAGGAATAGAAGAAAGCTTCAAACTTTGTTGAAATCCTCTCTAATATGCAAAGGAGCCATAATATCATCCATGAAGTGTTCCCACCTAGAAATCATAAGCTACCTAATAACTTTTAACATTCACTACTACTTGTCAACAACAAAAAAACATAACCTGCGAAACCACTGGTCAATAAATTTTCATAAGCTACAGTATTACTCGTAGGCATGCAAGAAAAAAAACTCAAAAGATTGTAAAAAAAACACCAAGTGAAACAAAACACTATACATCAGACAATACATATTTGGTATCCTTCATGGCTTTTT